>JANAVB010039220.1:11248968-11593476 GCA_029216955.1 Iris pallida
CCAAAAAAAGAAAAAGTTTTACAAAAAACCACCGCGCAATAACATTTCATCGCGTGCCCAGAATTATCAAAAAAATATATAAAAAGGGTTCCGAATGACCTTTTTGCCCTTCCTTCTAATTTATTGAAAACACCCACGAAACTACTCTTAAAAAACGTTTCGATACTTCATCTTCTTTCATACACTGCTCACTTTCGAATCTAGGTTTTCTCCTCAAAAATCTTCAAAAATTCGTCGGAAAATTTCGGAAAGACCGAGACAAACGGCAAAAGTGCTAAAACGGAGGTCCAAACATCATTTTTTTGCGATTCTAAAATTCCAAAAGGCCAACAAACGATGAAGTGGTTTATCTCAGGCTCCTCGAAGATACACTCATTTTACGACAAACCGGGCCTCGTTTCGACCTCCAAGTCAAAAGTTATGGCCCTCCAAAGTTTCAACTGACCATAAAATGCAGGAGAATGGCCATTCTTCGTGTTAGAACACGAAGAATTTTACTTTCGCATGATGGTGGCTATTCTCCGTGTTAGTAACACGGAGAATGGCATTCTCCGTCTTAATTTACACGGAGAATGACCATTCTCCGTGCTAAATTACACGGAGAATGGCCATTCTCTGTCTTAATTTACACGGAGAATCTAACACGGAGAATGGCATTCTCCGTCTTAATTTACACGGAGATTGACCATTCTCCGTGTTAGTAACACGGAGAATGGCATTCTCCGTCTTAATTTACACGGAGAATGGCCATTCTCCGTGCTAAATTACACGGAGAATGACCATTCTTCGTCTTAATTTACACGGAGAATGGGCATTCTCCGTGTAATTTAGCACGGAGAATGGTCATTACAGTGTTAAAACGCAAGAGAATGGCCATTCTCCGTGTTAGAAACACGGAGAATGCCATTCTCCGTGTTAAATAACACGGAGAATGACATTCTCCGTATTAATTTACACAGAGAATGGCCATTCCCAGTGTTAAAACGTAGGAGAATGACCATTCTCCGTGTAATTTAGTAAGGAGAATGACATTTTCCGTGCTACATTACACGGAGAATGGCCATTCTCCGTGTTAAATGACACGGAAAATGGTCATTCAAATGTTAAAACACAGGAGAATGGCCATTCTCTGTGTTAGAAACACGGAGAATGCCATTCTCCATGTTAGTAACACGGAGAATGGCATTCTCCGTGTTAATTTACACGTGAAATGGTATTCTCCTTGTTAAAATACAAGAGAATGACTATTCTTCGTGTTATATCGACGGAAAAAAGTTGACAGAAATCTAATTTTTTTATTTTTTTGTTTTGTGAAAAGAAATTTGACATGAATAAAGATTCAAGAGTTTTCGTTCTTCTTTCAAAATGATGCTAACTCTTATGGAAAAGAAGAAGAAGATCTTCTCTCCATAATTGACCTAATTGTCGGAGAAGAAGAAGAAGAAGAAGAAGAAGAAGAAGAAGAAGAGTGATGATCGGAGTTCGACTGAAAAAAGTACGGTGAACTACGAACGATCTTTGCGATCTCTGCTGAAGATGAGAGCAATGGAATTCAGATCTCTCGTAAAAAAGAAGAAGAAGAAGACAACAAGAATCGCAATCCAAATCGGAGTTTGTGCGGAGGGGTGGTTATGGTATTAATTTTGTAAATACAGATCATCTAAAGGGAATCTTGGAATACTTTACGTGGAAATATATAATTTTGGGCATTCCATAAAACCCATCCTGCGGGTGGGTTTTTCATAAAAACCAACCCCAAAATTGGGTTTCTTAGCAATTTCCAGATATGTATATATATGTTTTTTTTTCCAGATATGTATATATATGTATATGTATACATATATACATAAATGTGTGTGTATATATATATATATATATATATATATATATATATATATATATATATATATATATATATATATTAGTCCGGCGCCCGTAGCGTAAGTGGCATGGGGGGCTCCTGGCGGGGAGACCCGGGGTCGAGCCCCCCCTCCCGCACTAACCTGGCTGGGTGGTGTCGACGGGGTTAGTGTGGATGTCCGGACATATAAAAAAAAGTATATTATATATATATATATATATATATATATATATATATATATATATATATATATATATATAATATTATATATATATATTATATATAAAAGTTTTTTTTATATATATAAAAATATATATATATATATAAAAATATATATAATATATATATATAAATAATATTATATATATATATATATTATATATATAATATATATATATATATATATATATATATATATATATATATATATATATATATATATATATATATATCCTGGCAGGGAGACCCGGGTCGAGCCCCCCCTCCCGTACTAACCTGGCTGGGTGGTGTCGACGGGGTTAGTGTGGATGTCCGGACATATAAAAAAAAGTATATATATATATATATATATATATATATATATATATATATATATATATATATATATATAAAAAGTATATATATATATATATATAATATTATTTATATATATATTATATATAAAAGTTTTTTTTATATATATAAAAATATATATATAAAAATATATATATATATATATATATATATATAAATAATATTATATATATATATATATTTATATAAATATATATATATATATATATATATATATATATGTATAGAAAATATATATATATATATATATATATATATATATATATATATATATATATATATATATATATATATATATATATATATATATATATATATGTATAAAAAAAAAATGTATAGAAATTTGAAACTTTTAGGTGCCTAAGCTCGATAATGGATTGCGAGATCAAAAAAAAAGTAAAAATATAAAGAATGAGATTTATAATCAATGGATGGTCGTTTCAACACAAAAAAAGTCCGAGAAATATAGGATCTTTTCTATTACTACAATGAAGAAGTACAACAAGAATCTTAAAAAAGAATTCTGAGTACAATAAAATATAGAAATTGGGGCGATGGAGATTAAGCCTACTTTGACTTCTTTACTCCGTTGATGATCTGAAGCAGAAGTTGTTGAAGTTTGGTCTCGATGAACTCTCCATAGCAAGGAAAACTTTATCACTAAAAGCTCTCTCTTTCCCTCTAAAAGTTCTTAGCAAAGAAGCAGTATCTATAGTCTCTCATTATGCCCTGTGCTCTGTGTGTGTATCCTCGCGAGGAAGAAACAGTCCTCTATTTATATCTTTTCTTCACTGGAATAGCCACGTGCATGTGTACAGAAAATACGCTGTCTTCTGCCTCAGAGATGTATGAAATTGGGTAGGCGCATGAGCCTTCAGGGTTAGTGGAAAGTGAACGTGCTCGAGAATCACATTAACTTGCTAATTACTTTAAACGCATAGCATCTGATTGCTTACTGCAAACGATAACTTTTCTTTGAATAACTATGGATCAGTCAACACTTGAGCGCATAGCTTCTCCGATTGCTTACTGCAAAACATTGATTTGGAAGTAGACGCATACAACGACTTCCTTTACAGCAGGCAAAGTGTAATAATAGGGATGAAAAAATTATCGACATCTTTCACATAATCTAAAAATTGCATGCTGCTCAAGATTTGTCTCTTCATACAAGAGACCAAAGCACATCATGCGTCTGAATGGGCCATACGTTTGTCTGGCCCGTTTCTTGAATATGTGCCTCTTTTAAGCTTCGGACGCCTGACACCTATGCGCCTCTTTTTTTTATATTTTTCATGCTTCCACAGGACCTCCTTCAAGGCTTTTAAAACTTGAACAAGTTTTGAAATACTTTAAACAAGAAGCATGGAACAAAGAGAGGATTCAATTACATCAAGCTTTAGACGCATTAGGTCACCTGCTGTCACCCCTATTTTCTATTATACGTATTTCCAGTATACGTGCACGGAATCCTGACACGTATTTTACTTCTCCTGCCGTGCTAGCAAATTTTGGTTTAATCTTGCTTAGGTTCATCATGGCATATCATGGTTTGACTTGGTTCATTTTGGGTTGGCTTGGTTTATTTTTCTTTGGTTCAACATGTTAAACCCCCCTCCCATTTAAAGCCCACCAACCCACTCTCTCCTCTAATACTTCTTCATCTTCTTCATTTAACCCTCCCACCTACACCCAAGAGCTCTAGGCAAGTACAACTTGCTTCATGATGGATCTTGGATTTTATTGTTCCAATGTCTTCCTCTCATAGTTTTAAGCCCCTTTAGAACTTATCATTTTTGGTTTTGATGGATAGATTTTTGTATATCTAGGTTTTGCCCTTTATCATGATTTCTTGGTTTTGATCTATGAAAACTTGGCATTTTCAAAAACTAATTGTTCCATGTTGTAGAAAATTTCATTCTATCCAATTTTGACCTTTGAAAAGATGGATTTGGACTTGTTTTGACCAATTTATAGACTTTTAAAGCTATGGGTTCAACCATGGAATTCCTGCTGATTGGAGAAGACAGTGAGCAGTGTGCGCAAGCTTTTTAGCTTGCGCCACCGCATTGTGCGTGCTCCTTAGCGAGGCACAGCCTGACCTAGTGTGTGCGCTCCTTAGCGCGGCATAACCTGAGTCAGGCGCAACCTGAGTCAGGCGCAACCTGAGTCAGGCACAACCTGAGTCAGGCGCAACCTGAATCAGGCGCAACCTGAGTCAGGTACAAGCTGAGTCAGGCACAACCTGAGTCAGGCGCACCAGAGTTAGGCGTAACATGACCTGGCGTACCCCAGTCCGGCGCAACCTAGCCTCGTGCAGCCTAGTGCCTGGCACAACCTGACTTGGCCCTACTTGTTTTGGCGCAACTCAGCCTGTCTTGGCCCGACTTGTCTTGGCGCAACTTGACCTGACCTGGCGCACCCCAGTGCCTGGCATCCCAGTGCCTAGGCGCAACCTAATGTGTGGGCGCATACACCCCCTTGGGCGCATGATGTCCCTAGGTTGCCCTTTTTTGACTTTTATACCCATTTTATATCCTTATGCCTTTTCGATATGAACTTGACATGAACACGATGTAAGCATGACATATTAATGGAATGATAGCATTTGATGGTGGCCGTTGTGGCGCACCCTTGACAAAAAATATTGACATGGTAATCTGTACACGACATGATATGTGAACACGACATAAGACAGGAACATGACCGGCCAGTACATGATAGTGGCCCGTTACGGCGCACTTTTGACAAGTAAATATGACATGTAACCTTGAACGCCATTGCGACGGCTACCTCGACTCGATAAGTAAATTCTCGTCTTGACACCGTGGGTGCTTGCTTGAAACTTGATTGTACAAGCTACTAGTCTAGTCTCGTCTTGCATCATGTCTAGGACATGAGTCCCTGGTTACCACGGTCAGGGATTCATAATGAATCTGACTAGGTCAATGACTAGATGATCATAGTAGCGCATATAGAGAGATGTTTCCAGTTACAGGCGATCCCGTTATCCCAGCCACACCTGATGGACTTGTATCCTGCCAACGAATAGGGCACATTTCCAGCCCACTGTCATGTGGGGCACTTCTTGAAATAAGTAATATGCAGACTGTCATGTGTTGCACTCAAAGTCACCTAATAATTCTTGATAACTCTTATATAAACCTCGCCTGGATAACCTGGATAGCTGCAGGGCTTGTGACTGCGGAAACATCTCATTGCATCTTGCTAGTAACTAGGCATGTGATAACCCTAGTTAGGTAAAGTATCAAGCCGTACTCTTTGCTTGGCCGTGAATGATGGATGCAGTCCAGTCTAGTCTCGTCTAATCGATGCCAGTCTATGATTACTTCATCACATGCTTGCTTATGCTTTACTCTTGTCGATAATTGGATGGAAACTAAGCTCTGTTCAGGTAAAGGGTTACAACCCCAGTCCTTGTTTGGTTTACAGGTTGTAACTTGGCTACCGAAATAGTCCCTTAGTTGTCTTATCGTTTATCACCTTGTTTTCTCTAACTCATGTCTTTTATTACCATTTATGTTCCCATATGCTAATATGCTGGTTTTAGTTCTTAAGTGAAGCCTCCCTTGTGGCACTTGCTCTTCTGGGGTCTGACCCAGCTGGTTTTGTATGGCCAGATTTTGGAGTAGGACTCGAGGATCCTCCAGCCTTCCAGCCAGATGGTGACCACTAGGCGCAACCCTGACAACGAGTGGGTTCTTATTTTGTATCTCCCACTCTCTTGTAAAAATATTCTTTTGAGGCGTTTTGCCGCCGAGCAAGTGTTAGCTCATTTGCAACTTTATTTACTGTCTGCCTACGGGCTTAACATAATTGACAAATCCTAGGGTTGATCATGTATGACTGAAATTCTTGCTAGTCTTCACATTTTGTATGACTAGCTTCATGATCATCTGAATATTTAATGTTTGGGACGCCTTACTTGTATGTCTGATGATCTAACATCTTGTAACATTTACTTACTTGCTTGAGATTGAGACACTAGGCTTGTTCATGACCATAAGAGACTGTTGGCTTGTAGATAAACCCTCATGTATCTAGACATCCGTGATCGTATATCGAGGTAGATTATACTTCAATGTACGTAGCTGGCTGTATCTGTCCCCCGCTATCCAGTATTCTGGTTCTGGGGCGTGACACGGTTTAAATGGTGGCCCATGCAGGTCTTGTAAATCAAGATATGTGAGGGTTTCACAAAATAGATGTCTCAATCAGCACTCGTCCTTAATCTCTACTCGTGTCTTCTAATCTTTCTAAAATTTTGACCTGATCATATGTTTATATCCTCGATCTATCATGGTCCTTCCTTATTGTTCCCCATATCATTTCTTCAGCGGCATTGTTTCTGGTCCTACCGATCAGTAAGACGGAGCACCTTCAGTGAACCAGCAACAACCTGGAGACCAAGCCCAACACTCTGGAGCAGCCTCCCGAGCCACGCATTTTGGGGATCCAGAGCCCTCGGTTTAACCCGTCCAGCCTGCAGAACTTGACAATGGAACCCTGGTGGATCTCATCAGGGAATTGCTTGCCTCTCAAGATCGTCGGGGCGATGCCCTACACCAGACAGTACAAGATGCCATAGGCAGAGTTGGTTACCCAGGGAACAACACGGCCAACAGCTTCAAGCACTTGAACCATCCTTTATTTGATGGTAGTGAAGATACTTTCGTTGTTGATGCATGGCTTTAGGACATAGAAGTTATCCTGAAGGCAGCTAGGATTCCTGAGAATGAGAAGGTGGCCGTTGTGCGCCTGCAATTATTGGACTTAGTTCGCAGCTAGTGGGCGATGCAAGCAGGTGGATTAGCGACGCCTGTCTTATGGGCGGTATTCAGCGACAAGTTCCAGATGAAGTACTTTGATGCAGTAGCTCAGTATGATATGCAGACCAGATTCAGCAATCTCAAGCATATGGGAAGGACGGTCGATGGATATGTAGCCAAATTTTCAAGACCAAGTCGGTTTGCCCCCACCTTGGTGGCGACCGAATTGGACCGAGCCCAACTGTTCCAACAGGGACTCCACCTAGAGATTATTCTAGCTGTGGAGCAGTTCGAGCACCAGATATTTGATGCCGTCTTGCGAGCAGCGAAGAGGCATGAGTATACCTTTCAGAGGATAATAGATCGAATGGGAGGACATAAGAGGTCTTATGGACAGTTGTCCCAGTCATCAACACCAGTCCCGGCAGCTAGGGCTTGGACCATTGGAGCTCCTAGAAGGGCGACCACTATTTCGTCGGTTCAGTACTCGACACCGAGGTACCCTCAGAAGCAGAAGCAGAAGCAGTCTTCCGTGATGGACTGTACTCATTGTGGAAAGCCAGGGCACGTAGCCTCAGAGTGTCGTAGAGCACAGGGGTCGTGCTTGGCTTGTGGGGCACCGAATCACATGATAGGGTCCTGCTCGCATAGAACCGGTTCCTCTTTATCAACCCTAACCAGTCCATCGGTTAGGGGACCAGCACCAGTGCAGCAACAGTACCAGCCTCCGAGGCCATTGCCGCCTCAGGCTCAAGCTTTCGAGCAGCAGAGGCCGCAACAGTATACTCAGGCCCAAGCTCAGATTCAGAACAGGCAGAGAGGTCACCAGCAGAGGGGGCCAGCACCAAGAGGACAAGGTCAAGCGATGGCTCTGACCGTAGCAGAAGAATTGGCATCGGGTGACGGGTGGCAGGTACCATTCTCGTCAACCCTTTTCCAGCATCAGTATTATTTGATTTGGGTGCATCGCATTCATTTATGCCTGTACAATTCGCTACACGGATAGGACTGAAGCTCGAGTCATTATCAGTAAGGCTCAATATACTTACTGGTAACGGTCTTATAGGACTAGATAGGGTGTTTTCCTCGTGTCGAATTAGGGTGTTTTCCTCGTGTCGAATCATGGTTAGTGGTAGAAAGTTTCTCGCTAGGTTGATAAAATTTTTGATGGCCGACTATGATATGGTCCTAGGAATAGATTGGCTGAAGGATCAGTATGCGAGGATAGAATGCCATATTGGCAAAATTATTTTTGGTATTTCCGACGAACCGGAGTTTTCATTTTCCAGAGGCGAAGTAGAACCTTCTCCACCAGTATTGCGGATGGCAGTAGCAGCGACGGTTCAGTTTTCAGAGTAGTTAAAGAGTTTCCTGATGTATTTCCCGAAGACCTTCCAGGCATGCCCCCGAAGAGAGAGATAGAGTTCACTATCGACTTGATCCCAGGGACGGCACCAGTGTCAGAGAGAGTCTACAGAATGGCACCTTCAGAGTTGGAGGTCTTGTACAAGATGATTGAAGAACTCAGAACCAAGGGATTCATTCGTGCTAGTGGATCGCCGTGGGGAGCCCCGATGCTTCTTGTGAAATGAAGGATGGTACGTCAAGATTATGTTGATTATCGTACCTTGATTTCTGTAACAATCAAGAACAGATATCCTCTATCAAGGATAGATGATTTATTTGATCAACTCAGTAGGGAAGCAGTATTCTTGAAGATTGACTTGCGGTCGGGGTACCATCAGATCAGAGTCAGAGAGCAAGACATCCCGAAGACAGCATTCAGATCTAGATATGGGCATTGGGAGTTCCTTGTTATGCCATTTGGAGCGACCAATGCGCCAGTCGTATTCATGGACCTCCCTTATCGTATCTTCATGCCCTATTTGGACCAATTTGTGATAGTTTTTATAGACGACATATTGGTCTATAGCAGGAATGAGGAGGAGCATGAGCAGCATCTTCGTGTAGTTCTTCAGATTCTCATAGAGCACCAGTTGTATACGAAGTTCAGTAAGTACGAGTTTTGGTTGGATCATATCTCGTACTTGGGTCACATCATCACCAGAGGTGGAGTGGAAGTAGACCTCCAGAAGATAGTGGCTATAGAGTCCTGGCCAGTTCCCAGCATCGTGGCCGAGGTTCGTAATTTTCTTGGATTGGCTGGCTATTACCGGCAGTTCGTATCAGACTTTGCTCGGATTTCAGCACCATTGACGCAGTTGACCCACAAGGATGTGCAGTTTGCTTGGACAGTAGAGTGTCAGAGTTCATTCGAGAAGTTGAAGCAAGGATTGATGACGGCACCCATTCTCACACTTCCAGATGGGACTAGAGAATTTTCATTTTATTGTGATGGTTCTGGCAGAGGGTTGGGATGTGTCTTAATATAGCATGGTAAGGTAGTAGCTTATGTGTCATGTCAGCTTCGTGGTCATGTGAGAAATTATCCAACCAACGACTTGGAGTTAGCAGCAGTAGTTTTCGCACTTAAGCTTTGAAGGCATTATTTATATGGAGATCGGGTAGAGATTTTTACCGACCATAAGATTCTTAAGTATGTATTTACTCAGAAGGATCTTAACATGCGTCAGAGGAGATGGCTAGAGCTACTTGTGGATTACGACATTAACTTATAGTATCATCCTGGGAAGGCCAACATAGTTGCAGATGCATTGAGTAAAAAAGTAGGAGCTTATTTTCTAACAGCACAACCAGAGTTGTTAGCAGATATTCAGAAGATGGGTATAAAAGTTGTTCTTTCTACCAATGTGGCATTGATGGCCAGTATACAAGTTCAGTCTAGTATAGTTGAGAGGATCAAAATGGCGCAATCAGCAGATTCTAAGCATCAGCGGCTTAGGGCGGAATATGAAGCAGGAAGGAGAACAGAGTTATGTATTCACGAAGATGATACTCTCCGACATGGAAGGCGTCTTTGTGTACCCAGTGGTGATATCAGACATGAGATCATGGCAGAGGCTCATAGTTTGCAGTATTCGATTCATCCTGGCGGTACGAAGATGTATCGTGATATCCGTCAGCATTTTTGGTGGAATGGCATGAAGAGGGAGATAGCCCGGTTTGTCTCTCGTTGTTTAGTTTGTCAACAAGTTAAAGCTAAACATCAGAGACCGGTTGGACTTTTTCAACCTTTACCGATCCCAGAATGAAAATGGGAGCACATTACCATGGATTTTGTAACTGGATTACCTAAATCTCTAGCTGGAAGAGATGCTATCTGGGTTATAGTTGACCGGCTCATGAAGGTAGCTCATTTTCTTTCTTTCAGAATTGGCCAGTCAACGGATCAGCTATCAGAGATGTTCCCTAGGCAGATAGTCAGATTGTATGGAGTTCCAGTTAGTATTATATCAAACAGAGACTCAAGATATACATCTCACTTTTGGCGGAGTCTTCAAGAGAGTTTGGGGACTCGTCTCAAGTTTAGTTCAGCCTATCATCCACAGACAGATGGTCAATCCGAACGCACAATTCAAACTCTTGAAGATATGTTAAGATCATATACACTTGACTTCGGTGGTTCGTGGAAAGATCACTTGCACCTAGTGGAGTTCTCGTACAATAACAGTTTCCAGGCCAGTATTAAGATGGCACCTTTTGAGGCATTGTATGACAGGAAGTGCATATCTCCTTTAGCCTGGGATGATATAGGAGAAAGGCAGATGCTTGGTCCCAAAATGATTTCACAGACTATTGACGTGGTCAGATGAGTCAGAGATCATCTTCGAGTTGCACAAGATCGTCATCGTCATTGGGCCGATTCTCATCGGCGTCCTCTTGAGTTCTCTATCAGCGACCACGTATTCCTTAGGATCTCGCCTACTCGTGACATCATTCGATTCGGCGTACGGGGAAAGCATAGTCCTAGGTATATAGGGCCGTTTGATATCCTTGAACGGGTAGGTGATGTGTCCTATCGTCTCCCTCTTCCGCCGTCGTTACATGAGGTGCATGATGTGTTCCATATATCCCAATTGCGACGGTATATCCCGGACTCGAGTCATATCCTTGATCATTCAGAATTGGTTGTTGGTACCAACCTTTCGTATGAGGAGAGACCCGTGTCCATATTGGACCAAAGAGAAAAGATACTCAAGAACAAGACTATCAGTTTAGTCCGAGTTGCTTGGGGTCATCACTCTTTGGGTGAGTCAACGTGGGGGCGTGAGGATGATATCCGATCGCGATATCCAAACCTGTTTGACTCATAAGGTATAGTATTTTTCTTATGCCTTATGCTTTAATTCCTTGCTTGCATGGATGATTGTATGATTGATTGCTTAGTCATATATTGCTTGTGATTAGTATAGCTTGTTCCGACATCACTAGCCTCTTGATTAAAATTCCGAGGACGGAATTCTTTTAAGGTGGGTAGAGTTGTTACCCCCGTTTTCTGTTATACGTATTTCCAGTATACGTACACGGAATCCTGACACGTATTTTTACTTGTCTTATCTTGCTAGCTAATTTTGGTTTAATCTTGCTTAGGTTCATCATGGCATATCATGGTTTGACTTGGTTCATTTTGGGTTGGCTTGGTTTATTTTTTTTTGGTTCAACATGTTAAACCCCCCCATTTAAAGCCCACCAACCCACTCTCTCTCCTCCATTACTTCTTCATCTTCTTTATTTACTCCTCCCACCTACACCCAAGAGCTCTAGGCAAGTGCAACTTGCTTTATGATGGATCTTGGATTTTATTGTTCTAATGTCTTCCTCTCCTAGTTCTAAGCCTCTTTAGAACTTGTCATTTTTGGTTTTGATGGATAGAATTTTGTAGATCTAAGTTTTGCCCTTTCTCATGATTTCTTGGTTTTGATCTATGAAAACTTGGTATTTTTGAAAACTAATTGTTCCATGTTTTAGAAATTTTTATTCTATCCAATTTTGACCTTTAAAAAGTTGGATTTGGACTTGTTTTGACCAATTTATAGACTTTTGAAGCTATGGGTTCAACCATAGAATTCCTACCGATTGGAGAAGACAGTGTGCAGTGTGCGCAAGCTTTTTAGCTTGCGCCACCGTGTTGCGTGCGCTCCTTAGCGAGGCGCAGCCTGACCTAGTGCGTGTGCTCCTTAGCGCGACGCAACCTGAGTCAGGCACAACCTGAGTCAGGCGCAACCTGAGTCAGGCGCACCCCAGTCAGGCGCAACCTGACCTGGCGTACCCCAGTCCGGCGAAACCTAGCCTCATACAGGCTAGTGCTTGGCGCAACCTGACTTGGCCCGACTTGTTCTGGCGCATCTCATCCTGTCTTGGCCCGACTTGTCTTGGCGCAACTTGACCTGACCTGGCGTACCCTAGTGCCTAGGCGCAACTTAATATGTGGGTGCGTGCACCCCCTTGGGTGCATGATGTCCCCAGGTTCCCCTTTCTTGACTTGTACACCCATTTTATATCCTTATGCCTTTTCGATATGAACTCGACATGAACACGATGTGAGCATGACATATTAATAGAATGATAGCACTTGATGGTGGCCGTTATGGCGCAAGCTTGACAAGAAATATTGACATGGTAATCTGTACACGACATGATATGTGAACACGACATGAGACAAGAACATGACATGCCAGTACATGATAGTGGCCCGTTGAGGCGCACTCTTGACAAGTAAATATGACATGTAACCTTGAACGCCATTGCGACGGCTACCTCGACTCGATAAGTAAATTCTTGTCTTGACACCGTGGGTGCTTGCTTGAAATTTGATTGTACAAGCTACTAGTCTAGTCTCGTCTTGCATCATGTCTAGGACATGAGTCCCTGGTTACCACGGTCAGGGATTCATAATGAATCTGACTAGGTCAATGACTAGATGATCAAAATAGCTCATATATAGAGATGTTTCTAGTTACAGGCGATCCCATTATCCCGACCACACCTGTTGGACTTGTAGCCTACCGACGAGTAGGGCACATTTCCAGCCCACTGTCATGTAGGGCACTTCTTGAAATAAATAATATGCACACTGTCATGTGTTGCACTCAAAGTCACCTAATAATTCTTGATAACTCTTACATGAACCTCTCCTGGATAACCTGGATAGCTGCAGGGCTTGTGACTGCGGGAACATCTCATTGCATCTTACTAGTAACCAGGCGTGTGATAACCCTAGTTAGTTAAAGTATCAAACCGTACTCTTTGCTTGGCCATGAATGATGGATGCAGTCCTGTCTAGTCTCGTCTAATCGATGACAGTCTATGATTACTTCATCGCATGCTTGCTTATGTTTTACTCTTGTCGATAATTGGTTGGAAACTAAGCTCTGTTCAGGTGAAGGGTTACAACCCCGGTCCTTATTTGGTTTACGGTTTGTAACTTGGCTACCGAAATAGTCCCTTAGTTGTCTTATCGTTTATCACCTTGTTTTCTCTAACTCATGTCTTTTATTACCATTTATGTTCCCATGTGCTAATATGCTGGTTTTATTTCTTAAGTGAAGCCTCCCTTGTGGCACTTGCTCTTCTGGGGTCTGATCCAGCTGGTTTTGTATGGCCAGATTTCGGAGTAGGACTCGAGGATCCTCCATTCTTCCAGCCAGATGGTGACCACTTGGCGTAACCCTGACAACGAGTGGGTTCTTATTTTGCATCTCCTACTCTCTTATAAAAATATTTTTTTGAGGCGTTTAGCCGCCGAGCAAGTGTTAGCTCGTTTGCAACTTTACTTACTGTCTGCCTACGGGCTATAACATGATTGACGAATCCTAGGGTTGATCATGTATGACTGAAATTCTTGCTAGTCTTCACATTTTGTATGACTAGCTTCATGATCATCTTAATATTTAATGTTTGGGATGCCTTACTTATATGTCTAATGATCTAACATCTTGTAACATTTACTTACTTGCTTGAGATTAAGACACTAGGCTTGTTCATGATCATAAGAGACTGTTGGCTTGTAGATAAACCCTCATGCATCTAGACAGCCGTGATCGTATATCGAGGTAGATTATACTTCAATGTACGTAGCTGGCTGTGTCTGTCCCCCGCTATCTAGTATTCTGGTTCTAGGGCGTGACACCTACCACGATGTTATTTGTTTTGACTGAATCCTTCAAAATTTGAACTATCTTCAAAATTTGAGGCGATCGTATCTAGCGATTGCTTGGATCGATGCTAAGTCAACTGATACTCGTGATTTCAGGAACAAAAAATTATGTAATAGTTAATACTGAGCTGATCACTTCGTCTAGAATCAAGTCGTATAGTACCTCAGCGCATAGTGAGTCTCCGTCCCTATAACTAAGATATGACTTTGACAAGATTTGTCTTTTTCACCTTTAACCATGCATTTGCTGATGAATACTCCAGCAAACTTGTATAGACTTGTGAGGAGATTGAAAATCACCTTGCTGAGAACACTGCTATTTGGTTATGCCAGAAGTCGGAAGAAATATCAATCTTCAACAGGTAATCTTTTCTGAAGTCTCATCTTCTCGCCAATTACTTCTTTTCAAACGAAGTCTTATAGTAATGATTTTTACTTTGATTGTGTTTTGACTACAACATATCTTCAGAGTGTGGCTACACTTATAGAAAAGTGTGTTATAAAAAATAGAAAAATCCACTACACACGTAGTCAATATTATGTCGTTGGAGAGTACTGCTACAATTTTTAGGTGCATAAAATTTTCACAGTTTCTCATGCATCTTTTGCTGCTATGCGGTACAACTGAATGTATGCATCTAACTCCATTTGAACTTGTCATATTTTCAAGATACTCTTTGGTTGTTGGAGCTAAAATGGAGCTTGGAAGAACATCATAACATGTCTAATTCGACATAAATCAACACATTATATGGAGGACCTTTACAGTCCTCAGACCCAGCTAGCTGTCTGCACCCATATGATGAGGCTTGCAACTAGCTGGTCTCACTGTCGTAGCATCTGTGATGCGATTGGGTTTGAATCCCAATTGGAACACTATCGACGATGGACAATGTCGCAATCGACAGGAATCTTAGACTGTGTGTCGGTCCAATTTTGTATTCTCCCGTCCGGGTAAACTGCCTGATACTGCAGAGGGTGACCCACGCTTACAGACGTAAAGCATGAGTCTGGGGTTAAGCACCTTCTGGGGAGGCTAACCGGTGATGTGTTCCTACCTCTAACCTTACGAGGTTGTGGGAATATTGGTACTGGACTTATACGTAACAGTCTCCCCTCTCTACTGTTGTCTCTTTTAAGTGTAATATTTTCCATATATTGTGGTTTGTACAAAGAGATAAACTGATGGAGAAGATCCTGAATGTAACAGATCTCCATCATCCAGTATCATGGCTTAGAGATGAAAACCCAGAGTGTAATAGATCTCCATCATATGTAATCATGATTTCTGAAATAAAATTCTGCTGTTTGACTTTGATGTTTATTTTGCTTGCAATCTTTTGCTTGGTATGAATTCTGACTTGTCTGCTGAAGAATCACTGTCTCTAGAATGTCGCATAGCTGCTAGGAATAAAAGGCTAGTATATAGCCATGAATAAGTTCTGCCATGTAGGACTTAGAAATAAACAAACGCATGAAGTTTACTGCTCATCTGATATGTGGGACATATAACCCATAGCTTAGTCTGTGACGCATGAATTTTTACCATCACTAAATACAACGCATGAGCTTTGCTACTTTTGACTTGAATGATATAATCTTTTACGCATCTGAGTGAACAATTGTCGATCTCTTGAAATCCTCCTCGGATTCCATACCATTAATATATAACCATTATTTGGCACGAGAATCAAAGGGTTTGGTATGATTTCCCCGAATAACTCGGGATTTGAAAATTTATAATCTCCTATACGACTCCCTGGTACAGTTTATAAATAGGATAGAAGAGCAACGAAGTAAAACTTATTTTATCCTTTGAGATTTACCAACTGTCTAAAGACTTTCATCTCCTCCTGTTCTACTGAAAGCTCCAAAGTAATGGCTCCCAAATCTTCGGCCAAGACTCCGTTGTCGAACAACAACAAAGGAAAATTAGTCGATGAATCGTTTGAGACTGCTCCCATCGTTGTCCAACCACCGATCGAGGGTAAAAACTCTTTTCCTGAAATTTAAGATTTGTTGTTTGTAACCAAGAGTTCATAAGATTATGCGTTTATAAGTCTTAGCACATGAGTAAGGAAACTCAACTCCAAAAATGTGTTGACTGACTTCCTATTACATGCATTGTTGTTGCTGTGAAGCTTTAACCAAAAATGCATCTTGGTTTTATGCGCTTCTGTAGGTTGCCGCGTGAGTGTGATTAAATCTCACCTATGTGCTCTTTATAAGTCTTGGCACATGAGTAAGGAAACTCAACTCCAAAAATGTGTAGACTGACTTCCTATTACGTGCATTGTTGTTGCTGTGAAGCTTCAACCAAAAATATGTCTTGGTTTTATGCGCTTCTGTAGGTTGCCGCATGAGTGTGATTAGATCTCACCTATGTGCTCCTTGCTTTATGCGTTCATAAACGATGATAAAATGAAGAACATATGCATGAATGCTTATGCGCCTATTTTTCACAGAGGCACCAGTTATGTGACTAATATTCTCCCTTCTTCATTTTATAGTATATTTTTCGACCGACATGCTTGGGAGTGCTACTTAGATGCTCTTGAGGGAATGTTAGACACAAATTACTCTGAACTGGTGTCTTATATGATGGCTCAAATCAATAACGATCAACCTCCTTCTAGATAAAAAATGATTATTAATCAGACTCAAAGCCTTCTACAACAAATGTTGACTAGTTGTGACTTCACACAGAATAATGAGAAGTTTTTGAGACCAGTTATCTTATTCGGGGATGCTTTGATTTTGACGGGATATGACAACAACAAGCTTAAGAAGGATAAGCATTCTTGGGTACTCGTCTCAAAAAATTAGAAAATGTTTGTACCAACTGCCGAGCGTCATCTACCCTTGACATCAAATGCTCTGGTTGCCTTTTCGAGGAAGACAAAATACTCAGCTCGGTTTACTACCTGGAATCATCAAGAGTGATGTTGGGCCAGATGTTCTGGGTTTTGCTGCTGCAACCCTTACCAACAAGTTGCTTTCTAAGGATTTGACTTATCCTACTATCTCTTTAAAATTACTGAATTGGATTCATAGCGACAGTACATGGAGTAATATTTCGGAGTAGGTTTTGACCAATTATGCAGCAATTTTAAAAGAGTATGGCTTGTACTATACAGTCAGGGCCACTTGCTATAGGCTACAAATGAATACTCATATGTTCGTTGTGCTTGTAAAGATGTATATTGACACTGGCACATTCTTCACACCAGTTGGTGAAAAGGGCTTAGCCCTTCATGAGATGCAGACGATCTCTAAACTTCCCTGGGGTGACGAGCCTTATGAAGAATACACTCCAACAGATGTGGAATTAGACACTGTGAAGGATACTAACCCTGACATGTTGGATGTGTATAAAGAACTGTTATTTCACCATAATATTTGTTACAGAAGAAATAAGTCAGGGAGAACTGAAGGTCCAATTCCTCATACCAAGCACTGGATAGACCATCTTTTCAAAGCCCATTATAAAGAATCTAGTCAGAAAGATTATACCATTTGTCCGACAATGATAGATGTGGAAATCCAAGACTTAATGAAAGGAACTTGAGAGATGATGATACCAATTCTTTACCCTATCATTATTTCTACCATCTACTTCATCCTCTGCCCGATAAAGCAGTTGTAGCAGGTTATCTGATAGCCTGGCTAAGAAACTATGTGGTCTCAGGAGGTGCAAAAGCTATTGATAGGTTAAGTCGAAGCTTCATTCTACCTGTCGTGAAACTGGTCTTTGGTCATAAGCTGGCCTTACTCCCGGCCATGGTATGCAGCATTCACAAAGGACTTCAAAATTTTGTGGATAATGTATTACACAGCACAAGAAAAAAGGATTTTGTCAGATCAAAACTTCTGTTCCACTATTGGATGTGTTGGTTGATTCTATACTGCCCAAAGCTGATGCACCCAGGACTGGAATCAGAAACCTTATTTGAGGATAGCACCCTTAGACGCTATATGGGCAAAACTTAGAATTTCCACAAAATTGTGTCTTGTAGAAGAGTGCTTGGATATTCGCAGGCTTATGATTTCTTCAAGATATTTTCAAAATTTGTCGGTAGTGAGGAAGGCACTACCCTGACAAATACAAGTATAGACAATGCCTCAGCTTTGTCAGAAGGAGCATTTCGTTGGCTTCAGTCTATTCGTCCTTCACATACGATGTTACGATGATAGAATGGTGTTTATTTGGAACCTTATTTACCTAGCCGTTTTGCTTACTAGTTTGGCAATAGCCAATAGTTTTTAGAAAATGCTAGCTCTCTTCTTCAGTACAAGGGAAGTTTACTTGATGGGATTAGAGCCTGACAATATTATAATGCACGTGGTACCTGTCATGACCTGTACCCGCTTTTCGAACGCGAGCACGTGAGCAAGCCAGCTACGTATCGAGCGGACTCCAGCCCGACTCAAATGTGTAAACACTGTCAAAGCTATGGTATACTGCCAAATCATGGCAATGCAATCTATATCTCAATCCACAATAAGAATATGAAACATGAATGAACACTATGGGTCGTTGTCTGCAGCCCACTAGCATATATGTCCAATAAGACTCTAAAGAAAGTACGAAAGGATAATAACGTAATAATAATACCTGAATCCCACAAGCAGATCATCGCATCCGAAACCCACAAGCATCGCAAATCCTCCGCCACGTAATTAGGAGACATGATAAAGTAAGAAAGCACGAAAGGATAACAACGTAATAATAATACCTGAATCCCACAAGCGGATCATCGCATCCGAAACCCACAAGCATCGCAAATCCTCCGCCACCCAGAACTACTAGCTAACTCCATGCAACCGCTAAACCTGAGGAGATTATCAGGTCCTCAGAGGACATAGCAAGATACATAATATTTATGCCTATTTATACGTTAATTTAAGAGTTACGTAAATTTGAATAACTTCGTGCATGTTCATCAGATCGAGACAAAACTTGCACCAACAGGACCGTATCGTTTTTCTGGTCCGGTATGCCAAGTTTGGTCCGATTCTGAGACAGTTGATTGGATCGACGTTTTGCGGGCCCTACGATTCGATTCAACGTGCAATTTTGTGCACGACCCACCGAAATCCATAATTGGACATACCATTGTGTTCGTATCATCAAAACAAATCCGTAGACATATCGTTTGACTACTTTAGAGACCGTAGACTTTGGCATGTTATAATGACCGTAAACTTCAGTACAAGGGAAGTTTACTTGATGGGATTAGAGCCTGACAATATTATAATGCACGTGGTACCAATACCTCCTTTACTATGCGAATGAAAGTTGCTCATATCCTGTATGTTGCTGTTAAGTTCTATTGTAACATAAATTCCCCTGCGGCCAACTATAATCGAGAGTCCAATTTATACTGGGTACCAGACTAAAGCCATCTGTCCACTATTGAAACAGAAAGCTGTCCCTATAGCCTCTCATTCTTCTAAGAAAGCAAAAGTTGCCACAAAACCAGTTTCAACAAGAACAACATGACAGAAGAAGGTAGCTCATAAAAAATAAAAAACATCTGAAAGCTATCATTTATCTCCTAAAATAGACCCGGGATTGGCTGCCCAGGAAGTGGATGAACTAGCGATTGCTTTCATACCACTATTAATCCTCCCATTAGTGGACCATAAATGACTTCTCCATGAAGGTCGTCCCAAAGAACTCCCTCTCACCAGACTACTGAAAGTATGAGCATTATAAGTTCACCTACCGGAGTAACTTCAACAACAGCTGAATTATTGCACAAGAATGATGCCCATTCCTCCAAGCCTGTTCTAGAGGATGAATCAATAGATTATTGGGATGACGAGGAAGGCGACCAATCTCATACGACATCTGAACCTAAAGATGTAGTAGAAGATGGTGGCACAACTTTTGAAAATATAGACACGGGCAATCTTAAAATGATTGAAGTCAGTCTTCTACTGTCTAGTGAGCCTTCAATAGTTCTTGATCCAAGGCCAGTGCTTCGACTATCGAACTGAAGGTTCAGAATAAACCTGAAGGTACAGTACTTTCCTTCCAAGTTGAAACGAGAATAGCTGAGCAAGTATCTGCAGAGCTTGTTGAAGAATTGATACATGTCATAACTGAAAAGCCTGTTGAAACATGTTTACTCATAGATGGAAGTCATGGCATGGGTATTTGCACTGTTCCATAACATCTGTCTTCTATTTCTCTTATTCAAATAAACTTAATCTTCCTTTTGTGTAACAGCTATTCAAGAATCTATCCATCCTCCATTGGAAATAGAAGCCCAGACAACTACTATCCCCATGACACCGCTAACAGGTGTCCATCTAAAGGGTATGGCTAAGCTTTGTGTGCAAAGTTTTTATTTCCTTTTAGTGAGTGGGATACAAGGAATTATAGAAAGGGACCTTCCTTTTGCTCACACCAAGACAACAGCTATGCATATGATTCAAGCAACTGAAAGCTTCCCTGGTCATAAAATTATAGCTGGTGACTTAAGGATACTACTTGACACTCTTGATAGACGTGTGATAAATCTTGGTCTCGCCCGTCGTCTCGACCTTTTAGAGATTTAATCTGATGAGCTCAGCAAACTGAACGATGATATCCATAAGGAGGAAGTTGTCTTGGTGAATCAAGAGAGGGTTCTTAAAGAACAGGTTCTTAAGGCTCGCGAAGAATATGAGTTTCTTTCAGCTTCCTTGGCCAAGTATGCTTCCTACCAAGAAGTGAACATTGTGTGAATGAGTGAGCTTACTGCTAAGATCACAAAACTCCAAGATGCTTAGCTTTAGAGGAGTCTTCTTTGGCTGAGAATATTAGGCATCAGAAGATCTTTGTTGCTCAGTCAAATGAAGCCAGAAACAAGGTCGAAAGGTTGGACTTTGAACTCATTACTCTGGAAGGGAAATAATCTAAAATGATACCTTTTAGAGATGATGCTCCCAAATAGGATGAAGTCAAACGTCGGGCAGCCAATCGAAAATAATCTAAGGTTAATACTTTGAAGAAGGAGATTACAGAGCTTTGCAAAATGCCTGAACATCTTTAATGTTTTGTAACTTTCCTTTATTTCTTCTCTTTTGTAGTCGATGACAAAAGTGTTTTGTATCTTAAAAATGAAGAACACTTTTCATGTGGCTGGGGATATTTTAGTTTTGATACTTCTCTAGAGGTATTATGGACATAGAAAAATATCGTGGTTGTGTGGACCTACTATCTGTAACATGCTTTATTCAAGCATAGATAATAGATACAAAAATTGATCACTATTAGAGGTAATATGGACATGATAGAGGTTTGAGTGGATCTATTATCTTTGGCGTACCTAATTAGGTATAGATAATAGAGTAAGAATTTAATCACTATCAGAGGTAATATAGACATGATAGATGTTAAGTGGACCTATTATCTTTGGCATACCCAATTAGGTATAGATAATATGGTAAAGTACTTCGTCAGAGGTATTATGAACATGATAATTATACTTTAGTGGACCTATTACTTATAATGCACTCAACTATATGCAAGTAATAGGGTATGATCAGAAACTATATCAAAGGTAATATGAACTTTGATAATCGTTCCTGGATAAATTTGCTCAGAGGTAATATAGACTTGGCAAATTTATGGAATTCTATAGAGAGAGATATGATAATATAGAATATTTCAGAGGTAATAAGGACATGAACATTATTTTCAGAGTAAATTTGCTCAGAGGTAATATGGACTTGGCAAATTTAAAAATCTCTATAGGAAATAAGTATCGTAGAATAATTCAGAGGTAATATGGACATGATTATTCTTTTGACACAATGGATTATTCTGATTCCGACTGAGGAATTGAATTAAGATGTCATCAAAGCAACTTGGATTTAGTGACGAATTTTTATAAATTAGAGAGTTTGTTTAGAGGATTTTTCTTACAAGAAAGTTTTGTAAGAATTAAAGATGGTTCCACTGGAGAATTTGTAGGGACCATTATTTATAACTTATCCAAAAATTGTTGGGATAAAAATAATGGTTTAAAATAAAGTAGATGTTAATATGCAATGTATTCATTACAACAGAAAGAAAAATGTAAACACTCTACAAAACTTGCCGGGGTATACAAAGTAATGTCCACTTATGATTTAGACAATACTTTTTCAAGAACTTGCCATTAAAGGACATCATCAGCAGATTTCCATTATGTTTGGCTAGCATGTATACTCCATTTGAATACACTGATTCAATAACAAACGGACCATCCCACTTAGCTACAAATTTTTCTTTGCTTTTATGTGTCATAACTATAGGTCTTCTTACTGAAAGAACTACGTCGTCGACCTAGAAAACTCGTTCCTTTACCTTCTTATTGAAAGCTTTAGAATTACGTGCTTGATATAACTCAATTCGTTGTTGAGACATTAAGCGTTTATCGTCGAGTGCTTCCAATTCTTGTAACCGTAGACGATCATTATCTTCAGTTGTTAATTCATTGGATAAAGAGATTCGAAGAGATGGGATTTGAATCTCCAAGGGAAGAACTGCTTGGCTTCCGTAGACCAAAGAAAATGGCATTATACCAGTAGAAGTCCGTACTGCAGTATGGTATGCCCAAAGACATTTACCAAGTTTCTCATTCCAATTACATTTATTAGATGAAACAAACTTCTTGAGCAGTTTGATAATAGTCTTGTTGAAGGCTTCAGCCAGACTATTAGCTACGGGATTGTAGGCTGTAGAGGTCACATCCTGAATTTGTTTTTTCTCATAGAATCGATGAAATTGTTTGCTCACAAATTGTGGACCATTGTCATGGACAATCCTCCGAAGAAGTCCGAAATGATATATCACATAATGTTTAATGAAAGTGATAATATTAGACGTTTTTACTTCAACAAGTAGTATAGCTTCTGCCCATCTTGAAAAGTAATCAATTGTCGCTAAAATAAATCGGTGTCCTTTGGATGAAGGAGGATTAATAGGTCCAATGATATCCATTCCCTAAGCTTCGAAAGTCCAGAACGCGGCTGTTGGGTGCAGAAATTCTGAAGGTTGATATATAAAATCTGCATGAATCTGATAAGCCTTGCATTTTCTTGCGTAATCTATTGCATCAGCTACCATAGTGGCCCAATAATAACCTAAATGCTTCAATCGATCATGTAATTTTGGACCAGGTTGATGGACACCACAAGTACCATCATGAGCTTCACGAAGAGCTTGTTTAGCTTCTTCTTCGGACAGACATCATAAAAGAAGTCTATTATATGACCTTCGATACAACATTTTAGTAGCTACATCAGAAAATAAACCAAGAGAACGTCTCTTAATTGAAATTGTCTCTTTTAGGTCATCGGGAAGGGTTCCATAAACAATATATTTTACAAACGAAAATCTTCAATCTTTGAAATCAACATCCGCTGTTGCTGAATAGCTTTGGTAGGGATCTAGATTATTCTTAGTAAGAATAATTCTTGACCAATCACTGTGATCGACTTCTATGTGTTGATTAGGGTAGCAAGTGATGCTGCCAAACCTACTAGCCATCTGCTTCTGTATTCTCTAACCGAGGTTTATATTCAATAAAGAACCTTAATAAAGTAGCATCTATTTCATGAGTTGTTTGGTAATATGAAGAAAATCTTCATGGCGAACCACATATTCTCCTCGAACTTGACTATCAACTTAGAGTCACCATAAGCTTCTAGATAATCTACCCCTAGCTATTTAGCCAACTGGAGTCCAATGAGTAGATCATTATACTCTACAACATTATTGGAACAAGGCTCCATAAGAGAATAAGCACGATGGATGACCAGATTATCAGGAGATATCAATACTACCCCCATTCCTGCTACGATGTTGCCTTTGGGATCCATTCTTGAAACTATGTCGAAGAACATCCTCCATACAAACTCTTCTATTGTTGTATTAGACTCCAACACTTCATCCGAAATTTTATCATAGAGTTTAAAAGTTTCTGTTATTGGGTGTGCAACTAGAAAATCAGCCAGAGCATCTACTTTGACTGCCTTCTGGGTACATAGACTATATCATAGGTGGATAATAATATTGCCTAAGTAGCAAGGCGAGAATTGAGCGCACTTAGCTTAGTCATAAGAACTCTGAGAGGGTTAACCCTGGATATAACATGGAAGGTTATCCCATTACATAGTGTCGCATCTTTTGAATTGCAAAGATTAAGGTGAGAGATTTTTTCTCAACTGGATTATATTTATATTTTGTGCCAATCATCATATGACTCAAATAATAAATAACTTGTTCATGTCCTTCGTCGTTCTTTTGAGCTAACAGCGCACCAAGAGAATGTTCCATCGTACGAACGTACAACAAGAATGGTTCACCCACTATTGGAGCTACCAATATTGGAGGATTAGTGAGGTATCTTTTAATGTCTTTGAATACCTACTGACATTTTTCATCCCAGACAAAAGAAACTCCTTTCTTCATTAACTGAGTGAAGAGTCGACATCGCCTGGACATATTTGAAATGAATTTTCGAATGTAGGCCAACCTGCCTTGTAAGCCACGTAGTTCTTTAATATTCTTTGATGGCTCCATTTCTAGGATAGCTTTGACTTTATCAGGTCAATACGTATTCCCTTTGAAGTTATGACAAATCCTAGAAATTTGCTGCGGGAGACTCCTAAGAACGATTTTGTAGGATTCATCTTAAGTTGGTGTCCATGCATCAATTCAAACACTGTTCTCAAGTCTCGAAGGTGATTTCCCTTTGAACGACTTTTAACAGCGATATCGTCTACGTAGAATTCTACCATTTTTCGCAAAGGTTCGCAAAAAATTGTGCTCATGGCTCGTTGATATGTAGCTCCAGCATTCTTTAAACCAAAGGGCATCATCGAATAGCATTATACCCCCAACGGTATTCAAAATGATATGTGCTTCTCATCAGCTGGAAATATTTTAATTTGATTGTAACCAGAGAACCCATCCATAAAAGACATCTTCGAAGCCACAAGTGTTATCAATCATAACATCTGTGATTGGAAGAGAACACTCATCCTTTGGACAAGCTTTATTAAGGTCTCGATAATTGACGCATACCCAAATCTTCTTATTCTTCTTTATGACCGGAACAATATTAGCGACCCAATGAGGATGTTGCTTCTCGAACAAAGCCACTGTCGATAAGTTTGTTCACCTCAGTCACAATAGCCTCCAGAATATCTGGACGAAATTGGCTTTTTTTGTTTCATCGGTTTGGCATTAGAAAGTATATTAAGATGATGCATTGCTATCTGTGTATCAAGCCCAGGCACGTCTTCATAACTTTAGGCAAATACATCTATATACTCCTTGATAAGCTCATGAAAAGACTATTTGTCTTTATCAGATAGACTTTTACTGATGAATATCAGTTTAGGCGATTTCGAATCACCTACATTAACTTGAACAACTTCATCTTCAGTAGGAGGTTCGCATTGCTCAAACCGTATTTCCCATTGGGTGTGAAGCTGTTGAACCCAAGGTTCAACTTCAAAAGGTTGCATAGAAGATCATCTTCCTCTATTTGATCAGCAGATATTATAGAAGCTGAGAAGACATCTTTAAATATTACCCCGACACTATGATCTGAATCCTATAGTAAAGAATCGGAAGAATGAGAACATGTATCACTATCTTCTTTATCTGATATTTCTGGTATAGTTGGAGGAGTTACATATCCCAGTCCCGATCGAGTATAATGGTAGTAGTCTTACGATTTTCCCTTTAGAGTTGGGATACGCAACGATAAGCGGCAACCCTTACCAAAGTTGAGGCCTTGCTTACTATTTAAGTCATAGCCCATTATTTGAATAATACTATTCACTTGAGGAGTATACCGATATAATTACATTCCACCAGAATTAGGTTCAGGATCGTTGACCAAAGCTTCTTTATGACCCTCGGCCCAGCCAAATATAATCAGTGTTTCACCAATTGACTTAGCCGACACTTCAAAATAAGAATCTTCATATGATAGACATAGAGTACCATCTTTAGAAAAAATAGACATGCAATGACAACTTCGTGTCTATGATAGGTGAACACAAACAGTCGACAGTTCTTAGTCTAATCACAGGAACACCAAAATAATCAAAATCGAAACCTTTTCCATTAGGTATGTACATAATTTTTTCTTTCGAGAAAATTTCCTCGAAAAGTTTGATACACAGAGGTTTATTTACAACACTTGCTTCTACAATGACGGCAGCATGAGTCAGATTAATTACAAAAGGCTCATTCTGTTGAACTGGATGCTACTTCGACGAAGATCAACTACAAACAGTTCTTCCTTCTTAGTCCACAAGCCGATCACCAGTGGTTCCTCTTTCTTTGTCTTGAGATCAATTACTAGAGGCTCTTCTGTCTTAATGCTAGCTTTGCTCTTGCATAAGTCAATAAAAAAGGTGTACTACCCCCTGATGAGTCTCCTGGAAGCTCTAGCAGGCTCCTTCTATACAGGACCCTTCAAGTATATTGCCAAGGGTTCTTCAATTGGCTCCTTTCACACAGGGCCTTTCAAGTACATGGCCAGAGTTTCTTCTACCGTATTCGGTAGATGCTTCTTCTACTTTGTCCCCAGCCTCTACTTTCTTGTCCACAACCAGGTGCGATGGTTCATCGTCAGAGGGTCTCTGATCCAGAGGTTTGTACAGCCTTGCATCAGAGAAGTAGACCTCTACCCCCTTGAAAGTATCGATGTCTATAAATTTTGTACACACTACTCCTTTTTTGCTCACATATTTAAAGCACTAATGAAGAGTATATGGTACTAGAAGGTTATTATGTATCCATGGTCGTCCTAACAAAACATTGTAGGAGACATTAGCATTAATCACATAACATGTGACTTCGGTCTGGAGATTTTCATTCTGACACTTGAGACGGATTTTCCCTAGAGTATGACTTCGTCCAGTATTTAAGCCAGTAATGGTAGTGGAAATTGGTGACAACTTGTGCATTAGGAATTCCAACACCTGAAGCAAACTTCGAGGAATCACACTAACAGATGAGCCAAGATTAATTTGAATGCGATCCACCTTACAAGCCCTGACATACCCTGTATAGTATAAGGGTCTGTCATGGTAGTTATTCTTCAAAACTATGTCCCCTGAGTGAAAGTGATAAAGGGAATCTTCTCTGATGCGGTATGACAATGAGGACAGGTCACCGGGTCATTATCAAGTTCCACTATCTGAGACAAATATGAGTCAGCATGCTACTGCACCTCACTCAGTGCTTCCCATGTATCTTTATAGATGCAGAGTAACTCAAATATGGACAGTCAAGCTAGGGCATTGGCAAGCTATGCCAATATATCGAAATTGGAAGGCTTGTCAAGTCCAAGAGGATTAGATTTTTTCAAGGACTTGTCCAACCTTACTTCTTTTTATTTTCCTTTTTCACCTGAGGTCTGCTTTGATGGTCCTAATTCTGATGAAACCACGATGGCAGGTCGACTTGGAGCATGAGCTATAGTAAAAGAATTATCTTCTTGGTCTTGATTGAAGGTACGTAGGTATGCCTTTCCAGATCTGGTTTCCCCGACTAGAGCTTCGTTGATCTTATTGCATGATTTACTCCTCTTCTTCTTGCTTTGCATCTTGGAAGTGGACAAGATTTATTTTAGATCCATGTCTTCAAGAAGATCAGGATGGATCCATATGACTTCACTATGCTGAGTAGTGAGTGGTACGAGTCCGACTGTCTAATATCGGACTAGAGGAAGATTGATGACTTGTAATGTCACCTTTAGTATTGGAGTAACACCGTCTTGAACTTCAATTGAAGGAAGGTCACCAAATTGAAGAGAAATATGATTTGCAGAAACCTGTTTCTCATCTGTATGCAGTATGATGCCCATTGAATCCAACAATTGTTGAATATGATTCTTCAATATGTAACGATCCTTCGTAGGGTGATGCACATACCGATAATAAAAGCAAAACTTTTGATCATTGGTCCGTCCTACTTCTTCAGGCCTTTGAGGGAGAGGTAATTGTAGCTTGTTTTCTTTCATCAAGACTTGAAAGATGTCCAATGTGAGGGCTTCATTAAAGGTGTAATATGGCTTAAACCTTGGAACAGTTGGAGCTTTTTGTTTAGGCTGGGAAGCAGCTGTAGAAACATCCACAGTAAAGGACTCCTTCCCTTTATTGGTTTTCCTAGAAGTGTTGTTGTTTTGGGGACGCTTTTCGTTATCTTCGGGTGGTTTTAGTCCAATCAAATACAGAACTTGGACCGATTTTTTAGCCTTTTCAGCAACAACGATAAAAGCTGGCTAATCATTATAATCTCTGGGGCCAATACAGAATCTGACTGTGGGTAAGAAATTACCCCTGTATGTATTGATTAACACCGACTGAGGAGTCTCGGGATACAACTTCATCGATAATCTCCTAAACCATTCGATGAACTCACGAGTCAGCTCTTTGTTTTCTTAGTTTGTAGCAATAAGCTTTGACATAGAGACATTACCTGTCCATTCATATAATCTAGTGAGGAACAACTTCTCCAAATCTTTGAAAGTTTTAATATAATCATCTGGTAGATTGCAAAACCATTCAAAAGCTAGTCCTTTCAAGGTACCAATGAATAATTTAGACCATAGTACATCATTCTTTGGCATGTAAACGGTCTGGGAGTAAAAGTATGTCAAATACTGCCTCAGGGAACCTGATCCATCATAAGGAATCAGGGATTGAGGTTTATATTTTAGAGGACAAACCATATCATCCCATTCTGAAGGATAAGGATGTGACCTTCCCATTTTATGCAGTTATTCCTTTGAAGTGATATTATCTTATTGAGCGTTGATACTCCGAATAGCTTCGATGGTATCAATCGACTGTCTTGCAGAGGTGTTCTGTGTGATAGCTGGTCGTATCTGTTGTAAAACTGGTGTAAAGACATTTTCAACTGTCGGTGATGGATTAGGGTTAAATGACACCCCTACTGTATCTTGATCGGTAGGAGTTTGAGTTGCCGGATGAGAATGATGTAGAGTTGTTTGTAAGTTCATAGTTGCTTGCATCTGCTGCATCATCATCATGACATTTTGTAGCTTGCTCTCCAAATTATCAACTCTTTGTCAATCATTGTTACTGTCTTCTTCATTACCAGTAACATACACAGAAGTTATATACGGACTACCGGATGGAGAAGTATACAGGGAAGCATTACTGGTACTGCTTGATCCTGACTGTGAAACTGTATTATTTCTATCTGAAATATGGGGTACTCTATCATCAGATTGAGAAGTGGAATGATCAAAGACTGGAAGAATGCTACCCCAATATCATCTTGTTCGGGAACTTGGAGTACACGAGAAGACTGTCTAGATCGAGAACGAGTTCCTTGATAAACACCTTCAGGTAAAGTATCTCTTTGACCTCCCCTGGGTGACGAGGATGAAGGTGCTTGATCGTCACCTTGGTAAGATGTCGCATAGACCAAAGCCTCTTGTAACTCATCTTCATTATCCGAAAGCTGTCATACGAGATACGACAATTTCGGATGATTTGGTTGTAATCTGGTGAAGATGGACCGTCTGGTTGATTGATCAACTGCTTTTAAGCAGTAACAGTTGGTAATGAGCTTTGCACAGGAATGTCTTTGGCAGGACATAACTGTGTTTAATACACCTCTATTGATTTAAGCTTATGCCGAAGCACGTTACGCAAATCAATAGAAGGGTGTATGACCTTCTTTTCCTTTTTATGCGACTGGACAAAGTCCGTACATGGGAGAGTTGGTTTCTTGACTCATTGACCTATTTTATGTACATAGAAATACCCAGTACTTAGGTCTTGAGTTATTTGATCATGTAGACTCATTTTAGGTGCATTGGGAAGCAATGTAAATGAGTCCACAACATGTGGAAGATAGGCGCATGGCTGATTAGGACGCATACTTTATCTTGTATAGCTTTCCATTATCAGTTCGCATAACACAAAGGGACGCATGAACTGGGCCCCCTTCATAATGCATGGAATCTGATGAGAAAGAATTCCTGTGGAAGACAGGCTTCTTATCTCTGATTATGTGTCTTGAGTTCTATGTTGAATTAGAACTCTTATCTCGATTTACCGAATGTGAGGCAGAAGTTCCAACATTTGAATTTTTAGCATCGCAGTATTTTTTCTGCCAAAATTCAAAATTTGAACACTCTTTTTGCCCATATTGGAGCAAAAGGTTCCGTTACAAGTGTTAGCTTTCTTGACAGACGCATGATTAGCATCCACCTTTTTGGTGTTCTTCTTCCTGTGAGAAGCACAGGACTTAGTTGATGGCTCGTTGGCAAAGCCTCTTCTAGACGCATGGTGTATATCATGCATCTCAATAGCAGGAACGTCTTTAGACAGCATTATGGTTGGTACTAAGCCATGCGCTTATTTTGGTCCATAGTGGCCAGAGGTTTCCTTTTGCCATCAGTGGTGTTAGGAAGAGCGATGAGATACTTCGGTATCCAAGCCTTACGAACACACTTAGATTTCTGCCTCTCGACGGTCAGAGTGGAGTCTTTGTCTGACATTATTGCTTCATATGCTTGTTGGTCGAATTGCATAACCAATATTTTCTCAACTGAACCTAGCTTGTTTACATCAGATTGTTCCACCATTTCTCGTCGGTAGAGAAAGTCGTCCCCAGCAGAGTCGCTATTTTTGTTTCAACACAAAAAGAGTCCAAAAAATGTATGATCTTTTGTATTAGAAGAAGTACAACAATAATCTTAAACAAGAATTTCGAGTACAATAAAATCTGGGGATTGGAGCGATGGAGATTAAATTTACTTGGACTTATTTACTCCATTGACGATCTGATATAGAAGTTATTGAAGCTTGGTCGTCGATGAACTCTTTGTAGCACAAAGAACTTTATCACTAAAGTTCTCTCTTTCTCTCTGAAAGTTCTTAGCAAAGAAGCAGTATCTGTAGTCCCTCCTTATGCCCTGTGCTCTGTGTGTGCATCCTCGCAAGGAAGAAACTGTCCTTTATTTATATCTTTTCTTCACTGGAATAGCAACGTGCGTATGTGGAGAAAATACACTCTCTTCTACCTCAGAGACGCATAAAATTAGGTAGGCACATGAGCCTTAGGGGTTAGTGGAGAGTGAACATGCTCGAGAATCACGTACAGCTCGCCACGTATTTTGAGACGTATTGCATAAAACACTGCCATATCAACACACGATCTGTTTAGTGTGGATCAGCCATGCGTTTAATTACTTTAAATGCATAGCATCTGATTACTTACTGCAAACAATAACCTTTCTTTGAATAACTATGGATCAGTCAACACTTGAGCGCATAGCTTCTCCAATTGCTTACTACAAAACACTGATCTGAAAGTAGACGCATACAACGACTTTCTTTACAGCTGGCAAAGTATAATAATAGGGATGACGAAATCACTGACATCTCCCTTCGTCATCTAAACACTGTACGCTGCTCGAGATTTGTCTCTTCATATAAGAGACAAAAGCATATCATGCGTCTGAATGGGCCATGCGTCTGTATAGCCCATTTCTTGAATATGTGTCTTTCTTTAGAAGCTAGCAGCTCTAAACTCAGGAACATTTATGCTTCGGACGCATGACACCTATGTGCCTCTTTTTTAATATTTTCATGCTTCTACAATGGTATGAATATTGCTTTTAAAAGATAGGGTTGTCGAGAGATCGAGGCTATACGAGGACACAAGAGTTGTAGTTTGTCACCATCTTTATAAACTTCCCTTATTTTGTGTTAAGCACCTATTCCTCGAATTATATCAAACATGATACTTCTACTTAACCTCAAAGAACTCGATTGATCCTTCAATAAGCTTCTGAGTCTAGAGAGCTCATTACACCTTCCGGTAGAAAATTTGAATATTTTTCTTTGCCTTATTCAAGATAGTGGCTAGCTTAAGAGTGCTAGCAAACTTCGACCTAGAAATTTTATTTTATCGATCTTAACTTGTTGTTTCCACTAATACCTATTTTTACTAAATAATGTAACCAGCACATCTCAATGCATTCATGCTAGAACCATAATTATGCTTGCTCGGACTATCACATTTGTTATTTATTCTACCACACTATTTGACTTTATTATCTGTCCTTTCGGTATCAGGACACGCTGCGAAAGTCATATCCTTGTCATACATAAGTGTTCAATACTTCCTATCTTGCTAGTAAATAAGCATAACCTTGAGGGCTTCATCTATCGTAGTACTATTTGTTTTTTTTTCTAGAACATAGTGTAAAGATATTTAGGGATATCAACTTGTTATTGTATTCTAACTTCTTCTAACTATCTCAGTTGAGCATACCCTTCGAGTTGTCTATTTTTTTCTATCATCGTCATACCCTTCGTGTTATGAAGTTTTTCTTGCCTCGATTACCTTGAAAGGGTAATGTGCAATATCATGCCTAACTATCCTTTTTCAGTGTTGTACCTACCTTCAAAGTTAGAAACTTTTAGAGGACTCAAGGGTAGAGCCATGATTCCTATAAGCTATTTATTTCTCAAGCTAAATATATTTTTCATTTCTTCATCTTGAATAAAGGTTTCTTACTTGAGTTTTTATTTACCATCTTTTCATATAAACCATCCAAGTCTACCTATCCCAGTCATCCTTAAATTTCGAGGACGATATTTTTCTAATGTGTGTAGATTTGTAACCCCTCTTCCCGAATTTTTAAAATTATTATTTTTATTTATTTTATTTTTATTATTGTGTTTCAAAGTATTTTTTCGTCGAAACTTCGTGAAAGATATTTTGTATTAGTTTTGTATTTCAAAACTAGTTTAAATTTTATGGTTTGGAAAATACTATTTGGTTTTAATAAGATATTTATTTGTGAAAATTCATAATTGACATTACAAAAGATATTGATTTTTATTTGTTGGACTGCTAGAAAATGGTTTTAAAACCATAAATAATTTTATCACTAAAAAGATTTATCAAAATAGTTTAAAAAATGGATTTTTAGATTATATATATATATATATATATATATATATATTGACATCAAATTTTTTAATTAATTATTTAATATTTAAATTTATATGTTTGAAATTGTTTGATAATATTAATGTTCATTAGTATTATTATCATTATAAAATTATGATTAAATTAATTATGTTTTAAAAAAATTTGATTTGAATAAAGGGAAGGCTTTATCTATTAGGACGTTTCATCCTTATACCTTTAGGAGTTTCCTAATCTATTTAAGGAGGCGCTTCCCTTATTTTTTTGCAACTCGAATTCCTAACCATTACCACCATCTAGCTACCATGGCCAATCGCCAACATCCACCATAGGCATCTTGACGTGCACCGTGTCCATGTCCGTCCTTTCCTTCCACTTTTTATTACATTACGTTTACATCTTTTTTCGTGTCCGGCACGTCGGACACAACCTTGATTCGATTTCGGTGTCACGTCGGACACCCCAACACATCAACCAAAACCCTAAATCCTGAGCCTCACCTAGTTGTCTGTGTCCGCAGCACAACCACCACCTGTGTTCGACCACCATAGCCACCCATCGACTCCACCCATACCGTCAGCGTCACTAGTACCACCTCCCTCCTCACTTACCCTGCCACCGTCCCCTTCGAATCGACCCCAATACACGTTACACCGACGACCGTCGTCCTCCATACCACCGCTACCTCCCCAACTTCCTCCTTCCACGGCTCTGTTAGATGCCTGAACCACCACTAACATCATCACCCCAAATAACGATCACCATCTTCGACATCACTACAACCACCGCGCCAACTAACACACGACCTTCTTACTTGCGTCCACCGACGGCCAGATCCACATCAGTGACAACGTCGCCTTCTCCGTAGCCCGACCCTAACCAATCTTCGTCACTTCCCGACGCGGCATGACTATCTCTGCCTTGCCATCGTTTACAGTGAGCCCGATGCCGCCACGACCGCTCTAAGCACAGCCGACCGCTGGACCCACCGCCAGTGTCGAAACCCCACCGTCGAGAGCTCCTCGCGGCGATCCTCGTGCTTCCAACTCAAAACCAGCGGCCGTCCTCTGTAGCGCCACCTAGTGCCAAAGTTCCCTCACCTTTGGTGAGCTCTCCCATGACCCTCTCTCTCAATCTCTCTTACTCTGGCTCTTTCTCTTTCCTTCCCTCTGCCACTCTCTCTCTATATTATGTTAATGTTTATTTTATTTTGTTTATTTTTGGAAAGAATAGTATGTAAATGGGCAGGTTAGTATGGGCCAGGGCTTGGTTAGTAGGTTTTTGTAAATATGTTGGATTTAATTAGTATTATTAAGTTTGGGCATTAGGCTATAGATAATAATAATTTCTATTAATTATTTTTGTTATATGTATATGGCTATAATTTATCTATGGGCTTGCCTTAGTGTTAGGCTCTTATATAATATTATTTTGTTACTAATTATTATTGTTATTATTATTATTATTATTATTATTATTATTATTATTATTGTTTTTACTGCTATTATTATCATTAGTATTTATTAAATATATTTTTGTATTATTGTTATTCATATTACTGTTATTAATATTTCTAAATTATATTTGTAGCAAATATATATTAGGCCTAGTCCCTACATCTATTCTTCAAATTAGATTTAGAAACCCTAAACTATTATTATATTATTTTTACCTATTTAAATTATAGCTTTTGACCTAAAAAGTGTATTTTTGACATATTTATGGTCTTCAACCTTAAAATGATTTCCTAGATTTTCAAGTACGTACCTAAAATATTTTGGCTAATAAAATATAGCTTATAAATATTATAAATAATCTTCAATATATATATATATATATATATATATATATATATATATATATATATTTATTTATTTATTTAAGCAATTTCTTTCGATTATTATCTTGATCGCGACTGATCGTATTTTATATTTTCTTGCGAATTCGAATTTCTACATATCAACCCTAGCCAATCGGACTATTTTGGACTCAATGGAATGATCCGTTCCACCAGCTAAGAACCCCAAGCGAGTACATTTCTTGTTTGTTTCCAGTATTAATAGTTATTATATTTGCATGATTAGTGGTGTTATACTTGATTTTTGACACACTCGTTACACGAATTAGCAACATATGGATTTAGTCATGATACCATATTTTATCGTGCTTGAATTACTGTATTTCGTGACTATTTTTGTGACTTGGATCCATGTGTAGTAGTCGGGCGGAGAAGTACTAAGTAGATATGTGAACAGACCCGTAGACCGTGCTTTATTTTATATTTTATGCATATTTAAACCGTGAGGATCCAAATCCTACCTAGACCGTGCGGTGTAATGTCCCAGCCCGATCACATATTGAAAAGTGTACTTCAAATCACTTAGATGGTTATGTTTTCTTGTTCCAGGCTTACTTGTCTTTGTAGTTCATGTTAACTGTTTCCCTTTATTTTCCTTACCATGATTCTAGTTTTCTTATTTCATCATGTATGCCATGACTATTCACTATTTTTATAGTCGTTATCATATATTTGGAACTGCATGCTTTAACTCGCTCCATTCCTGACTGGAAACCTATTTTTTAGATTAGTCGCTTGCTAATCTATGCACTGGATCCGTAGGAGAGATACATGTATGTTTGAAGGCCGAACCTAGAGATTAGTTAGATAGTTGAGTTCATCATAAAGTTTAGTTAGTTATTTTCAATTTTTGTGAGACATTGTATTTTTGATTAAATGTAATCTTTGAAATTGTAAATGATTTAGTTATCGTAAATATGCAAATAAATAAATTATTTATGAGAAACTATTATGTATTAAACTTTGAGGTCTATACAGCTTACTACGCCGATGCCATGGTATAGGCGGGACTTGCCAATGCACTCGCATCACGAAAAGCGGGTACGGGTCATGACACGATTGATCTCGTCTATCGAACTCGAACGCTTGGGGACTATGCACGACTGCCAGAGCCTAAAAAAGCTGGCCAAGGTAGCTTTATCTGACAAAGGTTGCGTATCCAAACGGAAGTAAGACAAGTCGCTGAATGACTATCTCGGTCGTCCCCGACCACGGACTTCTTCGTACTCTGGATCAGAGCCCTGATCTGCTAGTGGGTCTGCGTCTTTCTCACCTCGACTCACCGCAGATCCGAGGAAAAAGGAAAAATATGGGTTGTCCATACAGTAATCAAAGGAGCTGCCCCCCACTACTAAAATACAACGTTTTAGCGATGGCCCTATCCGTCGCTAATTGACATTACCAACGTATTCCCGACGGATACTAGCTAAAAAAATCCGTCGGAAATAACCTCGTCGCTAAAACAAATCTTTCGCTAATCCGTTATTTAGCAACTACTTAGCGACGGATTACCGTTGGCTACATCGAAAGAGTTAGCGACGGCTAGCCGACGGTTTCCCGTCAACTTCGACAGTTTAAAATTTTAATGTAGCAACGTTTAGCGACGGAAATATCCGTTGCTAAACTGTCGTAAATATGTCGGTGAAAAAGTATCGGAGAGTTTTTGATACGTAATATCTGTTGCTAATCCGTCGCCATTCCGTCGCTATGCCTGAATTCCAGAACTAGGCCGACGGTTAATCCGTCGGTACTCCGTCGTTATCTCGTCGGATTAGCGGCGTTGTAGCGACGAATAATCCGTCGCCATGCTTCTGGATATCTTCTATATTTCCTGAATCTGAGCAACGAGAAATTCATCACCATTCCGTCGCTATCTTGTCCCGTGTCCGTCGCTGACTGCAATTCATACAGATAGTGACGGATTATCCGTCGCTATCTTGTCGCGATTCCATCGCTAACTACAATATTTTTGAAAAAAAAATTGCAGTAAACATACTATTCCCTCTACGTACAGCATATCCAACATCCACCATACACAAATATAACATATCCAACATCCACCATCCACCATACACAAATATAATATATCCGACACAATATCCAACACAATAACAATAACCAACAAAATATCCAACACAATAACCAATAAAATATCCAACACATTATCCAACACAATATTCCAACATACAATATCCAAACATGAACAAAATATCCAAAATATACACATATCCAAATATCCAAAAACATAAGCAAAATCACTGAAAAGGAGGAGGTGGATCGTCTCATGCTCTCTCTACCGCTTCCGCTCTGCGTATATAATGCTCCACCATGTTTGTCGGCACTTGGGACAAGACATGGTCTGGAAGCGAGCGTAGCTGCTCTGACGACATCATGTCAAGGAGCGCCACGATAGCAACATTCGGTACCAGGCGGGCCTCAAAAGAGCGGTCAAAAAAAAGCTGTCCGGTGGAAGAAGGACCAGGTCGATCCGAAGCACCGACAGCAGCAGTAGACGGACCAGGAGCAGACGGACCAGGAGCAGACGGATCGGGAGCAACAGAAGGATGCGGATAGTTCCCCAGCACTATCGCCCGCAAATCCGACACCGCCATGGCGAGAGTCGCAAGCTGCATCCTTACATCGTCTGCGGGAGGCACGGAAGGAGGCGGAGGCGGTGGATATTTCGGAGTCGATGCCTGCAACGACTCCGCCATGGAACCTAAGCCGTACAGGCGTCCTTTTCTAAAGCCATCGGTGGATTCTATGAACACGTCATCGTAGAGGGCGGCCATAGAAGAGGGCGTCTGGGTGGGCATCGTTTCGCCAAAATCCTCGGCAGGGGGCTCAATCCGACGGAGTGCCTCACGAAACACAGCCTATCCAATGAATGTGTTTATACTATAAGTTTTCTTAAGTTATAATCTAAATCCTATGTTTCCTAAAGTTATAGTCTGAATCCTAAGTTTACCTAATTAAGTTAACCATAATTATATTTCTAACATAAATCTCATAAACGTAAGTACTTACATCAATCTCTTGGGCCCTCGCGTTGATGAAGCTCCCGTCCTTCCGCCTCTTGTGCGTATGTATGAATACTTCGTGAGCGGTGACCGCCTCTGCCTCTCTTCCCTCCTTCACTGCCCGTTGGGCCTGCATACGTAAAATTTAATTAACTTCGTATATTAATAGTACTGAATTAAATAGTGGAATGAATTTGCGGTATCTCACCAATTCTGCACGCGTCCGTGCATGCGGCCTTGATCCCCCCGTATGCAGACCCGCGGCCTGTCTATTCGCCTTGGCTTTCTCTGATTTTTTTCTTGTATTAAGGAGTATCCATCTTCTCCAAAATCTCCTCATAGTACTCCGCCCGAATCCAATGCTTCTTCTTATGCGCCGTACGAAGGTCGTACACTGTATCCTGTATTTTCTTCCCGGCGGCGGCTTTGTAGTTCCTGCGGATCGCCTCCTCACGATGGGGGGGGGCACCAGAACGTCCTCTGACATACAAATTCAAATATCATGTAATTAAAAAATAATAAATTTAAGAATAATTAATAATTAACTAAAGATATATACCCTTATCTTGTCGAGCCAGACGTACTGCTTGTCCTGAGGCACCTCAGAAAAATTGAGGTAGGGGCCATGGTAGTTATCCCGGATAATGCACCCTAGAATTCGGGCAACATCCCACGGAAAAAATCTATAAAGAAGCTACGGCTGGATTATTGACTTGAATAAATGAAACAAATTTAATAAATTAACTTAAATTAACTTAAATTAACTTACGATTCACCCGTGGGCCATATCTCTCGTCGGAACTCGCCCATCGGCCTCTCTGGTGGCGTCGGAGGATCCGACGGTCCGCGCATGTACTCCCTGATAACAGGATAAAACTGAATCCGGGGGTACTTCGGGGCCCACCGTGCAGTAACTGCTAGGTCCGCTGCTGCATCTGCTGATGCATTCGCTGGTGCATCCGTGGCGGAACGTATCCGCTACTTGATGGAGTCGCAAGCCTCGACGAAGATGACGGTGGCACCAAGGTAGATTGACGGCGGGAAGAGTTTGTTCCCGGGCTCTCCAGGTCGGGATCAGAGGTCATATCCGGGGAATACGTATGGCGACCACGACCGCTACTACCACGTCCACACCCACGACCACCACCACCACCTCCACCACTACCACCACCACGGCCAGCACCACCTGCACGAGTGCTCGCAACCATATCCTGTAAATAGAACACATAAACATAATTAATAATATAGAAGTATAAATGAATATAAAACTAAACTAAAATATATATACCAGCAGCAGGGCGATGAGTGTCGGCCAGACGAGTAGGACTAGGAGTGCCATCTGCAAAAAGAAAAATCATACAATAAGTAGATGATCGAATATACTAAATTTGGTTCGGTTTCAGTTTTGAATATACTAAATTTGGTTCGATTTTTAATATACTAAATTTGGTTCGGTTTCGGTCCAAAGTTTATATATACTCATCTATATATATACTCCTCGAATACATATATATGTGCGTGTGTGCCGAATATATATATATATATATATATATATATATATATATATATATATATATATATATATATATATATATATATATCTGTGTGTGTGTCTGTGTTTGTGTGTGTGTGTGAATGTCAATGTGTGTGTGTGTGTGTGTGTGTGTGTGTGTGTGTGTGTGTGTGTGTGTGTGTGTGTGTGTGTGTGTGTGTGTGTGTGTGTGTGTGTATGTATGTATGTATGTGTGTGTGCCGACAGCATCCCCTCCCCGACCCCCTCCCCCACCCCCCCTCCCCGACAGCACCCACCCCCCACCCCCCTCCCCCACCCCCTACCCCCTCCCCCACCCCCTTCCCCGATCCGATACCGATTTCGATTCCGATACCCGCATCCCCTGATCGGATACTCATAGGATTGGTCCGATCCGAAACCACCTATACCCCCTCCTCTGATCCGATACTCCGATCGGAAACCACCGATACTCATAGGAATGGTCCGATCCAAAACCAACGATACCTTCCACCCCCTCCCCTACCCCACCGGACAGCGAACCCCCGTCCCCCTCCCCCTCTCCCACCCTCCCCCCCCGATAGCCTACCCCCGACAACAAACCCCTACCCCACCCCCTTCCCTACCGACAGCAAACACCAACCCCCCTCCGTCTCACCACCCCCCCGACAGCAAACCCTAAACCCTACCCTGCCCCCTGTCCCGCACCCAACACCATCCACCCCCCGCCCCTCCCTTCCCCCTCACCGTCGGCCCCCGCGACATTCGACCCCCCCACACCCGAAACCCTACTCCTGTCCCGAAACCATAAACCCTACCCTGCCCCCCGCCCTCAACACCCTCCCCCCCGCCCCCACTCCCCCCCACCCCGCCGGCCCCAACGACAGACGACCCCCCAACCCGAAATCCTATATGTTATGCTAAACAGAGAGAGAGAGAGAGAGAGGAAGAGAGAGAGAGCATACCTGAGAGAGAGAGAGTCGCCGGAGAAAGAGATCCGTTGGAGAGAGCTCGCCGCCGGAGAGAGAGAGAGAGGGGGAAGAGAGAGAGTCTTTTTAAGGGAAATGAAAAATTCTCCCCCGTCGGTTCAATTTAAGTTAGGTTACAGTATTTAGCGACGGACTACCGACGGATATATCCGTCGCTAGGTAGTCGCTAAATACCCACTAGATTACCGATGGAACGTCCGTCGCTAGTTAGACGCTATTTATCGCGCCATTTTTTCCATATTTTGCCGCCACAATGTGCGACATATTAGCGACGAAGATCAATCCGTCGCTATATTTTCGTCAAATTAGCGACGGATGTGCGACTGATTTTGACACAAAAAAATAAAAAAATTATCCATTGCTTTCTGACGGTAGTCCATCACAAGGTAGTCGCTAGTCCGTCGCTATTAGCGACGGATAATATCCGACGCTAATAGTCCGTCGCCAAATTGCTGTATTTTAGTAGTGCCCCCATCTTCTTGTCTCCCTTCGAGAGACGCCTAAACATACAGTGATGGCATAACAATTCCTTGTACACAGCAAGGAATTTAGGATCCTCCCTTCCCAATGCTCGTGATTCCACATTCGAAGGGGTATACTCTTTATAGGGCTCTTAGCCCCAAGACAATATGGATACTTCATACATCTCGTAGAGGGCTAACCCCATTTAACCATAGGTATGAAGAATATGTCAGTGCAATGATTGTACAGCTTCACCAGAACAATGAAGGCACTAGCATTGACATCCAGCCCCCGTTGAGTTGCTCTAACCGCGAAGAACAAGCTGATTGCGCTTAATTCAGCCTCATACTTCTCCAAAATCTACCTTGCCAAAGCCTTCCACGCAGGGTTATGGTGGGCCCAACCAACGAACTGAAGTTGTCTAGCAAGATTAGATCATTTCTCTGATAGCCTATTTACAAAGGTGTCCGTGACAAATGGACGAACGGTTGGAGATAAATCATTCAAGACGATGCCGGGTATCAAACCCACAAATGAACCAGAAGTTGAGTGCCTAAAGCTCGCATACACCTTCTTCATCTTTGAGGAGAACCGAACAACACTAAGCCAGATGTTCACTAGCTCCTCGGTTAGCCACACACATTTCCTCTGGGAACTCTACACCAACGTGAAAGTGGGCAATGATAGATAATGCTCCATCGAAGACAAGTACATACGCATTCCTATGGAAGAAAAATTCCAGTCCTTTCGGACAATAAATACTTTCGGAGCTGAGTAAAGAAGGGCGTCATCGAACAAAAAAGACGGCTTCAGAAACCCTTCTCCCTTAGTAGAGTAGAGCTTCCCCGTATTTAGCTGCTTCAAAAGGAAAAATGAGGCCTGGTCGTGCACCATCCTCTGACAAACTTCAGGCTGGCCCGTATTAATCTGGACCTGGATGCTGGCCTTCAGATCATCGAAGTTCATCCCTGGCAATATTTGCTCTGCACTCAGAAGGAGCTCGCCCGACGATACTCGATGAAGGATCACTGCAAGACACAGAAAGTAGGCTAACTCAGTATATTTGGATTTTAGAAACAAAACCTACCAAACATGAGACAGCCTTAACTTCAATCGATGACTAGACATCAAAAGGACACTTTATTGCCTCCTCATCAGACCTAGAAGCCGAACCCTCACCCTTCCTGGCTTTTTTCGCACCGACACCAGAGGAAGAAGCTTCAGGGGCCATGACACCCAGGGTTTATAAGTGTACACAGAACAGAGGATAACAAAGCCTGGAGAAAAGGGTTTTTCTCTTCAAACCTAAACGCATTTATAGCATAAACTTGCCAGCCTGGCAATGTTTCAAAGAAGTGTACACCCAGACGAAGAGGTGCCATCAGAAGTCCAAAGACTCCACCAAAGTCTCGATGGACTAGATCGAAGGGCCCAAGAACCCTGAAGAGCCTATGCATCGGTTCAAAGTATTCCACACTTATTGCCAAGTTTGGAAACTTTGAAGGGGGTCTTGTAGAAGCATGGAAATTGCCAGAGCTCAATCAAGCCCGAACCATATTAGATGCGGAGCACTTAGGCCTAGAGACCTCAAGTGGGATTCCATCTCAACAGTGCAGTACCCCAAAGTACGTTGTCATTGTAGAACCAAAGGCAGCTTGTCCATTCAATGCGACCAGGACCCATGCGATCAGGATCCATAAAACTAAGACATATACAGCCCAGACACCATGTAACTCCCTTTCCAATAAGCCTATATGCGACCAAGAAGGCAGGAGGCTCAGGAAGCTTCGTAAACCCTCTATATCAAGACAAACGGCTCACGCCCTTGGCTGGGCCACCCAGTCATCAGCACAACTGGTTCGTACCCCGAACCGGATCACCTCAAATCCTGTTGATAACGGCTAAAAGGATCAACACCACGTTTATGGCATATGCACCATAACCGTCCCATTCAAATCGATGATTTCCTCCAATCACGGCTAGTGCCATGCATCAACCACAGATCGTGCCACCTGATTTAATTCTTCGATTTATGGCACACACGTTACATAACTGCAACATTCAAATGATAAGTTGTCCTAAACACTCGTACAAGCTATGTCACTAGTGATCTAGCCATACGAATGGACAGTCATAATTACCAACAACTATACTCGAGGATCCTTAAAGTCCTTCCCTGGAGCACTTGCAGCAACGGATGCCCAATCAGCACCTTGACTAGGCCGAGTGGTTTAATAGCCTGCCTAAATAGTTGTGACAACCAAGGTGGCATCTTCCATGCAAAAGATCCTCTCCCATCATTTACTCCTTCATGGATTGTCCGTTAAAGACAACTATAAGAGGAGATGCACTCCATCAACGAAAGGAAAAGATCGAAGAATCGAACAATTAATCGATCAACTAGTCACTCCACACAAAACCACCACGGTAGAGACTCATAGAGATCATTTCAAGAAGTTGCTAAGTATCAGATCGTCAACGGATTGAAAGGCTCATACAATACCTGATCTCCATCGTCATACTTCCCTAGAACCTATTTTTGTACTAGAAAATCCTTACTATGGGCTTTGTTGTTATGTTAAAATTGCGATCTTTAAAGGAAATGAGTTTTATCTCAATCTGTCTCTTTTTTCCTTATCTCGCCCGAAGATAACCCGTGATGGAAAACACAATCCACTTTGATGGTGCCAATATATGTATAGTACAAAGGTCTATTATGCCCGTTGTTCTTCAGCAACATGTCTTGCTGAAAGAAAGTGTTATTTAGGATTATTTTGACCATACTATGATAATGTGGGCAAGCTGCATGGTCTTCTTCAGACTGCTGAATTTGATTGAGGAAGGAGTCGGCATGTTGCAATATAAACCCCCTAAAAAATTTACGGAGTTTTTAATTTTTTTTTTGGATTTTTAAAGTATTTCCTAAAGTATTACATAGTTTTACATTTAATTAGTGATTTTTGCAAATAATAAAAATAGTAGGTAAGTGATACATTAAATGTAGTTAGTAGGCGTATTTGTACTTATTTTTATTAAAATACTTTTTTGAAATATTTTTGGGATTTTAGAAATTTTTGTAAATTTATTTGGATTTTTAGAGTGTATATTTATACATATATATGTAAATGTATATAAAAGAATATATATATATATATATATATATATATATATATATATATATAGCCTTTCAAAAACTCGCGAGATGTTGAACATCTCGTGAGACAAAAATCCTATTCAAACTCGACCACAATGAGGTTGGAAAGAATTCTTCGAATCAATTCTTTTGATTTAAATCTGGTTTAAACTCATAACCTAATCAAATCCACTCGAATATCTCCATAATCTAATCCTTCTAGTATTTAAATTCGAATTCGCAATCAAATATATATATAAACATATTCTTGAACCCTTCTCTGTCAACCCCTGCTAAAACCCAACCGGGTGATCCCCACTCGCCCAGCAACCTCTGTGCACCGCCTGGGATCGCCACACCATCGTGCACCGCCGATCGATCGTCGACCGACGACCCAACATGTAGCAACAGACAACAGGTATAACAGTCGTTCACTACCAAGTAACTCCCTATCGAGACCATTATTTTGTCGAATACTCGATGAAATTTTGATCTATGAAAACCTGCATGTAGCTAAACTATACATCGTGAAATCCCATTAATCAATTTAGATAAAAATCAAACAACGTTCTCAATAAATCGATTCAAGAATTGACTAAAAACTGGGTGTAAACAGCAAAAAGAACAAGTTCAGACGTCCTCTTTGGAAGACTGTTATCGGGTAGAACACTAGGTTTTCTAGAAAACTAATTAAAAATAGTTAGAGAAACCATAAAAGGATTCAAAACCTATTTTGTAGAATTAGTTTCATCGACTATGCATCGAGGAATTGGATTCCCAAAATCGACAAAAAAAAGTTTTCAAAACGAAGAAATTTTAGAAAATTTCACCGATACGTCGTACATCCCGACAAATTGGACAATGTGGTCGCGAAACGAAAGCATCGAAAGGTGTGTATCGAGTTTGCGAATGTGTGGGATTCTACGGAACTCAATTTCGTTGTGTGTGCATGACGAAATCGAGACGTATCGGTCGAGATATCCCGTATCGGCCTTTTTTGCAAACTAGCCTACATTTTGTGCACGTTCGTCATCTTGAGAAGAAATTTACACCACTGGACTCGTGTCATTTTTTTGGTCCTGTGAGCCATATTTAGTCCAATTCTGAGAAGGTCGACCGAAATGCTACTTTGGCGGGCCCGCGACCCGATCCACCGGACGAATTTGTGCTGGCTCACCAGAATCCAACTTTGGGCATATGGTTGAGTTTGTATCATTAAACTGGACCCGCAGATAAATAATTCGATGACTTTAGAGACCGTAGGTATTGGAACATTTTTTGGTGCAAAGGTCTAACGGTGGAAACTGATTTGGTCTAAAATTACGATTTTGCCCCTGTGTTCAGAATTGAACTTATGGGTAGGCGATCGTAGACATTTCATTTATGCCAAAAATGTTCGTGATGTTTATTTCAGCATTCGAAAATGTTTGCGGGAGTTGACCTTTACTGCTCTTTGTATCTTGACGATCTAAGTGACTGGATATTGCTATTTCTGTACACTACCTCCAGGCAAGATACCTTGCTATATTTACTGTATAGTATATTTATTTTCAGAATTTTTTAATTTGTTTACTTTTCATATATATCATAAACTGCGCGTCAAAGTCATACTTGGGTGCAAGCGACTGTGTTAGTCGTTTTCCGTTGCTTTCTTTTATTTGATGCATATTGACATAGTTTTAGCAGACAACCTTATGATTATGGGATATCTTTATATCTCCTTTGACTATGTTGCATGTGTCCCACAAATTGGGAGTCTTATAAGGACATGATCTCACGTATTTGATTTACCATCAATACGTATAAGACATGTGACGGTTAGAACGTAACTATTATGACTAGGGTGTCAGAGAATTATACAATTAGAAACTAGACAAGTCATGAATACGACTTGGTGAGTGAAATTCTGGAAGGAGATGACAGTTAGATGTATGGGCTACCCAATCCAAAAGTCGTAGTAATTGTGTACTACGGTAGTCGTGTCACGGCGGTCACCAGCCTCGAGCTATGTGGACTGATAGGGTCACGTGGGCCGCTACCCTTGAGTTATGTCGAGTGATAGTATTGGTATCTGGACGTATGTATGTATTATTGAGTTGTGAGCTATTCATGGAGGAGTCAACCTTTACCTGCCCATACATCGAGATGTCTTCTAAATTGTACATAGATGGATAGGGACACCCTTGCCTGTCTATTTACCATGTCAGTCCTTTACATATTTATTTATCTATTACTATAGTTTATATAGCATATTTTTTGTATCTTGTTACGTCCCTTCTGATGACCTGGTGATCTCTCCAGGCTTAGACGACCATGACTTTCCCAGAAGTACGGCTCTATATTGGATCCATCTTTCTCAGTCGATGAGGTCTCGCCTTCCGAGATCTAGTTACTTTTTGGACATGATTTGTTACTTCAGTAGTGGGCATCATTTGTTTCATTTTATTTTAGTAGGTCGAACTCCAGTTATTTTAGACTATTTTCATAGCTGTTTGATAGTGGATTTATTTCCACCCGGCTATATATCTCTTAACTCTTTTATTTTATTATTCTGGACTATTGTTTTATTCTTATGTTATGTGGATGAGATATAGTTTATCTGTGATTGGCCTATAATTTATTATTTACAACTTATGCATGTGTATGAAGATTCCATATATTGGAGTATTATTCGTATGCATGCAGCTGGCATATTTCGTACGCCTAGTCCTACATATATTGGGACTGAGGCGTTACATATTTTTGTGGTGGCCAATGCAGGTCAATAAAAATATTGTTTCGTTACATCCTTGTACCAAGCAAGCCTGCATATAGGAATATGATTGTTTGCAAAAACAAAAGTATGGAACTTTATTTCAACAAACTTTGTAAAAAGATTATAAGAATTCTGGGAAAGTACAACTGTAGGAATCCAATCTAGATGACGATTGCTTTATCCCTTGGACGATGTGAACTTTGAAGACGATAGCCTCTGAAGTTGAAGACTACTCTGAAATTGAAGGCAAAAGCCTCGGAAGAATGCAGCAGCACTTGGGCAAGAACTCCTGAACTCTCTGATATTTCTGAACTTTTTTGTCTGCTCCTCTTGAATGAAGACTTGAAACTCTATTTATAGAGTTCTGGAAATAACTAACTTTTAGTTATTCTGGATGGCGCAAGTTGGATTGCGCGTGGACTGGATGGCGCAGTATCAAACTGCGCAGGCAGTTGTTGGATCGTGGGCCAACTGTCTTGGACACATGGCATCTTTTGATTGAATTGTGCATGATCGTGTGCAGACGGTTGCCACGTAGTGAGTTATTGGTGGCATGAAGGCCACGTGTACATTTGTCAGTTATCATGATGAAGTATGCCACATGAGTTGCGCTGACTTCAGATTGTGCGAGGCTGGATTGCGCAACAGAATGCCTGGCCGATTGCGCTGCCAGCTGTCCTTGAGCGCCGTGCTGCACAATAAACGAACAGTCTTCTCGTTCTCCGTGCTGTCAGTTGTCAGAAGATTTGATTTTGTCAGGTAATGATGACTTTTGCCACGTCAGCTTGCGTACTTTAATATGAGCGCAGTTCAGCATGCGCAATCTGAATGCTGCACAATCTGACTTATGTGCAGTTCATTTGAAAGATGCATTTCTTGATCTTCATGACTTTGTTGATGGGTGCAACTTGATTCTTAGGACCTACAAGACCCCCTTCAAAGTTTTCGAAAGTTGAACTTGTTCAAAATTTCGAAATACTTTGCATTTTGAATTTTCAATCAAGTTGCGCATGTGATGAGGCTGTCTGCGCAATCGGATGAATCAGCCCTACTTTTTCGGCGCAATCTGAGGCGGCCGTTACTCTTTGAAAAACTATAAATAGTTCTCCATTCTCTCACTGACATTTTTTACTTGCTTTCGAATTTTCAAAAAGAGAAAACTTCTTGAGCTTTCCTGATCTTTCTTTCCGTCGATCGCCATGGCCCCCGAACGATCCTCTGCCGCCGACAAGGGCAAGGCCCCCGCCGAGTCTTCAACTCGGGTTGTGCCACGTCCTTCCCGTCACGAAGTTGCGCACCCTGCTGTGCGAGGTAGATAACCCGATCGAAAACTCTTTTTAGGGTTTTTCGACTTTACTGAATCTATCTTTTTTTTAGAGATATGATCATACTGCGCCACCCTTTTTAGGGCTTAGGTTACACGAACTCAATATTCTTTATTTTTATGAAGAGTATCTTCTCGCGCAATCGGTTGAATTGTGCTGGCAAAAGTCAGCGCAATCGGCTGATTTGCGCAAGATTATCAGCGCAAAATGTTGCTTTATGCCAGCTTCGTCAGCACAATCTGATGCTTGCGCAAGCTTTGTCAGCGCAATCTGATGCTTGCGTCATCTGATGTTTACGCAATCTGATGACTGAATCTTTAACTTTGACTTGTACTGAATTCTTTTTTTGTCTGATACAGTTGATACCAGAGAAGATCATGAGTATAAAATCTTCACAGGAACTTTAGCTGAGCCGAAATTTAAAGAGGACTTGTCCCATGTGCTCTTTCCATAATATACCCTTCCATCCACTCGCCAAGCTATCTTGATAGCACAGGACAATGAGACTTTGTTAAGTCTGATGAATGAGCAACCCTTGCAATCTGCTGACGCTATCACCCACAAGAAACCTATGTTCCTATTTGGTGACGCCATTGACAAAAGTTCTCAGCCAAGACCTCGTGTTGAGCAGAGAACTTTCCAAAGGAAAGAGAAACTGATCTTGTTACCAGATATTGCTAGATGCCTCCCTCTGGCACGATATGCTCATGCAAGCCATCTAGGAGGATGGAATGGGACATTACTCCCCTTCAACATACACGGACAGGAAAGATCTGTGTCAAGAAAGGCCAGAACAATAAAGACATTTTCTACAGCTCTTCTGAGCGACACAGTACTTTATTCAGAGGGTTGAAGCCAGGGTGCATCCCTCCGAAGAATTCTTCATTGCTGTTGCCAGTGAGAACTCCAATCTTTGCAAATGAGTATGCAAAGGCCGAGGGCAGATATTCGGACTAAGACATCCGACTGACAGGTCTGGTAAACCCAGACATCAAGAGATGGAGCTGTATAGCCAACTGGATATTGGTCCAGTTTGAAGATAAACTTAAAGAGATTGGCCTATATGATGCGGTATATGCTTCCGTGTATGGATTCCCCCCGAACCCTCATCTGTTTCTGGCTCTGGCAGAGAGGTACAATTATAGGATAGGGACATTTATGACGCCCTACGGGGAGATGGGATTGGCCCTCCATGAGATGAAGTACATCTCTTGTTTACCAATGGAAGACTTCCCTTACGAAGAGTATGTCCCAACCAACGACGAGTTAGATAGACTCCGTCGGGAAAATGAAAATATGGTGGCAGTCTTTGACGAACTACTGTGCCATTATAATATATGCTTCTTATACAACAAAAGTGGCTCTTCTAGCACATGCTATTCATCAAAATGGTTGACTTATCTTTTTCTTAACCATATTTTTGAGAAAAAGATCAAAGATTATGACTCATGCAACCCGGCCTTCTTCCAACCCCTCAGCAACAGCGAAGTGATCAGTCTGATGGAAGAGAATAAGAGAATGGATATTAAAGTTACTGATGAACACCAATATCCTCCACTCAAGGTTGGAGACTATGTTGAAAGCTTTATAAGAATGGGCTACAGGTCCATGTCTAAAGAAGCTCAGCTGGCAGGATTTTTGACATACTGGCTCCGCCGATTTGTCGTACTTGGAGCAAGTGCCGTAGACCGCTTCCACCGCGGTGTTCTTTTTGCTGCCGTCCGGTTAGTCTTCGGCTACCGGATGGATTTACTCTCAGCGATGACTTGTAGAATAAATGCAGGTCTTCGTATGTATGTTGATTCCATGCTCAAGTGTAAGGGTGATAAGGGAAACTCCACTAGACTGGAGTTACCTTACACCTACTTATTCGGATGGTTGCTCTTACACCATCCAACATTGATGAACCCTGCCATGGGAGCAGTTGGTGGAAGTTTTCTGTGCAGATTTTCTCAGGACAAGTGGATATACACTAGCTTGAAGGACTGCAGACGCACCCTGAATCTTGGCAAAGGATGGAATTTTTAATGCTTTCCTCCTCCAACTGGTTATGAATTTATGGCACCAAATATGGTTGATCTTGGAAGGCAACCAATAAGTCGAACAGCTTTTGACTGGCTGAAGACGATCAAACCATCGCATTTGGTATACAGATTTGAAGAGGAGTGCTATCTTGAGCCATATTTGCCAAGTCGCTTTGCTCGTCAATTTGGTTACGACCAATTCCATGTAAGCAACGCTATAACTTGCCTACAAGAAAATGGGTACTTGATTGATGGTGCCAGAGCGTGGGCCTACTACAACGCACGAGACACAAAGACAGTGTTCTCGATGCCAAACAAGGATAGTAATGGCCCAAGAATGTTATACACATATTCATTATTTTATATTGCTGCAAATACTTTCGCTGAGAACTATAACCTTGTTGATAGTTTTGCAACAGCAAATCGTCTGAGGAATGGAGCGACTGATATATTAGCTCCAAATAATGACGAAGAACATGAACCAGTGGATGATCCATTGGAAGCCTCCAGGGAAGCAAACTTCCCTGAGGAAGTCAACCAACCATTAAAGATTTCTTTGAAGGTTATAAAATCTTCGATCAAGGAGAAGAAGAGAAGGAGAGAAGAGCCTTCTGCCCCAGCTGCAAAGAAGAAATTGATCTTGGAACATTCTTCAGAGAAGATTACTACTAGATCACAATCTCAGCAGCTGGCCGAGACAATCCAACGGGAAGAAGCAGCTACACCGACCTCTGTTCAGAAATAAGTCGAAGTAGTAAATGTAGAGAGTCCTGAGAGGCCTCTGCATAGAAAGAAGAAGTTGGTCCTTAGAAGAAAAAGAACAGTCTCTCCTCCTAGGCAAGTCTTGTCTTCGATAGTGGTGAACGCTGCAACGGGACTCACCATGCCATCTCCTACTCCTATTTCTGAGTCTGGGCATAAAACTCCCAGTCCAGAACAGAGGGAGGAGATCGAGCAGAGAGAAGAGCTGGACCAGAGAAATGAGGCCGAAGAGCCTAAAGGAGATATTACAGAGGAAGAGCATGACGCTGTACAATCTCCTTCACCGGCTGTGTAGACTACTCAACCTCCTCTTACACCTAGGACACTCCGCGAAGAGGAGGATCGTCAAATGATTAAAGCTTTAGACGATTGTGACTTCGGCCCGCAGGAGGATTATGTTGACCAGGCCGCTACAACTGCCAGTAGGGATGTACCGGAGGAAGATGAAAATGAGGAGAGTTCATCTTCAGAAGCTGATGAAGATACACAGGATCCCGAAGGGGATGATGAAGGGCATGTGTCTCCTAAATCTGCTGATGACACCTTGGATCCTGAAAAGGATGTTGAGGTGCAGATATCTCCCGAAGCTGCTGATGATACCTTGGATCCTGAAAAGGATGTTGAGGTACAGGCATATCCAGAGAAGATAGCAGATAAAGAAGCAACCCTGGAGGAAACTCCCGCTATTGATCCCCAAGGTATAGAATAAAATTAGCAATCTTCTTTTAATAGATCGATAGCTAACATCTTTATTCTTATCCGTACAGAACTCGAATCTTCTCCAGCTCCTCCAATATGCATGGACTTAGTGCTTGTAACGACGGTGGCTAGCAGCAGTCGTCACTTGTCATGCGGCTCTGAGGCAGGCAGTAGCCAGGCAGTCATGTCTGAAGCTACTTCTGCTAGGCTGGATTCTATTCCAACAGATGACAGGCCTGTTGTCGGATCAAGCCATGGTAAGACTATTTTCATTTTTGATCTTCTTTGACAGTAGCAAATGACAGGCAAAATGACAATCTTTAATTTTACAGAGGAACAAACGGGAGGGACAACTAGCTCCACTTTAGTTCCTTTATTCAAAGAGCCCTCCGTTCAAATACAAGAAACTGAACGACCTGCCGTTTCAACGTCAACAGGAGTAGCTGTTACTCCTGGTGCCCTAGCTACCAATCAGTTCGTCATCCCCTCCTTCACCAAATTCTTCTTTGATTCATTGGGGACTCTGATAAATAGGGTGATAGAAAAGGAAGATGCTGATTTTTATACGGTTAGAGGTCCAACGTCTTTCTTAGTTAATGCGATCCGCGAGCAAGGTGACGAGGATCAAGCTACATTTCTTGATCACATATTGGATGAGCTGGAAGCCTCAACAAAGAGCTACAAAGAACTGAACAAAGGAGAGATAGAACCTTTGATACAAGCCGAATTTGAACGAATGTCTCAGGAGGCTGCAGTTGAGAGAGTCAATTTCCAAATTATCTTGGATGCTTACACTGCCAAGTCTGCTGAATACAATTCCAAAGTAGAAATGGTATCATCTGTTGCTAAAAGAAAAGAGAGGAGAATTGCTAAATTAAAAGCAGAGATTGCTCGTCTTCAGGAAGAGCTGGAGAATGAGGTCATCGAACATCAAACTGCAATTCAACAACTCGGTGCTCTAAACCAAGAAAGAGACAAATATGCTGCAGCTCATAATGCTGAAAGCACTCGCCGAATGGTAACTATGCCAACCTTTAATGAAAAATCTGGGATAGAGGAAGCCAGGAAGCGAGTGATGGAATCCCGTGAAGAACGACTACAGATTCTGAAGCAACAGATAACCGGCTTGATGACACCACCAGCCTAGAAAGATTTCTTGTATCTTCTTATTTTTTGCAGCATGTATGTTTTTGTAATGTCTTGAATTTTGATCAATAAAAGACATTTTGTTGTGGCTCTATTATTTATTGCATATCTTGTTCAGATATAAATAATAGCGATAGAAAATATATTCAGAGGTGCAAAACATGATATATTTCTGGATTTTTAGAAAATAATTATATTCATTATATCTGTTCAGAGGTAATATGGACATGGCAGAATATAATTTATTGAATATCATTATTTCAGTAGACAACTCAATCAGGGATGACAAGTTGCTGATGTAGATGATGAACGATAATAAATCATTAAAATGTGTGAACTAAATGAATCGTCGGGATGAACGGGTGAACCGTCGTATGAGTTGAATGAACGGGTGAACCGTCAAATGGATGGTAATGAACGGACGAACCGTCGAATGGTGATAACGAACGGGCGAACTGTCGGATGATAATGAACGGGCGAACCGTCAAATAAATTGAATGAACGGAAGAACCGTCGAATGATGGTAAGGAACGGGTGAACCGTCGGATAATAATGAACGGATGAACCGTCAGATGAATTGAATGAACGGACGAACCGTCGGATTAATGTAATGAACGGGCGAACCATCGAATGATGGTAAGGAACGGGTGAACCATCGGATAATAATGAACGGATGAACCGTCAGATGAATTGAATGAACGGATGAACCGTCGGATGAATGTAATGAACGGGCGAACCGTCGAATGATGGTAAGGAACGGGTGAACCATCGGATAGTAATGAACGGACGAACCGTCAAATGAATGTGTCGCTTCGTTATTTGGAGAATCTCTGCCTATAAATAGAACAGAAATCTGGCAGGAATGACCATTTCCATTTTTCAACATAAAGATGTCGTCTGGAGATACATCCAAGAAGGCTGAACTCGCCCCGAAGGCTGAAGCGGGCACTGAAGAACGTCCTGTCGAACCAATCCAGCCAAAGCAGACAGAAGTAGGCGAAGGTTCGTCTGCACCCAAACCACCACGGGATATCATGGACTTCCTGCTTGAACCAAGAGAGACTGAAGAGGAAGAGGCCATGAGGATGGCTGCTTGCAAGTTCTTGGTGGGTTCCAGCAAAGATATTCTCGGCTCTTTTGCTGATTATGTCTTTGATAAGGACGGCAGTGGTCCACGTCCCAATGTCGAGAAGGATAATAGTGACCTTCCTTGATATTATGTATTATCATTCATGATGCAATAAAATTGAATTTTATTTATGAACTTGTCTGATGATTTACAAGCATTCACATTTATACATAATACTTTTTAAGGAATTTGCCATTGATAGGCATCATTACAATTCGACCGTCGAGCTCTGAGAGTTGATAGGCTCTATTTGAGAAGACTTTGCTTACAACATAGGGACCTTCCCACTTTGCATCGAATTTGCCTTTGCTCATGTGAGTCATAGTCATAGGACGTCAGACCGTTAGAACGAGTTCTCCTTATTGAAAGGCTCTGACTTTAACTTTGCGGTTGAAAGTCTTCGAAATGCGGGCTTGGTATAACTCAATATGCTGTTGAGCCATTAACCGCTTCTCGTCAAGTGCCTCCAATTCTTGAAGTCGAAAAAGATCATTGTTCTCTGTAGTAAGCTCGTTGGCAATGGCGATCCTTAAGGACGAAATTTGAAGTTCTAGAGGAAGAACAGCTTTACAGCCATACACAAGACAAAAAGGTGTACAGCCTGTAGGGTTACGGACTGTAGTACGGTAGGCCCATAGACATTCGCCAAGCTTTTCACTCCAGTTTCGTTTGTTAGTAGATACAAACTTCTTGAGGAGCTTGATGATAGTTTTGTTGAAGGCTTCGGCCAAGCCATTAGCAGCAGGATTGTAGGCTGTCGAAGCGACATTGTCAATCCGGTGATCATCGCAGAATCTGGTGAACTTCTGGCTGATAAATTGAGATCCATTTTCGTGAATGATCCTTCGAGGTACACCAAATCTGTAGATGACATGGTGTTTAACGAAGTTGATGATGCTACTGGTCTTGACTTCAGCCAAAGGTATAGCTTCAGCCCACTTGGAGAAGTAGTCGGTTATCGCTAGTATGAATCGATGTCCTCTAGAAGAAGGAGGATTGATAGGACCTATAATGTCCATGCCCCAAGCTTTGAAAGGCCAAGAAGCGGCAGTCGGATGCAGGAATTCTGAAGGTTGATGAATAAAATCTGTATGGATTTGACAAGCTCGACATTTCCTTACATATTCGATGGCATCTGATACCATAGAGGGCCAGTAGTAACCCATTCGTCGGATGCGATCCTGTAGCTTAGGACCAGGTTGATGCGCTCCACAGACACCGTCATGGGCTTCACGCAACACTTGCTTTGCTTCATCACCGGCGAGACAACACAAAAGAAGACCATCGTAAGTCCACCGATAGAGAGTTTTGGTAGTTTGATTGTAGTAGAATCGGAGAGATCGTCGTCGAATACTAGTAGCCTCCTTAGGATCTTCGGAGAGTATGTCGTGAACTACAAAGTCGATGAAAGGAGTTCTCCAGTCTTCATCGATAACATTGACTTCAACAAGATTGTTGAACTCAATATTACGATTGTTTTCAATACAAAACAACTCACGATTAGAGACAACCACCACCTGCTGTCTTTTGATAGGGATGGCTAAGACAGCTGCAAGGTTGGCCAAGGCATCTACTTCGGTATTGCAAGCTCGGCGAACATAGTCGATGAAAAAAGCTTTGAATGATGTAGCCATATTGATTTTCGCTTCATGATAAGGTACCAGATCTTGATGGCGAACTTCATAGGTTCATCTAACCTGGTTGACAACCAGCTTAGAGTCGCCGTAGACTTCAAGATATTCGACATCCAGTTGTTTAGCTAACTGAAGGCCGATGAGTAGAGCATTGTACTCCGCTACATTATTTGGAGCAGGGTTCATCTAGAGAGTAGGCTCTTTGGATGGTTGATCCGTCTGGAGAAACGAGAACAACTCCGACTCCTGCTACAATGGCACCATTTGGTCCGATTCTGGATGTACCGTCAAAGAATAGATGCTAAGTAGGAAATTCTTCGGAGATCATATTTGATTCTAATGTCTCGTCTGGAATTTCATCATAGAGTTTGGATATTTCTGGTACAAGATGAGCTGCCAAGAAATCTGTCAGTACTTGACCTTTGACAGACTTTTGAGGAACATATACCATATCATACTGAGCTAGCAGAATGGCCCACGTAGCCAGCCGAGAATTGAGTGTGCTAGGCTTCTTCATGAGTACCCGAAGAGGATTAACTCGGGATATGACATGAATAGTTTGTCCAATGATGTAATGTCTTATCTTTTGAACAGCAAACATAAGAGCTAGGCATTCTTTCTCGACCGGACTATAACGGTGTTCAGCACCAATCATAGTACGACTGAGATAATAGATGGCCTGTTCATGACCTTTTTTGTTCTTTTGGGCAATTAAAGCACCCAATGAATGATCCATAGCACGGACATACATTAAAAATGGTATGCCTGAGATTGGTGGCACTAAGACTGGTGGATTCATAAGATATCGTTTGATGTCGTCGAATGCTTATTGATATTCTTCAGTCCAAATGAAAGATACACCCTTCTTCATTAGCTGAGTGAATAGTTTACAACGTCCAGACAAGTTCGAAATAAACCTCCTTATGTACGCAAGTCGACCTTGGAATCCTCGTAGCTCTTTTAGGTTGCGTGAAGGACGCATCTCTTGAATGGCTTTGATCTTCTCGGGATCCATGTGTATACCCTTAGAGGTAATGACGAAGCCGAGAAACTTGTCACTAGAGACACCCAAGAATGACTTGGTGGGATTCATTTTGAGTTGATGTTGGCGCATGAGATTGAAGATAGTTCTCAAATCTTGGATGTGATCTTCCTTCAGACGACTTTTGACGGCGATATCGTCAACATAACATTCGACACTCTTGCGAAGATGATCTCGAAAGATGGTACTCATAGCCCGTTGGTAAGTTGCACCAGCGTTCTTGAGACCAAATGGCATCACTGTATAACAATAGACTCCACGAGGAGTGCGAAAAGAAGTAGGTTTTTCATCTTCGAGATTCATTCGAATTTGATTGTATCCAGAGAATCCATCCATAAAGGATATTCGCTCGAACCCACAGGTATTGTCAATCATGACGTCCGTGATAGGGAGAGGAAATTCATCTTTTGGACATGTTTCATTAAGATCTTGAAAGTCGATGCAGACTCGAACTTTGCCGGTTTTCTTCAGGACTGGAACAACGTTGGCTACCCAATCAGGATGTTGTTCTTCTCGAATAAAGCCACAAGTGATGAGCTTCTTGACTTCATCATCAATCGCATCAATCATTTCTGGTTTGAAGCGCCGTTGTTGCTGTTTGACTGGTTTTGCATTGGGCAAAATGTTCAGTTTGTGAGTAGCAACTTTGGGATCTAGACCTGGCATGTCTTCATAACTCCAGGCAAAGACATCAATGTATTTTTTAATAAGAAGAATCAGCTCTTGTTTATCTACTTCTGTAAGATTCTTGCTAATGAATGTTGGACGAGGTGACTCGCTTTCTCCTACATCAATTTGAACTAATTGATCTTCAGTAGGAGGTTCTCTTTGTTCGAATCGGAGTACCCACTGATTGTCCATCTGTTGAGCCTAAGGATCTGTTTCAGGATTTTCTTCAATATCCTCGTCATAGCCTTCTGGAAGTTCGGCGGAGACCATGTTAGAAGATACGATCAGCCGATGAACTTCACCAATGCTGGTGTCAGAATCCCATGATCTGGAGTCAGAAGAATTAGAACGTTCTTCACTATCAGAGTCAGAAACTACTGGGGATAGTACCGGAGGTGAAGCATATCCGAGACCTCTCTTAGTCCCGCTGTAGTACATCTCTGACTTTCCTTTCGGAACAGCCGTACGGATAGGAGTTCGTCTGCCTTTACCGTAGTTGAGGCCATTCTTGAAGTCATAACCCATTTTTTGGATGATATCTTTTGATTGTTGACTGTAACGACAAAGTTGGAGATGTCCTGTATCGTTGCTCTTACTATCATCCGTATAGCTGAATTGTTGTTATGGTCCTTTACTAAAAAGTATTGGACTTTTGCCTTTCTTTCGAGAAGGAATAATACGATATGAATCATCAGGATCTTCAAATGAGACTTCTGTTTGAAGAGATTGTACAACTCCCATTGTAAATGATTTGAAGCTATCTAACATATCCAAATAGCATTTAGTGTGATAAATGACATCAGTATACTGAAAAGTAGATGCTTTTTCATTAATTTGTACATCTGTATTTACAGCAGGACCTTTAGCCTTAGCAGGCTTGGTCAGATTGATTACAAGAGGGAAGAAAAAGAATGTGGAGGAGGCTTGTTACGACGGAGGTCGATAACAAGTGGCTCAGAGGAGGTGAGCTTCCTTTTTTCCTTGTTGCGAGATGAATCAACAAGTGGCTCAGAAGAAGTGAGCTGCTTTTTATCCTTGTTGCGACGTAAGTCGATAACAAGTAGCTCAGAAGAGGTGAGCTTTCTTTGACTATCATCAGTTGATTGCTTCTGGACTGGCAAGTGAATAGCCAGTGGTTTAGAAGACTGAGGATGAGAAACATACCCTTTGACAGGTATGATGAGAGTGTCTTTGGGCACTGCTTCTGATTCTTCTTCAGTATCTAAAGCTAGTACAATCTTCATAAATTCATCTTTGTACATACGAGCGTCGTTGCAGTATGCTTCTACACCTTTGAAGGGATAGAGATCCGCAACCTCCTTTTGGACCTCTCCATTATCATCAACATATTTGAAACATTGATGGAGAGTTGATGGAACAATGTTGTGCTCGTGTAGGAATGGCCTCCCCAATAGAGTATTGTAAGAACAACCATGGTTGTTTATAATATAGAAGGTCACTTTTGTACGAAGATTGCCTATTTGGAGTTTTAGGCGAATCTTGCCCAAAGGTTCGCTTCTCCCCTGATTGAATCCAAGGATGGTGGTGATTGTACTGGAAAGACTATGCACGGGGATCTTCAGTGCATCTAATATTGTTTTTGGCATAATGCTGAGAGCAGACCCTGGGTCTATCAGAATATGATCGACTTTCATCAATCGACATATCCTGTATAGTAAAGAGGACGATTGTGCCTATTGTCTTCTATTAGCATGTCATCTTGTGTAAAGGTTATGTTTGGAATTAATTCCAGAACACTGTGACAATAGAGACAAGAGACCGGCTCTGCTTCCGGCTTCTTCAGAAGGGTTAGACAAGTCTCTCAGCTTGCATGAGAGCCTCACTCAGAGTTTCTCGAGTCTCTTTGGAGAGGCACAAGAGCTCGAAGATTGACAGCCTAGCCGGTGTATTGGCTAATTGAGCAAATATATCGAAATTGTACGGCTTCTCAAGTCCTGTGGGGGATGATTTCTTCAAAGGCTTATCGAAGCGGACTTGTTGCTTGCCTTTGTCAACTACCGTCGACTTGGGAGGAATGGGTACTACAACTGGTGAGGATGTAAAAGGGATCTCTTCAGTGGAAGCAGGTTGTACTGGAGCAGGTTCAGAAGAAGAGGCAGGATTTTCTTGAGTTTCAGGGTAATCCTTCAGATAGGCTTTCCCTGATCTGGTGCTTAACAGAATTTCCTCATCAACTATGGTGTCAAAAGACACCATATTGCAAGTCTTTGTCTTGCCCTTGGAGCGGTCTTTCTTCTTGGATGAGGAGGGAACTTCGAACTCCGAAGCAAGATCTGGATGAATCCACATAATCTCACCATTGTCAAGAGACAGGGGAATGAGACCTTCACTTCATGGAGGAAGGATATTCTCGATCTGAAGAGTAGCTTTGGGAATAGGAATAACGCCATGCTGTACCATCTGCGGAGGGAAGTCACCAAACTGGACTGAAACCATGTTTACGGTAACAGTCTTCTCGTCTTGCTACAGAGTGATGACACCAGCATTGACCAGCTCTTGTATCTTACCTTTGAGTACGTAGCATGCTCGAGTAGGGTGTCCAATGAATCTGTGGTAGACACAATACTTGGGATGATCAGTCTTACCGACTTCATCAGGTTTCTTTGGGTCTGGGAGCTGGATCTTGTTGCTTTTGATTAAACAATCAAAGATGCTTGCAGTGTCATTCTCGTTGAAGGAATACTCTACTTTAGGATGAGGTTCCCTCGGTTGAGGTGCAGAAGGAGTAGAAGTGGACGTAGGCGGAGCTACTTTGACAGCCAGAGACTCTTTGCTCTTCAAGTTGATGTTTAAAGTCTCCTTGTTCTTGCGGTTGTTCTGGCGATTACCACCACTTGATGTTTGATGTTCATCCTGATCGGGGTTAGACATTTGTACCCCTAGCTGCTTGAATTTGTCAGCGCTAACTTCAGCAGCTTTAGCATTGACAATGAAGGATGGCCAGTCTTGGAATTGAGTTGAGCCCGTCCACATGCTGATGATAGGCAAAAGATTTGCCTTATAAGTATCTATGGTGACAGCAGCCGGAGTCCCTGGAGGCATTTTTAAAGCTTCTCGGCGGAATCTTTCAATGAAACTCTCAGCAGTCTCATTGTGTCTTTGTTGATTTTGTTAAGGGCTGGCATGGTCATGTCATTGATCCCCTCATAAAATTATTCCAAGAAGAATTGTTTGAGACCCGAGAAGAAAGTGATACAGCCATCGGGCAAGCTTCTATACCAATCGTATGCTACGCCAGCTAGACAGCCGACGAATACTCTGGTAAGAAGAGCGGCATTTGGCTGGAGTTGAACGGTCATTACCTCAAAGTGATTGATGAACTGGCTGGGGGAAGTGCTGCCATCAAACAGAGAGATTGTTAGGATTTTGTATTTTGGAGGGAATGGAACTTCCTTCCATTCAACTGGGTAGGGTTGCTTGATTCCTAATCTTTGCAAGTTGTCTTTCTCTTTGAAGGCCTCGAACTGAGTGCGTAAGAGTTTGACAGCTTCGTTGGCGTCTTCTGATGATGAAGAAGGAACCAGTGGAGTCTGAGTGTTAGGAGAAGGAACAGCATGATAAGTACCACCCCCAGCACCTGACTGATTGGGTGTAGGTTGAACTTGTATAGAGGGTATTTGAGGAGATACTACCCCCAGCCCAGCATTAACAGGTACCGATGATGCTATGATTTCAGGACTTGCAGTAGGTACAGTCGGAGGTGTGGTATGTTGTACCACAATAATAAAATGCATACTAGCAACCATTTCAGCCATGGCCTTCAGTTTGTCTTCTAGTGCAGCTATTCGCTGTTCTTGATTAGCCGAACTAGAAGCATCTGGGTCTTCATTGACAACATAAGCTGTCACTTCTCTAGGTACAGTGGAGGACACTATCTGTTCATAGCTCTCGCTGTATGCATCATAGTCAGAGAAAGAGTCATCTCCTGAGTGAGAAAGAGGGAGATAACCAGAAGGATCTTGAAGAAGATTCCTTTGACCGATTGTATCTCGGCTTCGGGAACGGGTATATCGAAACACTCCTTCAAAAGATTCTTGGAGTAGATCCAAATACTGCTGGCTTGGCTTATGAGGTTTGCCGTGCTTGGAGCACTTTCTACCCCCAGTGTCTCGGGAAGTCATGTTGACAGAAGCGTGCAACACTTCGTCTTCATCCTCTGACACCGGTTCGGAGGTTGCAAAGTTCAAACGATCGAAGACAGATCGCTTTGTTGTCTGGCAACAATACTGGATGACCACCTTGTGATTGTAATGGTGTTTGGGTGGTTGCACTGAAGGTGTTGAGGCATTGTCCCATTTTTGCCTGAGATGTTCTCGGAGGTCTGAAACCATGCCAGGACGGAAAAAAGTTCGAGGGATGTGTTCTTTGATAATATTCGAAACATGGTTCCGGTTCTTCAGATGTTTAGTCCCCTGTGTGTACAAGGAAGTGCTCACCTCTTTGGCATAGGTGTCAGGATTTTTGATCCTGGAAGTTTGCCTTTGATACAGGTTCGTCTTCGACATTGGTTGTTTGTGTTTTGCCGAAGTTGGCCTGTTGAGATAAGTTCTTAGATCAGCAAATTCACCCCCGGAGGTTTCTGTTTGAGACACCAACAACTTACCCTGTTTTAAGCGGGATATCTTGAGAGTCGGGAGATCTTGGAATTCTGCTACAGGAGTAGGCAGAATACCTCTTTGATCAGTACAAGTTCTCTTAACATGGAGAGAAGAAGAACCCTTATTTAAAAGAGTTCTTGTACTGACTGGTGCCGAGGCACATTCAGATTGATCTTCTACAGTAAAAACCGAAGAAGATTGAGAAAAGACCAAAGTGCCTTTTCCTTTGTTTTGTGATGAAGGGTCAGCTAAAGAGCGTTTCCCTCTGTTGTCTTCCAAGTCATGGGACAAGGAAGTTTGAGAAAAGACCAACGGGCCTTTTCTTTTGTTCCGAAGAGTAGGGGGAATAGCCAAAGGACTACCCCCAGTGGATTGCGCAGGAGCAACAGAGCTTTTCCCCTTGCTATAAGAAGAAGAGAGTTTAGCCAAAGGGCTGTCACTCTTGGATTGTGCAGGTACAGTTTGCGCATGAGGAGCTTTGACAGTATGTGCACTGGCTGTTTGTGCAAGAGGAATGACAGATGGCTTTTTGGTTCTGGCCATAGATACTGTGGTTTGCGCATCAGGAGTTCTGGCCACAGAGTGTTTGGGATGTACTCTGGTTGCAGGAGTAGTAGATTGTACAGGAATTGTTGCTGCTAACTGCGCCAGGGGTATGTGAGTCATACACTTTGACAAGACAGCATAAGAAGTAGTTTTTGTACTGGCAACAGTAGACTGCGCATGAACAGTTGAGACAGATTGTGCAGTAGACTGTGCACCAGTCTTGGTGGCAGAATGGACAGACTGCGCACCAGACTTGGAGACAGACTGTGCAACAGTCTTTGAAGCAGACTGTGCAACAGATTACGCAGCAGCCTTGGTGGCAGAACTGCCAGATTGTGCAGCAGTCTTGGGGACCCACACTGGGCGCACTTTGCTTGTAGCAGAAGCGGTTGCAGTACGGGGGGTGGTCTTAGAGTTGATCATCGCCTCGTAGGCTGTCTGGTTGACTTTTACAACCAGCGTCTTCTGCGTCTTCCCGATAGACGCTATGTCACATTGAGTTGTCACTTCCTCGTCGGAGGAGAAAGTTTGCCCCAGCAGAGTCTTCATTTTGTTTGCAAAAACAAAAGTATGGAACTTTATTTCAACAAACTTTGTAAAGAGATTACAAGAATTCTGGGAAGTACAACTGTAGGAATCCAATCTAGACGACGATTGCTTTATCCCTTGGACGATGTGAACTTTGAAGACGATAGCCTCTGAAGTTGAAGACAACTCTGAAATTGAAGGCAAAAGCCTCGGAAGAATGCAGCAGCACTTGGGCAAGAACTCCTAAACTCTCTGATATATCTGAACATTTTTGTCTGCTCCGCTTGAATGAAGACTTGAAACTCTATTTATAGAGTTCTAGAAATTACTAACTTTTAGTTATTCTGGATGGCACAATTTGGATTGCGCGTGGACTGGATGGCGCAGCATCAGACTGCGCAGGCAGTTGTTGGATCGTGGGCCAACTGTCTTGGACATATGGCATCTTTTGATTAAATTGTGCATGATCGTGTGCAGACGATTGCCATATAGTGAGTTATTGATGGCATGAAGGCCACGTGTACATTTGTCAGTTATCATGATGAAGTGCGCCACATGAGTTGCGCTGACTTCAGATTGCGCGAGACTGGATTGTACAACAGAATGCCTGGTCGATTGCGCTGCCAGCTGTCCTCGAGCACCGTGCTGCACAATAAACGAACAATCTCCTTGTTCTCCATGCTGTCAGTTGTCAGAAGATTTGATTTTGTCATGTAATGATGACTTTTGCCACGTCAGCTTGCGCACTTTAATGTGAGCGCAGTCTAGCATGTGCAATCTGAATGCTGCACAATCTGACTTATGCGCAGTTCATTTGAAAGATGCATTTCTTGATCTTCATGACTTTGTTGATGGGTGCAACTTTATTTTTAGGACCTATAATGATAGTATCTCATCCATAACTTATCTACCATCTATCTCATTTGACCTTAATTTTTCGAACTCTCTTAATGTTTCCTTACTTTCGTGCCAGCAAAATATACCTTCAAAGTGGATGTGTTTCCACCCTTGCCATCACATCTGGTGATGCAACCACTCAAGAGAAGAAGGTCCTACCACTGACTCTGGTTGCCCAGTACCAGTAGGGGAAGCAGCATGCTACCACAACCCCGTCGACGGTACAGTAGAACACTCAGACTCAAGTACCACCAGTCGGCCCGACTGAGCAGGCTACTGTAGTGTCTCCCGGTAGGAATGTACCACGTACCACCTCCTCTATCGTTCCCTCAGCAGTTTCCACTTCAGTCCGGGCCACAAATGCCTCCGCCATCGATGAAAACCCTACTACCCAATTCATGTACGCCATGATGCAGGCCCAGTGGCAGCAGACCGAGCTACTTAGACAGAACATGATAGTCCCAATAAATAAACCACCACCTCCAGCACTAGTTCCACAACCTTATGTGGGCTCCATAAGGACTTCATCGACATGAGGCCTAAGAATTTCAAAGGTACCGAGGGTCCGTGATAGGTTTTTGTATGGCTCATTAGCACAGAGAAGCTATTGAAGGCATCGTAGTTGCCTGAGGGCTTGTGGATGACGGCAATAGATTTATTGTTGGAAGACAATACCCATTACTTGTGGAAAGCCGAAGAAAGGCATTTGGGAACCAATCAGACTTGGAAAGAGTTATACCAACTCTTCAATGAGATGTTCTTTCCTATCCATGTACGTGATGTCTTCTATGATCAGTTCTTCCATCTCAAGCATGGGAACATGACCATAGACGAGTACGATACAAAATTCAGTCAACTGAGCAGATTCGGTACGACACTGATTCCTACTGCCCAAGAGAGGGCCAAAAGATTTTACAAAGGACTGTCTCTAGAGCTCAAGAAGCATACTACTGTGTAGCTTATAGTCTCTCATGCTGCCGTACTAGTACAAGCTAGAAGCCATGAACTCCTTTACAAGGAGGTACAACAGGCTCAAAGATGCCTTATTCCAGCAACTTGGCCAGGTAGCCTTATCCAAGGTGGACCAATCTGACATTCTATGACACAACAACAATCGAGGGCATCACCGTATCCAATTAATAAGCTCCTTATATGTCGCTTCTGTCATAGAAAGGTTCATGTTATGAAGGATTATCATTACAGATTGGGACAATGCATGATTTGTGGCTCCAATCATCACCAGGCCCGAGACTGTACAGAACAACTAAAGGTAGCACAACAGTGAATGCAAGGACCTGTAGCACCAGGACCAGTAGCATAGCCCAATCACCCATCGCATGGAGGATATCCTAGAGGATCACCCTTAGCTGACCAATTGGCACAATTTAGTCAGGCTGAACCGGCGACAAATAGTCAAAGGCATGGGCAAGCATTTACCATGGAGATGATAGGCACCCCTCCTAAGAGTAGGGATCTAATTGGTATTATTCTAGTTACAATATTTTATTGAGACACGATATTAGAACCACACCTCCCTTAGCTTGCTCATCATACATAATACAATTACTTTGTACTTAAGAATATTAGATTGACTATTTAGCCTCATCACTGCACCAATACTACATTCAAAACATATAGTATCCTTGTAACCATATACTAGCAGACTTGTACAAATAGAAAATTAAGGACTTACTCGTTAGAGATCTTTTCGCATGGCGTGCCTTAAAGTTCGTTACCCCCATTGATAACCCTCTTATACTATAGAAGAGTGAATTATTCTATTTTATCGATTCGTATGTCATGGTAGCATTCCTCGCCACACTTGGAAGCGTGAGGATAACATAGCAATCATTTTCCATCTATTCGAAATCAAGGTATGATCTTACGATTTTAATTTTTACCTAATTTTGTTAACCATAGAATCGTGTCTTAGTTTTGAGAATGAAATGCCTGAAGTGTATAGGTAGTAAGCCTCGCTAAAACTTAAGGTTCCTTAAATTAGCGAGTTATTAGGATAAACTGGTCCCAATTAGGCTAATAAATTAGTGGTTCATAATGCCCATTCTATTTGTATTATTTGATACCCTCTACCGTGACTTTGTATTTGGCGCACAACACTAGCCTTTTCCTTCCAACAAATTTCATACTTATGAACTAGACGAGCCACCCTACACACATGATATGCATGTCTCACACAAACATACCTCTATGTGCTCCATTTCAATTGTACTACATGTATGACACATTTTTCCTTAGAACAAACCATAGATGCCAATTTTTGTTCTAATTAATTTTAATCATACAATATCTGTTAGGGTTATATACTAAAAGCATCACTTTTGTATTAACTTTATTTCCTTAAATTTTGAATGAGAATCATATGGACAATGTTTACATATTGTATTTGTTACAAGTGTTGATGCAAGTGTCTGATACTCTATATTGTAGATAATATGGTGTGTGGTGTCACACAGAAGATCATATTATTAGTTTTCTATGGAATATATAAATGGTTCACAACCTAGATGGACTTGGACAATCTATTAGAAATGTTGTAGTGTAATCTGGTATTAGTCTATATTGACTATAGGTTTACACTAGTACACTTTGTGTGTATTGAACAGGATAACTTGAGATTGTTCTCCTTGTACTGACTACATAAGAGAACAGACACATCTATTATTATAGATTTTTGTGCTCTTAATCCGGATATAATAAAAGACATGTATATGTAGTGTGCATTACTTTGACTCATAAAAGAGTAAGATTCATTATGGGTCAACAACCTCTATGAATTGGGTAATAACATTGTATATATGATGGGTTGTTGATTATAAAAGGAATCTGTGTCCCGATACATCGGGTTGATGATGTCCCCTTAAGGAGCTCATAAGGATTGTCATGTAAACCTGTAGGTGGATTATATCCGACATGACAAATAAAGTTGAGTGGTACTTCTTAAGGATAAAAGATGTCGATCAATATAGTTGTCAGTAACTTAATCTGATCGACGAACATTCGATATCTTAGCTTGGGGAGCCAAACGAGCATATAATAGAAGGAGACCATAATCATAATTTGGGATTGGGAAGGTAGTGCAATAATATCTCATTAGTGGACCGAGCTATTGATAATGGGCCTGGGTTGTGTGTTCGGGCTGAACACAGGACACCCAGATCCGTTAGGAGACCTAACCCTAATTTTTCCTCATGGTCCCTGCCATAGACTTATATATATCCTCTATCCTCTGGCCACTAAATGATCATTTAGAACTAAGAAGCTATCTCTAAATTCGTGATCCACGTAAGGAGAGAAAGAAGGGGCTACTAATGAGAAGAAAAGGTTGGAAGATCGTCGTCCACACAATGTCCAACCCGAGGAAGGAATACATGTAGAAGATCTTGGGGTCGTGACTGCTTGATATTACTAGGAACCGTTGTCTTCTTTTCGTCGCAGGTATAATTCGTGAACCCTAGTTTCCGCCTATGAAGAGTTAGAACATGTTTATATCTCTTTAACTTTCTATCAGTCAATACGTACACCAAACTAGGGTCCTGGGAATCCCCAGTTCCATCAATATCGACCCATTCCCTCAATTAACATGAAACACATGATCCATGCATGACACACCAACCCACACACACCAGTCATTATGACTTAAAAGATTTCAAACGCCTACCTAATTATGCATTTCCTTTAAATCTAGTTCTGTAGAATTGTTTCTGCACTTATTATAGACTATCACCGCTTAGTTACCTATGTTAGGTGAAGAATAAAATTTCCTTGAACCGACACGTTCTAGTTATATTCGAACAAGAGATTCCTACTAACTTGTTAAATCCTTACCCATATAGGAATGATGTTAAATTCTTAAAAATCCTCTTATTTAAACTTATTAACCAAGAACGCCATGGCAAATCCTAACCATTCCTTAGGATCCGTGACTATGGTCAGAAGTTTCCAATATTCTTATATCTTTTCTTACAATTTGACTTTTCTCGAAGTCTTGGAACGACAATTTCTACGGTTATTCAATTTCTATAAGTTTGGTAGAGCATTGAATGAAGAATATAACATAAATTCGGATTTTTTTGATAACCCTCTCCTCCATCGTTTTGGTAACTGAGTTATGATTTGATGTACCTGCCCTTCCTTTGTATTTAATCTCGTTGTTCTTTGCTATTAGACTTATTTTAATTTCGAGGACAAAATTTTGATAAGTTGGGTAGGAAATAAACCCCCTAAAAAATTTAAGAAATTTTTTATATTTTTTATTTGTATTTTTAGAGTATTTTCTAAAGTATTAAATAGTTTATATTTACTTAGCGATTTTTGCTAATAATAAAAATAGCAGGTAAGTGCTTCATGAAATGTAGTCAGTAGGTGTATTTGTACTTATTTTTATTAAAATGATTTTTTTTTTAAATATTTTTGGGATTTTAGAAATTTATATAAATTTAGAATTTTAGAGTGTATATTTATACATATATATATATACACATATATATATGTAAATGTATATTAAAGAAAAAAAAAGAAAAATATATATAGCCTTTCAAAAACTCACGAGATGTTGAACATCTCGTGAGACAAAAATCCCATTCAAACTCGACCAAAGCGAGGTTGGAAAGAATTTTTCGAATCAATTCTTTTGATTTAAATCTGGTTTAAACTCATAACCTAATCAAATCCACTCTAATCTCTCCATAATCTAATCCTTCTAGTATTTAAATTTGAATTCACAATCAAATATATATAAACATACTCTCGAACCCTTCTCTCTCAACCCCTGCCAAAACCCAACCGCGTGATCCCTGTACACCCCAACAACCTCAGCATGCCGCTTGGGACCTCCGTACTGTCGCTTGTTGTCGGTCGATCGTCGACAGACGACCCAACTCGCAGCAACAAACAACAGCCATAACAGTCTTTCACTACCAAGTAACTCCCTATCGAGACCATTATATTGTCGAATACTCAATGAAATTTCCATCTATGAAAACCTGTATGTAGCTAACCTATCTATCTTGAAATCCTATTAATCAGTTTGGATAAAAATCAAACAAGCTGCTTAGTAAATCAATTAAAGAATCGACGAAAAACTGGGTGTAAACAGAGAAAGAACAAGTTCAGACGTCCTATTTAGAAGACTGTTATCGGGCAGAACACTAGGTTTTTTAGAAAACTATTTAAACATAGTTAGAGATAACCTAAAAGGCTTCAAAACCAATTTTGTAGAATTCAGTTTCATCGAGTGTGCGTCGAGGAATCGGATTCCCAAAATCGACGAAAACAGTTTTAAAATTGAAAAATTTTAGAAATTTTCACCGATAGTGCGTCCCGACAAACCAGGCGACTTAGTCGCAAACCGAAAGCATCGAAAGGTGTGTATCGACTTCGTAGATGTATGGGATTCGACGGAACTCGATTTCGTCGTGTATTCGTAATGGAATCGAGATGTGTCGATCGAAATATCCCGTATCGGCCTCTTTACAAACTAGCCTATAACTTCGTGCATGTTCGTAATCTCGAGACAATACTTGCACCACTGGACTCGTGTTATTTTCTGGTCCTGTGAGCCAAGTTTGGTCCAATTCTGAGAAGGTCGACCAAAACACTATTTTGGCGGGCCCGCGAACCGATCCACGGGCAAATTTGTGCATGGCTCACCAGAATCCAACTTTGGACATACGATTGAGTTCGTATCATCAAACCAGACCCGTAGACATATAATTTGATTACAGACTGTAGGTATTGGCATGCTTTTCGGTGCAAAAAAGGTCCAAGGGCGGACACTGATTTGGCCCGAAATTGTGATTTTGCCCCTGTGTCCAGAATTGGACTTATAGGTAGGCGATCTTAGACATTTATTTTATGCCAAAAATGTTCGTGATGTTTATTTCAGCATCCAAGGACGTTTGCGGGAGTTGACCTTCACTGCTCTTTGTTTCTTGACGATCTAAGTGACTGGACATTGCTATTTTTGCACACCACCTCCAGGCAAAATACCTTGCTATATTTACTGTCTAGTATATTTATTTTCATCATTTATTTAATTTGTTTCATATTTGTTTACTTTTCATATATGTAATAAAGTGCGCGTCCAAGTAATACTTTGGTGCAAGCGACTGTATTAGTCGTTTTCCATTACTTTCTTTTATTTGATGCATATTAACATAGTTTTAGCAGACTACATTATGATTGTAGGATATTTATATCTCCTTTGACTATGTTGCATGTGTCCCATAAATTGGGAGTCTCATATAGGACATGATCTCGCGTATTCGATTTACCATCGATACATATAAGACATGTGACGATTAGAACATAACTGTTATGACTAGGGTGTTAGAGACTCATACAGTTACAAACTGGACAACTCGTGAATACAACTTGGTCAGTGACATTCGGAAGGGAGATGAAATTTAGATGTATGGGCTATCCAATTCAAAAGTCGTAATAACTGCGTACTACGGTCGTCATGTCATAGCGGTCAGTAGCCTCGAGCTATATGTACAGATGGATCACGTGGGCCGCCAATCGAATTATGTCGGCTGATAGTACTGGTACCTGGACGTGTGTGTGTTGTTGAGTTGTGAGCTAGTCACGGGGGAGTCAGCCTTTACCTGCCCATACATCGAGATATCTTCTAAATTGCATATAGATGGATAGGGACACCCTTGTCTGTCTATTTACCATGTCAGTCCTTTGCATATTTATTTATCTATTACTACAATTTATATAGCATGTTTTTTGTATCTTGTTACGTTCCTCTGAGGACCTAGTAATCTCCCGAGGCTTAGATGACCAGGACTTTCCCCGGGAGTATAGCTCTGTACTGGATCCATCTTTCTCAGTCGATGAGTTCTCACATTTCGAGATCTAGTTACTTTTTGGATATAATTTGTTACTTCAGTAGTAGACATCATTTGTTTTCATTTTATTTTAGAAGGTCAGACTCCAATTATCTCAGACTATTTTTATAGCTGTTTGGTAGTGGATTTGTTTCCACCCGGCTATATATCATTTGACTCTTTTATTTTATTATTTTGGACTATTGCTTTATTCTTATGTTCTGTGGATGAGATATAGTTTATCTGTGATAACATGTGATTTATTATTTATAGCTTATATATGTGTACGAAGATTCCATATATTAGAGTATTCTTCGTATACATGCAGCTGGCATGTTTCGTACGCCTAGTCCGACGTATATTAGAACTGGGTTACATGCAATGCTTCGCTCAAGGCTTCCCGTATCTTTAGAGAGACGGAGGAGCTCGAAGAGTGACAACCAGGCCGAAGTATTGGCAAGTTGGGCTAATATGTCGAAGTTGTAGGGCTTGATCAACCCAATTGCAGAATTTTTCTTTAGTGGTTTATCAAAGCGACTCTTATTTTGTTTCGTATCTGCCACGGGAGACTAGGACGGACCTGCTTCAGAAATAGCTGGGGCAGTAGTTGTTGTAGATGGAGGTGCATCCTCCTCTAGAGCCGGGTCACTTTCCCACTGGTAGGCCTGACACGGCCTAAACCTGCCTACCAGCGCTTCTTCGGTCGAGGCAGAAACCATGCGATACGACCTGGATTTCTTTTCTTGGCAGGATGCGTCGTTGATTGCATCAAGTCTGGGGTGAGATCATGGTGGAGCCACATAAATTTGCCTTATGACATAGTAAGTGGAACCAGACCTTTGGTGTTGTTGTGAGCCGGTAGGAGGTTAACGATCTCCATCGTCGCCTTTGGCCTCAGGGTAGTGCCAACTTGGGCCACCATTGCTGGGAAATTATCAAACTAGAGGGTCACCATATTTGTGGTGACCGTCTTATCTTTGTAGTCAAGTGAGAGGACCTTGGTGCCAATCAGCCGTTGTATCTGCTTCTTCAATACATAACAGTCACGTATTGGATGGTGGACATACCGGTAATAGTGGTAGTACTTATGATTTTCTACTTTGTCCAACTCGTCAGGACGTTTGGGGGGAGGAAGTTAGAGCTTATCGGCTTTTATCAGCACATTGAAGAGCTTCAGCATATCGTCATCGTTTAAGAAATAATTCTCCTTTAATCTTGCTGCCTCTACCGGCTTTTGGTTCAACGACGTTGAATCCTTAGAAATATTGACGGACAGGACTTGCTTCCCTTTTTCGTCTAGGACGTTGTTAGCAGAGTTGCTGCTGGAGGGGCATTTTCTCTTATCGTCCAGAGTAGGGAAGTTTACCTCCAGCAAACGTGCCTCTCTGCAGCATTGTCGGCACTAATAATGAATGTCATCCGCTCTATATAATGGGTGGAGTTGGTCCAAAGATTGATTGCTGGAAGCATGTTCTTACGACACACATCCATCGATACTGGCTTGGGGGTGCCAGGAGGTAGCCTCAAGGATGCCTGACAGAAGCGCTCTATGTAGGTATGGACGAACTTCTTCTTTTTTGGGCGATGTCCATGATGTCAGACATTGTCATATCAATCCCTCATTTGTAAAATTGTGAAAGGAAGAGACGCTTGAGGTCTTCAAAGGAAAAGATGCGGTTGTCAGGGAGGATACAGAACCATTCATAGGCCACCCCTTTTAATGCCCCGATGAACAGGTTTGTGAACAAGGTGTCGTCTTTTGGCAAGTGTCCCATCATAGAGGCAAAGTATGTCAAAAACTGATGGGGAGACTCGTTCCCATCAAGTGGGGTCAAGGACAGTGGTTTGACTTGGAAGGGTAAACCATATTGTTCCATTCAGAAGGATATGGTTGTCGAATTCTAAGTTTTTCGAGTGCTTCCCACTTGTCCTTGGCATTAAAATGAGCCCGCAAATCCCTAAGAGCTTCATGTATGTCCTCCGACCCTGGCCATGGTAAAGTACAATTATCGATCATAGAAGGAGCCCGAGAAGGTGCTTTAGATTCTCCGTTGGTCCCCGGATCTTGGTTTGTTGGAGGCGAGGCCTTTGGTGGTAATCTATCCTTGAGCCCAGAACCACCTGGGTCAGAGCTTGCATGGACTCACTTAACGTCTGGAGACCTCTTCGAGAGTCTCTATACATTTTTGATAATTGGACACTTCACTACTTCTACTATTGCCACCTCGTGTCATGTATACTGACACTAAATGAGAAAAAGTAGATGGTGCAGTAGACCATTTGCTTTCTTCCTCGAACCCTTAAGCCTCACTATCCTGGAGTAAGACGGATAGATTAGCATCGTCCTCAGAATCCAGGGGATAGCTACCCCCAGCTTGTTAAGGATATGTACCCCCACACGCATCAGTGTCAGTTCCATAAAAAATATTGTCTTATTGGAATGAAAGATTACCATAGATCACATGAGGATTATACCCCTAACTCGTGTTGCAGATGAAATATCATTCTTCCCTGAGGAAGAATTGGTCTTTGAGCGGGTGTGTTGAAACACCCCGGTGTTAGGCACTGCCTGTTTGCTATTTCGAGGTCGGCTTTTTGATACATTGGCTGAGATCGGAGGATTATTGGACTTGGAACTCTTCTTCAGAGAAGGTGACTTCTATGTAGCGTGGCACGAGGCAACAACAAGTTTCTCCTCGTCTTCTATCGACAACCTTTTTCGAGACGTTGTAAGACCGGTGCTGCTGGTTGTAGTCGTTGGAGTAAGAACAACCTTGGTGGAGGGGCTACTAATTTGCTACAACAACAATTAATGATAATGTTAGCACAAGTATGCCCTGAAAAAGGCACATTGTGTGTAACGGATGTCTCCATCGCTTTGTATTCGTGACTAATCACGTCACGCAAATCATGCGAAGAGAGATTCATATTTACACCCACTTCATGCAAGCAGCCAAGCTCGGCGCATGGGTGTGTATGCGAGTGATGCGCTCCCTGACCCAGTTCTAGCACATAAGATGCACCCAAGTCATTAGTAGGAGACTGATTGTGAGACAGACTTACTTCATGCACGCAGCCAAGCTTTGTGTATGATTCTGTCAACATAGCATTTGCTCCCACACTTGGTTCTAATGCATAAAATACACCCGAGTGTTTGGAAGACTGACCCAAAAACTAGCATGGAAGCGCATGGGCCAGTCTTATATAGCTGGCCATTCGATGCATGTGTAATAGTCAGTGATAGCACGAGAGAGCGCAGTTCTGGATTTTTTTGTATGAGCGCTCCCTGGCGCGTTATACCCAAAATCTAAATTCACCGCTCCATGAGCCTGTATGGGTTTCGTGCTAGAGGAAAGCCTGCCAAAGACACTGGCTTTGCCATGCATGGAGGAGTTCATGCACCTCCGAACGGAGGCATCCTTCGGCTGTGCCTTGTTATGGGAGCAAGCACCGAGCTTTCTAGAGCCATGCGTTGGTGTAAGGACAGAGGCGGCTTACAATAGCGCATGCTGCTCATTTTTAATAGCGAGCTATGGTCCATCAGTAGAGGACGAGTGAGGTGCACTGGCCTTCGGCACCCACGCCTTCCTCATCTTCTTGGGCTTTGACGGCCTTGGAAAGGGGCTCTCATTGTTCCTCTAGAGTAGATCCTTGAAAGCTTGTTGGTCGAAGCATACGACCAACATCTTCTAGCTGGATCCAAGAATACTTATGTCAGATCACGTCACTACCTTTTCGTCAGAGAAGAAAGAAGTCCCCATAAGAGTCGTCATCTTGTTTTCCATTGAACAAAGTTGTACGAACTTTTATTACAAATGAGCGATGTACAAAGAAATCCTAAACATGAACTCTAAGTATAAATTTTTTTATTCTGGGGATGTGTGACGGTGGAGATCGAACGTTGTAATGGTTCCTTTACTCTATTGACGATCTAATGACTAGAGGAAATAGCAAGTCTTTTGCTCAGCGGCAAGGTACACATCAATTCGGCTCTCTGAAGTTTTCTCTGACTCTCTAAATTTCTGGAGGAAAAATGAAGGAGGCTCCTTCTATTTATTGCATATCATGACCCATGCGTGCAGAAACGCTGCGAACAAATCTGTTAGGCGCAGGGCGGTGCGCACGTGGAGTTAAAATTGAATATTGTTATAACTGCGCATGTGGATTGCGGAGGAGCTGATACGTGGCAGAGGTTAAGATTGGTTTGTTGCTGAGGTCCTGGGTGGTTGGCACCCGTCATAGGCATGACTAAGTCGATGACACATGGCGCGTGTACATTGCTTAAAGATCTCGTTCGGTTATACCCAAAAAGATTCCTATGCCACGGGAAATCGATGTTCAATATTGATTGGCGTATAAACGATATCTGGGCATATTGAAACTTTGGCATAGGGTGAATCCCTATGCCATTAAGAACTTGGCAATGTGGAACGCCTTGGAGTAGGGGAATTCTGATCTACATGGCATTTACACAGTTGTCTCTGGCAAAACATTACTTATTATGCTGATATAAGCTGCCAGTTCAGATTTTGAAGCATTTTTTACTTTTAGTGGCAAGAGCTTGGCCGCGCCTAATTTACCCTACATTGCGTACCGATGCAGTACTAAGCGTATAGGTTCGAGAGGAGTGTGGCTCCTTGGGTTCTGAGTTGCCATCGTCTGCACCAAACTCGAGGTGCACCCTGCACCACGTCCGGGTTAACTGCTATTGTCTAACAGATTTTGTCAGTAGAGCATTAAATACCCTTCGTTGAAGGGGCGTATAGGCATGGTGCTCCCATTGGTGTATCAACCTGAAGCTCCTTAGTAACTTATAGGCACATAGGCCTTTAAGCGTAGGTCTTGCTGGCACATCTGATGGATTGTGTAGGGTTTGTCGGATGCATGGCTTATGCATATTTCCATTCTTCTACACTATGAATTATTATTATTATTATTATTATTATTATTATTATTATTATTATTATTATTATTATTGGGTGCATCGGTCCATAAAATCTGCCCCATAAAAGTTGTTTAATTTTGGAATTCTCCTTATTGGGTGATTATTTCCTCCTTCACTATGTATTGCTTCTGTATGTGTGCTAACCCAAAATATTCCCTTTTGAAATGAGGGATTATATATAAACCTGGACCAATTTACTAAAATTTTAGATTATACCAATCTGTTTGAAAGTTCAAATACAGAAAATTCTAGGCTACGAACAAAATGTTTCAAGATTCGGCAACCGCTATTATTAAATAGTTGGCTCTCGTCGCTAACCTCGGTTATTTGGCAGGATCTTAATTTATAATGTATTGCAGTGGAGATTTTACAATTTTGACGATATATGATATATGTTATCTCTAATACCGAAACAAAGAATCTGAATCTGTCTTCGACCAAAAATCTATTTTTGATTTTTGACGCAATAGACTATTGTATATGGATTGTATAGTTACGAAAGACTGAGATAAAAGTGCATTAGGCTAGCATAAACTTGGATTAAGCTCGAATTTGGGCTGGAGTGTAAGCATGTGTCATATGAAAAAAAATCTCTTAATTTTTTAGTCCACCCTGTTGGAGTTTGGCCTTTTTTATTAGAAAGTTTAGTCCCACATCGGCTAGGACAAAGGAGTTGTATCTCTAAATAATAGCTATGCTTGTTTAAAGATGCACATGTGGTGTGGAGGTGCACATGGGTGTGCCATGTGGGAGTATTTTTCTAATGGGAAAAAGGCTAAATCAACAATGAAAGCATTTATGCTTTTTTTCTCTTGGGAAATTAATTTCCATTGGAGCTAAGCCCCATAGGGGCTTAGCGACTCGAACTCGGACTCAGACTCGGGCTCATGGGCTCATAAAGCGTAATGTGGCATTTTTGTTGGCGTATTTTGCACTTAGCACGTCAGCATGGGCTTATATAAGGCTCTCCTCTCTCCCACAGTGGAGATACACAAGAGACAGAAGAACAGAACAAGTGTTTTTTAACACAAGTTTAGTTCAGAATTCCTTACGAATTCCTACAGACTTTGAGGGAGAAGAGAAGGCGTTGCACCAGCGCTACTTTTGCACAGGAGCCCGTGCGCCATCCGAGGAGTCAGAAGAGCGGAGTGTTCCAAAGTTCTCCGTCGAACTTGCTGGTTCCTAGAAGTTGTTCGTGTGGGAGGAATTAAGCTTTAAGCAATGGTGATCATTCACCCCAGCAGGCTGTTCTTCCATCTTTCGCCTGTCATCCACTTCAATGTTGCTGTTAGCAATTCGATTTGTACCTTCTTTTTAGAAGTACTACTATCATTTGCTGCTATTACGAAATCTGTTTAGATTTTCGTAATCCAGAATCCTCCAAGGATCTCTGTCAAGCACCTTCTTTGAGGTGTTGCTAGAAACATTGTCTTTATAATTGTTTCATTTTCTCAGTTTTCCATCAAAAATTGTGTCCCGAGACTAACAATCTCAAAGCTTAATTAACAAGATAGAAAACTTTCCTGCATCGCTAGTCAATCCTAACTTCTCAAAGTTAGAGCAATTTGATGGTGAGCACTATATAATCTGGAAAAGAAAGGTTTTCCTCAATATTCAGTTCTCTGATGTTGATCACGTGCTATATGAGGAGGAACCTACTGTTTCAGAGACTGGATCTGCAGCCGCAATCTCTGCGGCTACTAAGAACCAGGCCAAATGGAGAATGGACAATAGCATTTGTAGGCTTGTGGTCCTAAATGCTATGGAAGACTCCCTTGCTGAATCATATTCAAAGAAGACTGTTGCTAGAGAGATTTGGGAATCTCTGGAGAAACTGTACGAGGGTGATAAGAACCGTAGCAAGATATTTCTTATTGAGAAATATCTCAAGTGGTTCTTTGAGGACGAAAAGCCAATGCTGCCGCAGGTGAAGGAGTTCCTGAAAGTATGACAGAAGTTGGAAGACGAGGGATGCCCCTCCCCGACAAGTTTGTTATTGGAGGGATCGTTTCGAAGCTCTCTACTGCTTGGAGCAAGTTCTTTGCAAACATGAATAGGAAGAAGTTGGAGGTCAGTCTCGACGATCTCCTGCAGAAAATCTACGTTGAGGACCAGATAAGGGCTCAACTGAAGGTGGACGCACTGTCCAAGCAATTGGCTAACGCCAATCTAGTTCATACTAGGGAACCAAGGGGAAAGCATACGGCTTCCCACAATAAGAAGAAGGCCCCTAACAATCTAAACATGAAGGGGACTTCCTTCAAGCAAAAGAAGGCAAAGTCTCAGATGCCTTGCTTCAAGTGTGGCAAGAAAGGCCACTTCAAGAATGAATGCAAAGCAAAGACCAAGTAATCAGAGCAAGGAGATCCTAGCAAGGTATCTATGATCACTGACGTTGTTTCTATGATTATGCAGGTTGATGCGGTGGAGACTGACTCTGACTGGTGGGTAGACACTAGAGCTACCTGCCATGTCTATTCCAGCAAGGAGTGGTTCACTACCTATACACCAACTTCTGAAGTGGTTATGGTGGCGAACCAGGCACAAGCTGAAGTGCTCGGGATTGGGGCGGTGGTTTTGAAGCTGACTTCGGGGAAGTCTCTGACGCTTCAAGGTGTGAAGCATGTACTTGCTATCGCAAAGAACCTGATCTCAAGAGGCCTACTCTACAACGCAGGTCTCAGGATGTACATCAATACTGGCCAGATGGTGATGTCCATAAAGGGAACATATTTTGGGAAAGCTTGTTGTACCGAAGGAATGTTCAAAATTCAGCTTGTAAATTAGTCCAATATAATTAACGCAATCACTCCTTCAGCTTATACTTTTGAGTTGTGGCATTGTCATAACCCGCACCCGCTTTCCGGATACGAGACGTGTCCAAGCCCGCCTACGCCGCAGAGTCGGCGGTAGAACACTGTCACGGCAAATATGCTCAAAATCACAAAATATACATTTATTGATCGTTCACATATTAAATCAATTTTACAAATTACAAGGTTTACAACTTCACATTTGCTAGAAAATATAATGTCTCACAAAATAGAAAAGACAGCTAATCCAACTATCTAGGTTGACCTCAGCATACCCATGCCTTCCCAGTCCTAAGAGTGATCGCAGCTAAACCTAAAAAATGTTGGTTTCCAGTCAGGAATGGAATGAGTACACTCTCACAACAGAATCAATAAATGACGAAATCCATAAATCTGTAAATAGCAATGGAATACACGGCGAAAAGATAAACATGGAATCATGGCAAAACTGAGCATGATGAACATGGCAAACGAGTACTGAACAGAGTAGACATGTAATTAGCAATGTATACTGTAGAACCAAAAAACTGTACCTATCTAGTGAGTTGAAATATTACTTCGACATGTAAACGGCTAAGGCTAAATCTGGCACCCCGCACATGAAATGTACGACTGCTATTAGGCAAGAATAAGATCTGGCACCCACACGTGAAGTGTGAGGATGCTATTGGGCAAGTATAATTTTGGATTTGTTTACATGTCTAAAGTATTTTTCCGCCCGACCAGTACTCATGGATCCAAACAGGTCACGAACAAGGTAATAGATTGGTCACGAACAATATGTAAAGAATCCATAACTACTATTGTAGAAGTATAGAAAAGTATAGTAATTCTTATGCGGCCCAAAATCAACATAAAACTCCATACGGCTAAAAACTTGGGGAGTTTTTATACGGCTCAAAATTTCTGATAGCTTCATGCGGCTCAGAAAGCTTCATGAGGAGCCACGTAGCCTTATGCGGTTCGAAATAGGCCTATACAGCTGGCCATAATTACTCCGTGCAGCTGGCTATTAATGCTCTGACACAAAGTGACAGCTCTGATAGAAATGATGGCTCTGACATAAAGAAGAGACACGACATGCTTATAAAAAGACGAGAAAATCTTTATAATAGCTGGCACAGTTCACAAATTCCAAGAAAGTTCTTTATGCGGATCGCCTGTGTGACCTTCATGCGGCTCGATTATGAGGCCACCCTCATGCGGCTCGGTTATGAGGCCACCCTCATGCGGCTCGATTATGAGGCCACCCTCATGCGGCTCAGTCATGAGACCACTCTCATGCGGCTCAATCATGGTGACAGTCCTTCATGCGGCTCAGCCAGGATGCACCATTCATGCGGCTCGCAACATAGCGGCAGTTGGGACACGTGGCAGAAGTTGACTAAGTCTTAAACAACTCGGATTTATTGCAACCAACAGATCATAACAGTTCAGATTTATTGCAACCGACATAACAGTCCAGATTTATTGCAACAAATAGATCAAGATTAATCTTAACCAATCCCCAACTGCCCACTTCTCAAGGCACAGTTACAAGGATGTGGCCATGTGGCTGTACACCCTACTCATCATAAACTGCTATAAATAGCATGGGATTATTCCTTTGCACACGGACAGAGACACACAGAGCAAAAAGCACATAGAGAGAGGGTATTTCTTCGCCGGAGCCGAGGTTGCGTTCGATCGTCCAAGGAGTAAGGCAGAGTTGATAGCACTTTCCCGAGCCTCTACCATCACCCCCCCAGAATCCAAATTAAACAATTGTACTTAGATTGCTTTTCCTAGATTTTGTTCCTAGGCTTTTTTTTGTACAAGCGAGTTTGTAATTGTGAATCAAAGTTCAGTCCTCCCATAAAACTGTTATGTTCTTAGATAATCAATGGCAAACACGATGGCAACTCTGCTAGAGAGGAACTTCTCTACAGCTGAGAAGTTGGTGAAGCAATCGGACGCGGCCAAGCTCGGCTCCACACAACAGATGCTGGTTGTTCGCTTCGACAAGCAAGTATTTCAAGAGATGCTCTCTGACGGGAGTGTAGATGCATAGAAAAGAACAAGAAAGTCCATGCGGCTCAAAACAGAGGGTCTCATGCGGCTCAAAAGTCCCTTAGAGCTTCATGCGGCTCAAAAATCCTTTAGAGCTTCATGCGGCTCAAAAGTCCCTTAGAGCCTCATGCGACTCAAAAATTCTTTAGAGCTTCATGCGGCTCAAAAGTCCCTTATAGCTTCATGCGGCTCGAAAGTCCCCGATAGCTCCATACAGCTTGAAAAAAGCCATGTGGCCCTATGCGGTTCAAAAATAGGCCTCTACAGCTGGCCATAACTACTCTGTGCCGCTGGCTCATTAAATGCTCTGACGCAATGCGGCAGCTCTGATACAAAGGATTGACAGCTCTGACATAAAGGTAAAATGATGACTCTGACATAATAACGTGCTCCTAGAGAGACGAGAAAAATCTTTATAGCTGGCACGATCCACCAATTCTAAAGCTCCTTATGCGGATCGCTTCAAAGACTTTCATGCGGCTCAGTTATGGGGGCCACCCTTATGCGGTTCAGATAGGGGGCCACCCTTATGCGGCTCAGTTGTGGTGGCTACCCTTATGCGGTTCATATGGGGGGCCACCCTTATGCGGCTCGGTTGTGGGGGCCACCCTCATGCGGTTCAGTTAGGGGCCACCCTCATGCTGCTCAATTAGCAGACCACACTCATACGGCTCTGGCAGGATGCCCCTTTCATAAATGGCAGTTGGGACACACGTGGCAGAAGATTGACTAAGACTTATCCACTCGGATTTATTGCAACTAACAAATCATAACAATGTAGATTTATTCCAACCAACTCAACAGCCCATATTGATTTCCAACAAACAGATCAAGGTTAATCTTAACCAATCCCCAACTGCCTACTTTTTAAGGCACAGTTACTGCACACCCCGCTCATCACAACTCCTATAAATAGCAAGGTGTTGTTCCCTTGCAAGGACACACAGAGCCCGAGCATAGAGAATAACAACTTCCACATAAACAGAGATCATTTCCTCGCCAGAGCAGAAGCTACGTCCGATCGTCCAAGGAGTAAGGCAGAGTTGATAGCACTCTCCCGATCCTCTACCATCACCCCCCAGAAAAAATAAAACAATTGTACTTAGATTGCTTTTCCTAGGTTTTGTTCCTAGGCTCTCTTTGTACGAGCGAGTTTATATTATGAATAAAAGTTCAGTCCTCCCATAAAACCGTTCTGTTCTTTTATAATCAATGGCAAACACGATGGCAACTCTGCTGGAGACTAACTTCTCCACTGCTGAGAAGTTGGTGATACAATCTGACGCAGCCAAGCTTGGCTCCACGCAACAGATGTCGGTTGTTCGCTTTGACCAGCAAGCGTTTGAAGAGATGCTCTCCGACGGGAGCGCTGGCCCAGTCCAGAAGCGAGCCCGCACGAAGAAGGCCCGCAGGGAGTGGAGGCCCAAGAATTTTCCTCCTTTCCAAGCTCTGGAAGAGGCATTCTCTGCTGCCCGAGACGGCGGAGAAGACTCCCATGCGGCCCCACTTCAGGCCGCAGAGGACCCTGCTGTTCTCAGGTACGGCAGAGGAAAGCACTACGATGCTAGACTTGAGGAAGAAAATGGGGACTCTATACGGTCCAGGAAGAAGCCGCATAAGGGTGCCAGTCGCATGAAGAAGGCTTATGCGGCCAATAATTCCAGCCGCATGAAGGCTCATGCGGCCACTAAATCCAGCCACATGAATGTTTCTACGGCAGCCAAATCCAGCCGCATGAATGCTGATGCAGCCACAAATGCCAGCCGCATGAATGCTGATCCGGCCATAAATGCCAGCCGCATGAATGCCCATGCGGCAGCCAAATCCAGCCGCATGAATTCTTATGCGGCCACAAATGCCAGCCGTATGAATGCTCATACGGCCACTAATCCAAGCCGCAGACCATCTGCTCCATGCGGCTCGGGTTCAGTCTTCGATCGCCTCTCATACGGTCCTGATCTCAGATGCTCCAATGAAAATGTGCTAGGCTCTGTGCGACACAATTTGGACTCTTCCTACTATACGACCTTGGGTGCTAGAGGAAAAAAGTCTAGGGCAGCACGGGCTCGTCGAGCTCAGTCAGCTGTCCTAACCTCTGACCATTAGAGAGCTTCGTTTACTGTTAAGCGGGCCTCTGATGGAAAGTTATACAGAACCGACCGTGTCCAGCCCCCGGCGGCAAACGGATAGAGTGGTTCCCAAAAGTCTCCCAATCAGGGAGCAAACATGGTGCCAACACACTCGTGTGCTCGGGACTCCCGTACCCACAAAACGAATGACTTGCGTGATGTGATTCTTCACAAAAGCAAGGAAAGAGAAGAGAGCTTGGTGTGCAGAGAGTCCTTTCATGGACATCACTGCACTCAAGTCATTGTCAACTACTACTGCAGCAAGATGGCAGTACAAGAGGACTGGAAGTCCGTCTTCCAACGACTGCAGCAGCTAGGACCGGTCCTGCAACAAAGCTCAGGAGACGAGGCGCTTCATGTCGCCTCCTGCAATTCTGCTCGGAAGATCCCTACCGGCAAGACGGGGAAGAAGATAAATGTTTCCAACCCGACGATCTCAACTAGCGCGGCCAGGAAACTTGCATCCAGGCGGTTGTCCACAACCACCGCAAGAGGAGTTTATCAGGGCACCCGCTCTAAAACAAAATCTTCATCACTTGGAGATTCGTCATCTACAACCCTGGGGGTAGCCGAAGCTGGGGGTAACACCCCTCGGAACATCCATGACAATCCGGTGTTCCAAGAAGATTAACCAGGGGAGACAGTTCCCCCAACAGATGCAACGGACCCAGATGTCCATGGGTTCCAAGATGAAGCAACCTCCGATACACGGGGTAACACTTCCTCCGAGTCCGAATCAGAGAAGAACATCCCTACGTACCCCGACGATTTCTCTCTGCGAGGGTATGATTCGGAGAGTACATCTTCTATCCTACCTTCCACCATCCCTCGTGTAAGAACGGCATTCTTGACTGGAAATAATCAAGACGGTCCCAGCGATCGACAACGCTCGACACTCTTGAGGCCATACTTCACACCTTAGTAAAGTCGGTGGAAGAAATCAAGGCGGCCCTACCAACTCTTCAAGGAAGGACGCCTGATCCGACAAGTTTGGGTCCCGCCGTCAATGTGGACTCGAACACAACTGCACCAATCCTGGGTGATAATCCACCCGGAATAACGGCTCCCAGTGCTGCGGGCGAGGCTAGGAAGGCAAGGAGAGAAGTCCAGGAGCTCCGTGCGATATTCCACGCACGAGAATACTCTCAGGACTTGAAGATACGACAACCGTAACCCGCTGCATGAAGGGATGTCCCCTTTCCTCCGCGGTACAAGTCGTTCAACATTAATCCATATGATGGCAAGACCTCTGCGAGCCGATACATTACCTACTTTGAGGTCACGATAGATCATCTGCCGCACGACGACGCCATCCTTACACATTTGTTCATTGGGGCATTGGAGGGGGTCACATTCGACTAGTACCGCAACTTGCCAGACAACTGCATCCATTCCTTCGTCGGCTTCAAATGTATGTTCTTGGAGAGGTTCTATGAGGTGGGACAGGATGTTACAATGTCAACCCTCATGGACGTTGTTCAAGGCCAGAAGGAGCTGACAAGGAACTATATTGAACGGTTTTGCCAAACCGCGATGAAGTTTCCCTCCGGTAATCCGAACTCTTCCTTGATTGAAATTTGCCAAAAGAGGCTGCTTCCCACAATCAGCCTCTGGATGGGCAAAAGTTAGTTCAAGGACTGGAAGACTTTCATCATCAACGCCACTAGCGCAGAAGAGAAGTTGAAAAAAGCTCGCCAACTGGGATTGCACATCTCGGAGGGAGACGACAAGGACAAACGCCCTAATGCCAACAACAACAACGACGATAATTCCTTCATCAACCGAGACAACAAGAGCAAACAGTCTATGGTGGCCGACACAACCCAGAAGACTGAACCGAAGCTGGCAGAGAAGCAGTGGCCGCAAATGACTTACTCCTTTGAAGACAGCCATGTCAAGCCCATCCTTGACATGCTCATACAAGGAGATCGAATTCAGCTCCCTCCTCCAAGGCATGAACCTTGTCCTGCAGAGATAGAGAGCCCCAAGTACTGCTACTACCATCGTTATGTCCACTATGCCACTCAAGACTGCTTCCAACTGAAGCGGTACATCCAAAACCTCATCGATTCCAAGGCCCTGGCCATTGATTTTGTGGAGGTGACGGTCGCTGCCAATATGGTGTCAGTCCAATTCGGCAGCTTCCCTCCGACAAAGACTCAATATGGAGTAGTACCCGTCCCCCGAGCAAAGATGAAGGTCGCTAATCTTCCACCTCCCCGAGACCAGGCTGCTGGTATAGTGCCTCTCACCACATCACGAGGGGAGGTCATGTGTGTCCATCCGGACTTGGTACCTGAAGTGACTCAGTCCGTATCGTCCTCCACCGACAAAAAGAAGGGTGGGAAAGTCAAGTCCTGCTGCACAATCTCGGCAGATGTCGAATAAGCTACGGCTGTCGTCACCCGGTCTGGTGCACAATCTCAACCCACATCGGGTAACTCGGCTGAAGATCATCAGCCAGCCGCTACTGATGCCCCAGGTCCTTTTCAGCCTCCGCTGGCTGACAAGTCCAAGCCGAAGGAGACCCGCTTCGACAAACCACTCCGCAAAGATACACCACATAGGCTAGAGAGGCCCTACAATTTTGACATTCTTGTGCAATTGGCCAACACACCGACCAAATTATCATTATATAATCTCCTGAAACTCTCCAAAGATGTTCGCATCATACTGAGCGAGGCACTCCAGAATGCCGACGCATATCTGGCTTAGGTCCATATCACTGGGGAGAGCTCGCCTGCGGATCTCCAAGACAGTACTTGCACAGAGGCCATGCCCAATGTTGTGTGCACTCCGCAGGACATGCTTATCAAAACCAACCTGCACGATCGCCCTCTGTATTCTACTAGATATATCAACGACGTCAAGGTGGATCAGATACACATTGATCTCGGTTCTTCGATAAGCATTATCCCGAAGAGCTTGCTTCATCATCTGTGCATTCATATGCATCGGCTGACTCCTACCAGCACCGCCATTAGCGGTTTTAATTCCGGAAGAAGCTATCCTATCGGGAAGATTCGTCTGAAGTGTCATATTAGCGACCTTCAGTCGGAAGTAATCTGCTATGTCATCGACACAGACACCTCCTACCATATTCTTCTGCGGCATCCGTAGATACACGATTATATGATCGTGCCTTCTACATTGAACCAGTGCTTTAAGTACGTCGACAAGCACGACTTCGTGAGGACAGAATTTACCGACATCGATCCCTTCAAAGGGGTCGAATCCTATTATTCGGATTTTTGCTTCTACGAGAAATCCAGGAGGCACTTGATCAACGAGGATGTTCAAGAACAGACGGAGGCCATTGTGGGGCCAGAGGAACCTTTGAGGATCTATCTCCAATCCCGCAAACCAGGCAAGACGACACCTCTGGCAGTCACTCTGCGTAGAGAAGCAACTGGTCTCCCGGTGCTCAGCGCACAGAAGGAGCAGATGACGATCCGATTGCAACAAACAGGCTGCCGAGAGCCGGCCAGTAACAAAAAGAGGAGATCAATCCCTCTGTCAAGCCGATGACGATTCGTCTTCCCAGAATGAGTCGACAGCCGAGCGCTATGTCGGGGACTGCTAGCGAGCCAACAACTCCCCGCCCTGCACCGAGCACCAAACTGGGGGTCGCTAGTGCGCCAACGACACCATATTCTGCTCTACCAGTGGAGCCCCTGATGATTAAGCTGCCCAGGTCATCCTCCCAATCTTTATTAGCACAGGGGGTGGCCGAAGAAGAGTTAGAGCTGGCCAAGTATGTGGCTGCTTATACTGATGTTCCATCCGCAGATGATGTAATTCCACCCGAAAAGATACCTTACTTCATCAATAAAGGGCTATCTTTGAACTACATCGAGCTTAATAAGCTTTGTACCATGTATGCTATGGAATACGGTATAGGCACCAACCTACACACACAGGTGACAAATGTCTACGCCGCAAACCAACTTACTCCCGTGGAAGACGCTTGCTTCATAGTCGAGGGAGAGGATCATCAATCATCTTCGGCCGGAAGAATGATCCACAGCCCTTCAGGATAGAAGAAGTTGATCTCGAACCCGATATCGGGAGACTGCCCCTTTATCTGTATAGCTCCCGATCCAAGTACCTCATACAAAAATAGGGGTATCATCTGGAGACTATGCCAGGCTTAAACTATGGCACTGGTCGGCGGTTACCCTTACAGTCGCCAGTCCCGGTTGGAAAACTGCGGGATTACTACAACAAGACCAGATGTGGGCTAGGTTATATTACACCCGCAACAACTCCTGAAAGCTCAGATGAGGAATACGACTGGCATTCGTATTCAACCGGATCACCCACTTCTGATTCGGATATCAGCATCGGGGACATATTCAGGCAAGCTCTGTCTGTCAATATGGCATTTGCTGATGCCTACGAAGAAGATGAAGATGTACCCAAACTTCTCGAGTTAGAACCTTGGGTCCAGCAATTAGATGCACAATAGGAGAAATGATTCGAACTTCGTGAACCTCCCACTGAAGATGAGGCTATGCAAGTTAACCTCGGCGATGAGTCCTCTCCAAAGCCGATCTTCGTCAGCAAAAGCCTGACAGACGAAGAGCGGGAGGTACTTTTGCAACTCGTCAGAGAGTACATTGACGTGTTCACCTGGAGCTATGAAGACATGCCAGGGCTAAACCCCGAGGCCGCACTTCATAAACTAAACATTCATCCAGATGTAAAACCGGTCAAGCAACAGCAAAAATGTTTTCGCCTGAACATCGTGAATTCGATTGAAGCTGAGGTCAATAAACTGATAGCCAGCCGCTTCATCCAAAAGGAACAACATCCAGACTGGGTCGCCAACATAGTACCAGTCCTCAAGAAGAATGGAAAGATTCGAATTTGTATCGACATCCGAAATCTAAACGAAGCATGTCCTAAAGATGAGTTCCCTCTTCCCATCACGGACATCATGATCGATAACACATGTGGCTTTGAGCGCATGTCATTAATGGATGGCTTATCAGGATACAACCAAATCAATATGTTTTATGACGATGAAAAGCATACGTCATTTCAAACACCGATTGGCGTGTACTGCTACACAGTCATGCCCTTCGGTTTAAAGAATGCCGACGCCACATATCAAAGAGCTATGAGTGTCATCTTCAGAGATCACCTGCGTAAGACCGTGGAGTGTTACGTTGATGACATCGCTGTCAAAAGCCGCTCTAAGGGAGACCATTTACAGGATCTGAGGACGGTATTCGACCTGATACGAGCGCACAACTTGAAGATGAATCATACCAAATCCTTCTTGGGTGTATCTAGTAGAAAATTCCTAGGTTTTATCATTACTGCCCAGGGAATTCATATAGATCCGGAGAAGACAAAGGCAATCATGGAGATGGGTCTCCCGAGAAATCTCTGTGAACTCCTAGGCCTTCAAGGGAGGCTAGCTTACATCAGGAGGTTCATTTCTAACCTCTCCGGGCGATGTCAACCATTCACCCACCTTATGAAGAAGGGCATCTCATTCGTATAGGATGAAGAGTGCCAACGCGCGTTCGACAACATCAAAGAATGTCTATCAAATCCTCCAGTTCTGGTGTCTCCGGTTGCTGGAAAGTCATTCTTGCTTTATGTACGAGCGATAGAGCATTCCCTCGGGGCTCTACTAGCACAGAACAATGATGCGGTACATGAACAAGCTATCTATTACCTCAGCCGAATGATGATTGGGCCTGAACATAGATACACCGCTGTGGAGAAAGAATGCCTTGCTCTGGTGTTCGCTATCCAGAAGATGCGACACTATGTTACAGGATAAACCATCTATTTCATATCAAGAGTTAACCCCCTCAGGGTCCTCATGACTAAGCCGGGTGCACTCAGCTCTCGCCTCGTTACCTGGGCGATATTATTGTCTTCCTAACACATGATCTTCGTCCCGCAAAAGGATGTTAAAGGTCAAGCTCTGGCGGACTTTTTAGCAGCCCATCCAAGTTCGGAGTCGACCAGAATATATGAAGAGATCCCAGATGAGGTCGCCAATTCAAATATAGCTTCCGATGATTCTGTCTGGCAAATGTTCTTCGAGGGTGCTTCAAGAACCGGGCCCAAAGGCAATATTGTCGTTGGGGTCGGAGTGGTACTGATTTCTTCCTCTGGCTTGGTGATCAACCGGGCATATTCCCTTACAGAACCCTGCTCGAACAACGTGGCCGAGTACAACGCCTTGGTTATCGACCTTCGACTCGCAAAAGAACTGGGGGTAGAATACCTAGAGGCATATGGCGATTCATAGTTAATCGTCAATCAGATCCGGGGTTAATACGAAGTTCGTCATGAAGACATGATCCCCTATCATCAGGAAGCAATCTCCATCTTTACGTCTCTGAAAGGGTTCTTCATAGAACATGTTCCGAGAGTCCGGAACATTGAAGTCGATGCCTTAGCAGGACTGGCCGCTTCCCTGGCGGTCCCAAAGTATACTCATCATTTGGTGGACGTAATAGGCCATGAGTTGGTCTGTCCGAAAAACAACGTCCAATTTGTCGAGAGTTATTTTGCTCTGACGGTCGACAAGACACCAGATTAGAGGATCCCATTTATCGACTTCGCAGTCTATGGCATCTTACCGGAGAACCCGAAAGAAGCCACATCTATTAGAAGAGTTCTTTCAGATTCTTCTACGATACAGAAACAAAGATGCTGTATCAGCGATCATACGATGGATTACTGCTTCGGTGTTTGTCCGATACAGAAGCCAAAGAAGCTGTACGTGAAGCACATGACGACGTCTGTAGGGCCCATCAGCCTGGTCCAAAATTGCAAGATCGCCTTCGCCGGATGGGCTACTACTGGCCTACGATGGTGGCAGACGCGATAGACTCCAAAGTACAAAGCCTGCCAGGTCCATGCAGATTTCATACATCAACCATCTGAATTCCTACACCCAACGGTGGCATCCTGTCCATTTGAGGCATGGAGAATGGATATCATTGGTCCAATTACCCCACATTCATCCAGAGGATACTTCTTCATACTGGCAATTATAGATTACTTCTCCAAATGGACGGAAGCTGACCCACTTGCAGAGGTGAAGACATCAAACATGATCAATTTCCTCAAGCATCATGTCATCTATCGCTTCGGACTGCCCCGAAGGATCATCCACGACAATGGTCCACAGTTCGCAAGCCACGCCTTCTATCGATTTTGCGACAAATATCGGATCCAGAATGTTGCTTCAACACCGTATAATCCGACAAAAAATGGGTTGGCAGAAGCATTCAACAAAACTATAATCAAGCTGCTCAAGAAGTTCGTGTCTTCCAACAAACGCGACTGGAATGAAAAGCTTGGCGAATGCTTATGGGCGTACCGTACTACAGTTCGGACGGCCACCGAAAACATACCATTCTCTCTGGTATATGGGAGTGAGGCAGTTCTCCTACTGGAGACTCAAATCCCCTCGCTCTGCGTTGCCTTCACCTATCGATTGACGACGGATGATAATTACCGTCGTCGGCTACAAGAGTTGGAGGCCTTAGATGAGAAACGCTTGTTAGCTCAACAACGAATCGAACTGTATCAAGCAGGCATCTCTGGAGCCTTCAACAAGAAGGTTAAACTCAGAACATTCCAAGTGGACGATCTCGTTCTGGCAGTTCGAAGGCCGATGGTTATGACTCACAAAACTGCCGACAAATTCCAGCCAAAGTGGGAAGTCCCATTTGTCATCGAGGCTGTATTCTCCAATGGTGCTTATCGCCTCGCAAAACAAAATGGAGACTTGCTCATGTTGCCCGTCAACGATAAGTTCCTGAAGAAGTATTATGTCTAAACGACATCCTCTAAATCTACCGGACTGTTAAGTTATATACCCTTAGGTACCGCTGAACTTACACTTTGGCCATCCCAAATGAATCTATATCGCATCTTCTGGGTAGTAAGTCATGTATGATCATACCTCTGAACTTCCTTGCCAAAAGAGCATCTTCCTCATGATCTAGTACCCACACTTTCAGTGCATAAACAGGATAACAGATCCACAAATTTCCCAAAATGACCACGTCGATGTCACCTCTGAGTTGTTTCACTTCCATAAAAAACAAACCACCCCTCATGTAGAACTTCTACGTCTATATTACCTCTGAGTTGTTCTATGTACCCTTTATGGTGTCCACTCCTGCCACGTCCTCATTACCTCTGAGTAGGAAGACTCCATGGAATATTTACCACGTCCTCATTACCTCTGAGTAAGTATGTTGGTTTTCTCTCGACTTATTATCCGTACCCAAAACCAGGGTACGCCAAGGATAATACGCCCACCAATGTCCACAGTTGACCACAAATGTCCACAGTTGACCACAAATGTTCGCAGTTGACCACAAATGCTGTACTAGGTCCCCTAGTGCATGCGCCTCTTTTCTCATTATCACATGCCTTTGGAGCCCATCTGTTCTATGGCAATCTTTCGCTTAATACCAAGAACTTCTACGTCTCACAGTAGAATCGTTCTAGGTATCTCTATCAAACTTATTATCCATACCTAAAACCAAGGTATGCCACGGGTCATAGGTCCACAAAAAGTCCTCCAGTAGGGCAAACATCATAATACCAAAAATACAGTACAAGCACAATAGATGATGGATGGTGTAAACATAGTCATTTATTGAAAAACAAAAGTACTACTTGTTCGGGGACCGCGTCCCTATTAAAATGAAGGAAAATAACAAAGAAAGAAAGGAAAAAAGGCCGACTACGGTTCGACAACACATAATTCTCTGAGACGGTCCCTTAGTACGGCTGTCGACCACTCAAACCGCTGCTTGGTCCGGCGCTCGGCCTCCTGAGTCAACCGTTCTGCTTCCTCCAGATACACGTGGGCCTGCCAGCCATCTTCAAACCTCTTCAGAGCACGCTTCAGGACAGTAGAAGTACGGGTGACCTTGTCGGCCTCCTAAACAATTAGCTCCTTATCCGCGCAGGCGGCCTCGAGTTCAGATTCCAAAAAAGTCAATTTCCTCTGAAGCTCGAGGATCTGCTCCCTCGTGTCGATTATCCCGCGAGAGGTTGTCGCTTTCCGAGCAATGCAATCTTCTCCCCTGCGGCTCAACTGATCATACTACAGAGAGAGATCACGGAGGTCCTTCATTATAATCGGCTTGGACGCTTCTCGTGCAGCCCTTACCTTTTCCATGGCAGTGATGAGAAAGGCCCGCTCCTGATCTATTGCTGAAGATAGATCAACTTGCTGCAGTACTTGAAACTAGGCCACAAGCTGATCCGCCTCTAGCAATTTGGGCTCCAGGAGCTCAACTATCCATGTCCCACCGGGGAGGGTTCTAAGGAGTTCAATTTGGCTACGGAAACATTGACGGGCCAAAGCAAAAGAAGTTCCCCTCTCCACGGCAGCCTCAACCCCTCACTTCATGTGGCAGTAGAAACTGTCAACCACATCCTTTGACGATTCATCCAGGACTTCGGAAGAAGATGGCGTCAATGGAAGAGAAGCTGGCAGTGTCGAAGAAGATGAATCAGAACTTGATGCCCCTGCCACATGGGAAACAAGTTTCGAGCAAAAAGACGCTTGAATAGCGGCTAATTCTTCCTCCGCAGCTCGAAGGATCTGGAGACTCGGCAGGGCGGAAAGGTCGATCTCCGGAGCCGCATGAACAGAGGAGGGTTGCCGGGAACAGTTCTTCTTATTTCGACCGTTCCGTCGCTTGCTTCCCTGAACTCGATCCAGCAGGAGGCCCCTCAATGTAAACTGGAGGAGGAGGAGGCATATTCTATTCCACCAGATCCTCTCTGGCGAACTTACCCCCGATAATGTCCGTCATTGGCAGTGAAGGAGCAGGACTTGTATGTCCGGAGCAACCATCAATCAGCTTAACCCGAAGGATGTGATGATAGAGCAAATGAACCTTCTCACTAGTCAAGATTTGACTTATCTTATCGGGAAAGAGTTGCTGAGGCTGAGGTTCGCTCACAACCGCCGTAGCCTCTTCACCAGCATCATCCGACCCAAATGCAGCTGGTTCATCTTTCCTAGCCGCCCCGGAAGAAGATACATCTGGATCAGCGTCACCCGACTGAAATTCAGCAGTCTCGGGGATGGGTTCAGCAGAGACCACGTCACCCTGGGTTGGGACGTCAACAACTGGAAGAACCTCAGCCGTCGCTGGCAAAATCTCGACGACAAGAATCCCGGCACTCATATCTCTAACTAGAGTATTTAGAGCCGGGTCGACCTCAGAAGCGGCATCCGGCTCTGGAAAGTCCCCTTCTCCTGACGCCTACAGAGAAAAGAAAAATGATTAGGTCATAGTTCAGGAAAAAGAAGAGCTAAAGAAGAAGATGGTTGCAATTCAATTCACCTCCGAAATAGCGTCAACATCCTCACATCTCTCCCTAATGAGCAGCCCGTGAGGCTTAACCGTCGCCCATTTCACAGAGTAAGTTATGCCACGATCAGCAGACTCACGCCTGCTTCGCTTACGTGAAGGACCAGGCACGACAGGCGGCTGATCCGCCACCACCTCATCCATAAGAGGAAGAGAGTTATCGGGGTCATGCTCGTCATCCTCTTCGTCCGCGTTGGTATACTCCAAGTCCGATGCAGCAACCGTGTTCTCCCTCTTCTTCCTCGTCTTAGACCCCTTGGGCCTTCTCCTCCAAGCCAGTACCAACAATGAAGCTGGTACTCGGGTCAAAACCAACAGGAGGCTTGTTCGCCATGACATGGTATAGAGCCGCCAAATACAAGATCTCTCCTGACTCCCCAGCATTATGAACTGAGAAGTTGGTACGGGTGTGAACCTTGTTATAATAGTGCCAGGCCCTGATGCCGTCAAGGACGCTAACTTCAAAACCCATGCAAGAGCTGGGACTGTCCAAGAATAGTTGACTATACCCAAACTGTCGGAAGAACCTACTGGGCAAGTAGGGCTCCAAGTAGACAACGTTGCGGTTGCGGTATACCAGGTGGGCGGGACGAATATTGAGCAACCAAAAGAGCATCTTGTCGGATAAGAAGTGGAGAGGCCCAATACCATCAAGATGTACGGCCCTCACTTCTTTAGCAGTAAATTGAGGAACAGACACGAAAAAAGTATATCTGTCAACTCTCGCCAGCGCCATCCAATAGGCGCGCATAGTCTCACAATTCCAAGGCATGCGGCGATACTGGAAGATAAAAGCATCATCAACAGTTATGCCATCTTTGGGGCCAGGCCTCATCAAAGATCGGCAATACATCAACAGCCACCCCATCAGATAAAGATAGGGCAGTTCAATGCATTAAAAGTCCTTCGTTGTGTCACGAGTGATGACCTTGGTCGAAAAAGTACGAAGGCCACGATGTATGCTGTACACCATGGCCGAAAAAAGAGCTAGTTTGACCCCGAAGACCAGCTTCACAGCAGGGAGGATAAAGTTGCGGCTGATCCTCTCAATAGAACCAGCACCTCCTGAAACTATGTAATTTCGTAGCCACTCCATCAGAAATCCTGCCAGAAGAGCCTTCTCGGACAACGGCTGAGTGTCTTGATAAAAATAAGCAAAAGAGTCAGATTGACTCCCGAACCTGTCACCGGTGGTCCTTACCCTCTGGCGGTTGACACCTGGTCCTGCACCTTCTTCCGAGTTCGAGGACTTTGGGGAGAAACCCGGCCTGAGGCACCAAGCTTAAAAAGGTAAGTAAGCCAGGCTTTTGTGTGCGGAAGGTTCCCTACTGAGCTGTCGTTTTTTTTTCTTCGACATCTGCTGGCACATGCTGTGATGACACAGCAATTCCCGGTAGACAGCAACAAAGCCCGGGAACGTCTCTTCCAACTCCTCGAACTCTTCATTCGTGGGAGTGTATACTTCAAAGACTTCATTTACCCAAGGCAGCTTAGAGACGTCAAGCATCTCGTGGAGAGCAAGCCCCATCTCCCCTACGAGTGTAAAGAAGGTCCCCGTACGGCAGTTGTACATCTCCAGTAGAGCCATGAACAATTTCTTGTTTATGGACAAGCCGTAGCTGGTGTCCCGAATAGTACGGTAGAGTCCAATCTCGCGTAGGAGAGTCTCGTATTTTCGCACGATCCACGTAGACAGGTTGGTCCACGAAGGGAGGGGGTGTATCCAACTCGGTAGCGACAACCGGCCAACGGGATAGGACCCCTTCCGAGCAAGCTGGTTCAGGAAAGTGTCAGCTTGAGAGAACTTGAAGTTGGGACCCTACACATTCAATAAATTACCCGGGGCCAACCCGATCACGTAGCGGCTGACCGGTACCTTGCTCGCATACACTGACCCCAAGTTGTTGTTATAGTGGATGTTGCCCACGAACATCCCAGACCGACTTGGAGTCAAGGAATCCTCCATCTTTCTGTCCATCGGCAGCATGTTGAACCACGACAGTGGAAAGTGACGCTTCATCAGAGGAATATGGATCGCCATCCCGTCAGAAGTAAAGCTCCAACTCTCAGATATATCCAGAACTTGGGAGTTCTTTACAGTTAAGGCATCCCCGAAGAGGAACGCAGGCTTCAGGTGTTTGCCCCCAGCAGCCCTGAGTTTATCATCCCCGAGATAAAGAAGAAGGACTAGTTTTTAATGTCTCCCAGCCTCTCCACAGGTTCGTCTTTTGGAAACTGGTTTACCACATACTCGACTATGTGGTCGAACCTATAGCCCACAACAGATTGGGCACGACCAACCAAAGGTTCTTTCGCAGGATTGACTGGCAAATTCACTGAAAAAAGGACAAAAAAACAAGTTAGAAAATGGCTAGGAAGAACTGCTTAGTGTTTTCGAGCTTATGCGTCTCTGATCAGGCGGGTCCTTATGCGGCTCAATTTAATGGAGTTTATACGGCTCTATTTTGGGGGGGGGGGCCTCATGCGGCCCAGTTCAAATGAGCTTATACGGCTCTGTTTAGCGGGTGCTCATGTGGCCCAGTTCAAGTGAGCTTATGCGGCTCTGTTTAACGAGGCCTCATGCGACCGAGTTCAGATAAGCTTATGCGGCTCTGTTTAGCGTAGTTTCATGCGGCCCAGTTCAAGTGAGCTTATGCGGCTCTGCTTAGAGGAAGCTTATGCAACCCAGTTTAAAGGAGCTTATACGGCTCTGATTTGGTGGAGTCTCATACGGCACAGTTCAATAAAGCTTATGCAGCTCTGATTTGGTGGAGCCTTATGCGGCATAGTTCAAAGGGAGCTTATGCGGCCCTGTTTAAAGTGAGCTTATGCGGCACAGTTCTGTAGAAGCATGGAAAAGAATAAAGAAAAACCTATGCGGCTCCAACAGAAGGATCACCATGCGGCTCAGGATCCCCATGCGGCTCAGACGCCCATACGGCTCAGGATCCCCATACAGTCCATGCGGCTCAGGATCCCCATGCAGTCCATGCGACTCGGATAGTTCCATACGGCTCAGAAATAACAGCCATGTGGCCTTCAACAGTTCTTCTCTACATTCGGCTGCATTTAATGTCCTGACGGCTGACAGCTATGATAGCTCTGACAAAAGGACGTAATAATGACTCTGACATAATGGCGTGATCCTAGGAAAAAAGAGAAAATCTCCTTACAGCTGGTAAAATCCAACAAGTCCCGAGGCCACTCCATGCGGCTGCTACCTTTATGCGGCAGCCTATGTCATACGGCTGCTTATCCTCATGCGGCTGCTTATCCTCATGCGGTTGCTTATCCTCATGCGGCTACCCATCCTCATGCGGCTGTCCATCCCCATGCGGCTGTCCATCTCCATGTGGCTGCCCATCCCCATGCGACCGCCCCTTTTCATGCGGCTGCCAATCCTCACGCGACTGAGAGGACCACTCATATGCGGCTCTGTCAGGATGATTCAGTTGAGACACGTGGTGCTCTGCACAACAATGGAGACACGTGGCAGTCTTATCTTCCCTGGAATTGTGGGTGCTAACAAATCCCAACAAAATTAGATTTGTTGCGATCGTCATAATGGCCCAGGTCAAATCAAATCAAGTAAATTGGACACGTGGCAGGCTATCACAAATTATGAATATTCATGGCAATCAACATTTATTGCCTACAGAGATTTGATGCAATCATATTAATTACTCAAATGTATTACATTCAAGAGAAGGGCCCAGATTAAGTGATCCTCAGCCGCCGACTTCTGAAGGAGGCAATCATTGGCAAACCCTAATGAGCACACCCTATTCTTATAAATAGCAAGGTGCCATTACCTTGCAGGCAGGCAGAGATAGACAGAGAGAGGAGAGAGCAGAAAAAAAAGAGAGCACTACAGAGACATCCAGAGATCTAGCAACCGAAGGCGCAAGAGAGTCTCCCCACACGTCCAAGAGCATTTCTTCACCGGAGCCAAGGCTACGTCTGATTGTCCAAGGAGTAAGGCAGAGCGGCCATCACTTTTTTGAGCCTCTATCGTCACCCCCCAGAAAAACTAAACAATTGTACTTAGACTGCTGTACCTAGGTTTTCGTCCCTAGGCTTTCTTTGTACGAGCGAGTTTGTATTGTGAAGTAAAAGTCCAGTCCTCCGATATAACTGTTCTGTTCTTTTATAATCAATGGCAAACATGATGGCAACTCTGCTGGGGACTAACTTCTCCACGACTGAAGAGTTGGTGACGCAATCAGACGCAGCCAAACTTGGCTCCACTTAACAAATGCTGGTCGCCCGGTTCGACCAATAGGCGTTTGAAGAAATGTTCTCCGACGGGAGCGCTGGCCCGGTCCAATGGCGAGCCCGCACGAAGAAGGCCCGCAAGGAGTGGAGACCCAAGTCATTCGCTCCTCTCCAAGTTCTAGCACTACAAAAAATTAGGCTTTTGGGACGACACTATTAGGAACACTAGTCTAAAACGTCCTAAAAAATTAGTTTTGGGGACAGCTATGTTTTTTGTAACAAAAAATAGTATTTTCTGGGGACAGATTGAAAAAATTGATCTTTTATTTGGGACAAGTAAATTTTTTGTACCAAACAAATCACATTACCGTCCCAAATAACTCGGCAGAAATGCTAAGTATTTGGCGGCTAATTACCAAAATTTTGGTAAATTTTTTTCTCTGCGTCTGTTGCTATCATATCCGTTGGATCGAACAACCTAAATCTACACCGTTCATAAACAAAACCACTCACATGACTTCCATGTGACTGGAGAAAAGTGTTGCAAACTAAATTATTTTTCTATTTCTCCCGCTGCTACTTTCATCTTTCCCTCTCATTCCCTTATTTCTCTCTCGAGGTTCCATTCTTTTCCTTAAATCCCTTTTCCATCCACCAAAACCCTAACCCTAACCCTAGATTTCCTCCTTCCAAATCCTCCACCTTCGCTTGGTCCTTATCTACCCCTTTATGGGAGAGATAGAGAGGAGAAGAGATGGATCCGCGTCGTGTACATGGATTCAGTGTACAGCAGTAGGTTAGCAAAGGGCAATGATGACTGCGGGAGTTGTCCAGGTGGCGATCGAAAAGGGAGTCGCTGCTCAACCATCGATCGGATCGAGGCCACATACGCTACCGTGTGCCGGAGGAACCTTCGACAGCTTTGTCGCTGTTGGAGATGGTCGTCTAAAGGAACCATGTGCTCAATTTCTCCCCTTTTCCCCTTTTTTTCTTTCTTAAATTCAAATTTTAATCTCCATCTCTGGGGTAAATTAATATCTTCACCAGATTAGGAGGGTTTGAAGGTGTGGGACGAGATGATCGACAAAGGCATCACACCCACCGCCACTTCGTTCAGGACCTTCTCGATGGGATGTGCCTTTCCGGCAAGTTCGAAAGAGCTGAGTAATATCTTCTTCTTTCCATCAAATTTTACGCATTCCATCCTCGTCCTGATAAATCATATTAATTTAAGTAATTATATGTTTCTAACAATTATGGATCTTGTTGTTTCTATTCTGATTAGCTTTTTGGTGGAGTAAACTATGTATTTTGTTTGTTTGTTTACCTAGAATTTCTTCTTTGGTTTGGTTTGGTTCTGATTACTGGTTTTTTTTTAATTTTAAGTATCTTGGGATCGTGCTGGTCTTTCAGCACGTCGAGGGCACTGGAAGGGGCCAACTTCCTGGCCACCGGGAAGCTCGAGTCATCTTGCAGGTGTTAAATTTGAGTGAAGCTAGCATTTTTTTTCCATCTCCCTTGTCACCTACTACACATAACATAGTTAGGATTCCTGTCCGTAGCTGGACTAACTTGTTTTAAAGATCAAAGTCTTATGTGGATCAACAGATGTTGGGGAGAGGAAATACTGGCCATCTCAGAATGATTCAGAGAAAAAGCAGTGGATGGGAGGGTTGTGTGTGTGTGTGTATGTCTTCAGTCGAACAACAACTAGATACTGAGATTGGACTCCAACACTTATTAACTCCCTACTCTCAATACACAAACATAAGCATGTGATGATATACATACCATGTTTTGGAATTTTTATCGTCTTTTCTGCGGAGGAAACCTGTGGGCAAATCCTCTTACATTATGATAATAGGCAGTTATAACTTCAAAAACTATGTTGTATAACCAATCTGATATACCTAGCAAAACAAATGCCAACCAAATCTGGAAAGAAAAGAACGAGTTCGATTAAATATAGTAAAGTGTTGAGTTTTGGACGAAAGTAAAGCGTTCATGTAGACTTGCTTACCATTGGGCCACAGCCGACTTCCTGAATACTGATTATAAATCGTGACAACCTTTAGTGCGAAACTAGAAGGCTGTGATATATATCCGCCCAGCCTTTAACCATGAGTGATTTAGTTTCACCTGATAAAAGAAAATTTCACCTTCGTCAGTTCACGAAGATGACATAAATAATATTTTACTTCTAAATTATTTTTGTTTCCTTGTTCTCTCACCATCTCTAAGGTCAGATTTTGTGTTTTACCTTGTTGTACCCCTGTAATCTGTGCTTTCTGCACACAGGGGCAGCTTGTACGGCCCTGGTCATACCACCAGTGAACTAACTGGTTCAAACATGATGATTTGGCCATGATGATTTGGGATTTTGGTTATGGATATGTCAAGGTCAAAACTTAATTAAAAATTGACTAGGTTATAAAATTATAGACTATCATACAATTGATTAACACTTATCTACTCATTCTCAAACACATCGAAGAAGAACTAAGACATGTTTCTATTGGAAATCACACTTGGAACTAGATTGAAACCAACAATCTAAACAATAATCACCAGTGAGACCTAGGAAGAATGGAAAGCACAAAATCAGTAGTGTGTTTATATCGTACATTACATGTACTACACCAAAATAGTCATTTCCTAACGACTATAAGCGTTACAAAAAAATTTCCTTACGCTTTTTTACCGTTGGTAGTTGGCCGTGGGGAATTTTTCTAATGGTTTTTTACCGTCAGAAAATTATTTTTTCTAACGGTAAAAAATCGTTGGTAAATTAAATTTCCTAACGGTAAGTAACAGTTGGTAATAGAATTTTTCTAACGATAAAAAATCATTGGAAATAAAATTTTACGGTAGCTTACTGTTAGAAAAATCAGATTCCCAATGGTTTTTTACCGTTAGAAAAATTCTATTACCAACGGTTTTTACCGTTACAAATTAATAAAACAATATTAAAAAAATTGGTGGCTCTATTGAGCATGAGCTTTCTCTCATTTATCAATCGCAAATAAAATGACATATACTAATATTAACAGCATTGCACACAAAAATTTGAAAGGTTATGCTAACTCTTTATCATAAATAAAATGACAATCAGAAATACCAATTACAAATATTGCACAATGCAATCTTTGTTCAGCTTCTTACAGTTTTTCATAGGAAATAAAAAACAGAATATTATCTATGGATCTGTGACTTGGATTACTCCTCTCATTTTCTTTTTCCAGGCCCGGACTGGTTCCTCATCTTGGTTTAAATTTAACTTGATGCCATATTTATATCCTTCTTGAATATACTAGTTGTAAATTACCAGCGCATGTCCACCGCTAGTATCAAGGTTTCTGTCTTGTTGATCAACATATCTCGTCCAAGCCTTCAGGTTACTTGAGCTGCTATGCTCTAGTCCCAGCCTTCGGGTTACTTGAGCTGCTATGCTTTGGTCCTAAGCATTTACCAAGCAGAGAAACCTGTGATTGAATAATTCGACTTGCGTTGCTTTGTTCCTCTACCTCTATGCTCCCTCCTGCTTATTATCTTTCATCATCCTCTTCTTCTGTAGTTCTCCTTGCGTTTGGTAAGCACCTTTGATGTTTCACTGTGGGGCATTAAAGTGTCCCTTAATCCCTCAGTTATAGTCCTCTTGCTAAATCCTGCAAATTCCTTAAAATTATCCAATTGAAGAACTTTTATCATACCAAGTTAATAATCTCGCAAATAAGTCATGTTATAAATTGGACCAAGTGCAAGAAGCTTCAAGTGGCAGCTTTTATCATATCAAGTATTCAAACACATTAAGTTGCTAATCTAAGACGTACTATTGTAAGTGCAAGCTTTGAATACAGAAAACAAAGATATGACCCCCTAACTTTAGTAGAGAACTGAACACAAACAATTTAGTATACATATTAGCAATACCCATCCAAAGTAAGTAAAATCTAAAGTAACCACAAAAAGGGTTGTACAAAGTTCAACACATTTTCCTTGGTTATGTTCTTTGCTTTCACACCATCCTTGACAACAAAAGCCCTAATATGGATACAATACTTGCAGTATTGCATGACCTAATATGGATACAATAGTTTAATGTTTTAATTTATGGATGCAATCTAGTTATGATGTTTAAAGACAAGGAAAAAGCACAATAGATAAACTGTTTTAATATTTAACATAGTCAACCCACGTTGACAATTTTATACGTGGAAATTAGTAATATTAACATATATAAGATTATTAGAGTTAAAATGGTTTAACTAAAAGTCTAAACATGTATCAACTGGAATAGATCTAGTGTTTCTTTAACAAACTGGAATAGATCTAGTGTTTATTTATCAAAGTAGAAAGTCTAAACATGTATCAAGGATGAAATTTCTGTGATAGTGCTCGGACAATAGTATCCTGTAGGGCAGAACATTTCACCTTTCTAGTATCATCCCATACATCTGTACTACCACAAGTACAATTTGGTTGTCCTGGATGAAGCGGTTGAAAAAATTACAGAAAATATATCTCTGGAGGTAATTTATTCTACCTTCTAAAATGTTTGAAGTATTATTTTGCTGTATCTTACATAACACTTCTCCTTATTTCCAAGTTCGATGGGATCTATCCCAAGAAATTCTTCTTAACAATTGCTCAACTGTACTCTATTCTGTTACTATATGGCTGATTACAAAAATGACCTGAGATGTTAATTAGAAAACAATTCAAGCATTGGATAGAGCTTCTCTTTGGCATTCATGTGGAATTTTAAGAATTAGAGATGTCATGATTCATTTTTCTTTGGAATTGAACTTCTTACACAAATTTAGTTTTTAGCCAAATTCAATCCCAGGTCTTGCATGTGATCCCCAAGTGGGATCACCAACTACACTATAATTGCAAGTACCCACAGGATATCAAGTGATCGTTGTTATTTACCATTCTGTTTAGGTCTAGTTCTATAATTTGGTTACAAGTTTCACATCTCTTTATGTCTAGTCTCTAACACTTGAGTTTTATAGGCGAAGAAATGCTTCTTCGCTTTCCTAGCTAAACTTAAAAAAGAATACATCCTGGACTTAAAAGGTGGCCTGGACTTGTGAAGCTCTAGATCACACGACTTTGGTACCACATTATTCAACCCATTTAGATATTTATTTTTATTTTTAATTTCAGTCGTTAACTAATTAACAATATTATTCTATTGAACACATTATTTTTTTCATCTGCAGGACCGCATGTCATAAGACAATGTCAACATTGTGATTGCCGACTTAGGTAATGCTCTTCCTTAATAGCTTAATACTTTTTTTCAGTGTTATGTACTTGGCTAAATTTGATGTCCTACTAGAATAAAGCATACCTTGTGTGTATTTTGTATTTGTATATGTGCCTGTGATCCCTCCCTGTGCTAGTTTAGAAATTGACACTATTATTATTGATCTTCAACATTTAAACCTTCACAAATTTTGTTGCATGGATAAAAATATGATAAGACATGATGTGAACACGATAATATGACAATTTTGGTGTATATTGGTATATTCTGGAATTTTCTCGTTGTTTGCGATACTTGACAATGATACAACACGAACAAGGCACCAATGGTGGAGTTTCACTACCACCACCGAAATTTTTTGACACAGTGTAGAGGTTTCTTTGATATACATCTTGTTACAAAAAATTGACAGGTTTAGACGAAAGAAGAATTTACACTACGTCTGTTATTACTGATGTTATATCCGACAAAAAATGTGGAGTCATAGTTTAGTTGTGTTAGCTCCATCTTGGCACTCTCATTAAAGTAGGTGGACAGTATGTATATCAACATGAATTATTTCTTCCATACAGTATTGTGTGTCATCTTCTTTATAATGTTTCTAACTACAGTATTTTCTTTTCTACCTCAAGCCTCATTCATTAGTATACACTCTAGTCCTAGCAGTCAACTATATGCGGCAACTCCTACTCCCTTTACGTGTGTAAATACCCAACAGTGATAAGTTTAGTGATTTGCTTAATTTTCACATTTGAAATTTAAATCTTGCAACTTTTGTGTTGTTGTTGCAATTGGTGCCATCAAGTGCTAGTCTATCTAATGGTACGGCTGGTCTGTACTAGATAATTTTGATATTTTTTTTCTCTGAGACCATATATGTGGAAATTTGATTTCTCTTTGGTTACTTTGTGAGTATTGTTTCTCTTTTCATATGAGCATGATTGACAAGAACATCAAATGCTCTTCTATGACCATATATTTTTTTGTAACAGAGAGGATTCAAATGCTCTTCTAGCCGAGATGTGTATTGCCTCTGCTATGCTGTGTTGTTTACTTGTGCCAGAATTGGTAGTTTTGCAATATGATTTTTTTATTTTTTTTATTGAATTTTGAAAGCTTTACCATATTTTATAATAAAAAACTCTACACTGGGATGTTATATTGTCCATTGTTATTTTTTCATAGAGGTTATTAGTATAGACAGTATAGTAGTACCTAAAGCATGCTATCATGCATGTAACTAGGGGTGATTGTTGTATTGTGCTAGATCAAGTGTAGAATTCATTATCTGCAGGTTTTTTTTATGAGGCTGATTTGTTTACTTTTATTTGTAGGTCCTTCCAATGCTTTTTGTACCTATTTTGCAAATGATGGGAGATGCCACTTTGAAAAATCAAATATATTTTGGACTTGTGTAAAAAGTTGTAGATTTTATTTTGTAAATTAAGTGAATGCTTAATGATGTAAAATATTTTGAGTTCATTTTGCTAATGATGGGAGAACACTCGAAGTGATGTAAGACTTGGATTTTATTTTGTGAAGAATGGGATATTACCTTTAAATATGTTTTATAGAAATTGCTTTGTTAATGTTGCGGCTACCACATGCATTTGCGATTAAATTAAATAGTTATGTATGAATTTTTGTTGTATATAAAATTCAATTATATATTTTATATATAAACAGGAAATTAGTAATTCCATAATAATTTAAACAATTGTTAAGTTTTTGGGACGATTATAGTACTGTAACAAAAAGTAAATTACTTTTTTTTGTGAATTTTTAAAATTTCGTCCCTTATTTATTAGGACGAAATATATCTGTTACAAAAACTTATTTTTTGGGACGAATTAATAAAGCGTCACACAAAAGTATAAATTTGAAAACTTTTGAGACGTTTTGCCTAACCGTCCTTTAACAGTAATTAGGACGGCAATATCCGTCCCTAAAGTTTTTGCCACGCCACCCTAATGGGACCGTCTATTCCCGTCCCAAAGGCCGTCCCAAATATTTGTTGGGACGGTAATTGCAGTTTTTAAGACAGTTTTTTGTTGTCCCCAAAGGTCACTTTTTTGTAGTGTGCTAGACGGAGTACTCTCTGCTACCCAAGACGGCGAAGGCAACTCTCATACGGCTCCACTTCAAGCCATAGAGGACTCTGATGTCCCCAAGTTTGGCAGAGGAAAGCACCACGATGCTGGACTTGCAGGGGCAAAGGGTGATTCTATGTGCTCTAGGAAGAAGCCGAACAAAGGCACTAGCCGCAGGCTGAATATTCATGCGGCCAAGATTGCCAGTCGCATGCATGATGTCCATGCGACCGAAACTGCCAGCCAGATGCAGAATAGCCATGCGGCCAAGAGCTCTAGCCGCATAAAGAAAACTCATGCGGCCGAGACTTCCAGCCGCAAGAAGAAAGCCCATGCCAGCCGCATGAAGACTGTTGATTCCAGCCGCATGCTGTCTGCTCCATGCGGCTCAGGCTCAGTCTTCGATCGCCTCTCCTATGGTCGTGATCTCTCACGCTCCCGAGAAAATATGTCTGACTCTCTGCAGCACCACTTAGACTCTTCCTACTATGTGCCCTCATGCACTAGAGTGAAGAAGTCCAAGGCAGTACGAGCTTGGCGAGCTCAGTCTGCTGTCCTGACCTCTGACCATCCGAGCGCTCCACATACTGTTATGCGGGCCTCTGATGGAAAGTTGTACAGAACCACTCGAGTCCAGCCCCCGGCGGCAAATGGACAAAGTGGTTCCCAAAAGTCTCCCAAAACCCAGGAAGCAAACATGGTCGTTCCCGACCCATTTGACTTACGTGAGATCATCCTCCAAAAATGCAAGGAAAGAGAAGAAGCCTCGGTGTACGAAGAATCCTTCCACGGACATCACCGCACCCAAGTCATTGTCAACTGCTGCTGCAACAAGGCGGTAGTACAAGCAGACCGACGGTCGGTCTTTCGACGGTTGCAACGCCCAAGCTCAGAAGATGAGGTGCTCCTTGTCGCCTCCTGCAATTCTGCTCTGAAGATTCCCGGCAGCGGGAGAGGGAAGAAACCAAATACCTCTAGCCCAACAATTTCAACCTGCATAACCAAGAAACTTTCTTCTAAACGGTTGTCTACCACCGTTACAGGAGAAGTTTACCAAGGGACCCGCTCAAAGACGAAATCTTCCACACTCAGAGACACCGGAGATGGGGGTAGCACTCCTCCAAATATCCACGACAATCCGGTGTTCCAAGAGGATAATCCAGATACAGCAAATTTCGACGTCCCCGAGGACGTCCACAACTCTCAAGACGAGGCAAGCTCTGAAGCTGGGGGTACCACTCTTTCTGAGTCCGAACCAGAAGAGAACATTCCCACATACCCTGACGACTTCTCCGTACAAGGGGACGACTCAGAGGGCACGTCCTCTACCGTCCCTTCCACCTCTCATCATATAAGGACGGTATTCATGACGGACAGCAACCAAGAGGGTCCCAGTGATCGCCAACGCATCGATACTATGGAGGCCATACTGCATGCTTTGGTCAAGTCTGTGGACGAGATCAAGGCGGCCATTCCCACTCTGCAAGGAAGACGCCTACCGCATAATCGAGGGAGGGGATCACCCGATCATTTTCGGCCGGAAGAATGGTCCACAGTCCTTCAAGATAGAAGAACCTGAGCTCGAACCCAACACCGGAAGGTTGCCTCTTTATCTGTACAGTTCCCAATCCAAGTTCCTTATGCAAAAACAAGGATATGATCTGGAAACTACACCGGGCTTGAACTACGGCACTGGACGATGACTACCCTTGTAATCGCCGGTCCTGGCTGGGAAACCACGGGATTACTATAAAAACAGACGTGGGCTAGGTTATGTCACACCTACGACGACACCTGAAATCTCAGACGAGGAATGCGACTGGCATTCACACTCAATCGGATCACCCACTTCCGATTCAGACACCAGCATCGGGGACATGCTCAGACAAGTATGGTCCGTCAATATGGCATTTACCGACGCCTACGAAGAAGATGAAGACATTTTCGAACTTCTGGAGTTAGAACCACGGGCACAACAACTAGATGTGCAGTGGGAGAAGCGGTTCGAACAAAGAGAGCTTCCTACCGAGGATGAGGTTGTACAAGTCGACCTTGGTGATGAATCCTCTCCAAAGCCCATTTTCGTCAGCAAGAATCTGACCAACGAAGAGCGGGAATCACTACTACAACTCGTCAGAGAATACATCGATGTGTTCGCCTGGAGCTACGAAGATATGCCAGGACTGAACCTCGAGATTGCACTTCACAAGCTCAACATCCGTCCGGACGCAAAACCGGTCAAGCAACAACAACGTCGGTTCCGTCCTGACGTCATGAATGCCATTGAAGCCGAGGTAAACAAACTAATAGCCAGCGACTTCATCCGCGAGGAACAACATCCTGACTGGGTCGCCAACATAGTACCAGTCCTCAAGAAGAGTGGAAAGATTCGAATCTGCATCGACTTTCGCAATCTGAATGAGGCGTGTCCTAAGGATGAGTTCCCTCTCCCTATCACAGACATCATAATCGACAACACCTGCGGCTTTGAGCGTATGTCATTCATGGATGGCTTCTCGGGGTACAACCAAATTAAGATGTTCCCCGACGACGAGAAGCATACATCATTTCGAACACCAATTGACACATACTGCTGCACAGTTATGCCTTTCGGTCTAAAGAATGCTGGCGCCACCTATCAAAGATCAATGAGCATCATCTTTAGAGACCACTTGCGCAAGACAGTGGAATGCTACGTTGACGACATCGCCGTCAAAAGCCGCTCTAAGGAAGATCATCTGCATGATCTGAGGACAGTGTTCGACCTGATGCGAGCACACAATTTGAAAATAAAACCCATAAAATCCTTCTTGGACGTATCCAGCAGGAAGTTTTTGGATTTCATCATTACCTCTCAGGGTATCCACATGGACCCTGAGAAGACAAAGGCGATCATGGAGATGGGTCCCCCGAAAAATCTTCGTGAACTCCGAGGCCTTCAATGGAGGCTAGCCTACATCAGGAGGTTTATCTCTAACCTCTCCGGACGATGTCAGCCATTCACCCACCTCATGAAGAAAGGCATTTCATTCGTATGGGATGAAGAATGCCAGCGCGCCTTCGACAGCATCAAAAAATATCTGACGAACCCTCCAGTCCTGGTAGCCCCGATTCCAGGAAGACCATTATTGCTCTATATACGAGCGATGGAGCATTCTTTCAGCTCTCTGCTAGCACAAAACAACGATGCAGACCATGAGCAGGCTATATATTACCTCAACCGAATGATGATGAGGCCGGAGCACTAATATACCGTCGTAGAGAAGGAATACCTTGCTCTAGTTTTTGCCATTCAGAAGACGCGACACTACGTCACGGGACAGACCATTCATGTCATATCAAGAGTTAATCCCCTCAGGGTTCTCATGACCAAGCCAGGTGCACTCAGCTCTCGCCTTGCTACCTGGGCGATATTACTGTCCCCCTACCACATGATCTTCGTCCCAAAGAAGGCTGTTAAAGGTCAAGCTCTAGCAGACTTTTTAGCAGGTCATCCGGGTTCGAAGTCAACCAAAATAGATGAAAAGATTCCAGACGAGGTCGCTAATTCAAATACGGCCTTCCATGATACCATATGGCGAATGTTCTTCGATGGCGCTTCAAGAACTGGGCCTAAGGGCAACATCGTCGCTGGAGTCGGAGTAGTGCTGATTTCTCCTTCCGGATTAGTGATCAATCGGGCCTACTCCCTTACAGAGCCCTGTTCAAACAATGTGGCCGAGTACAATGCCCTGGTCATTGGCCTTCGACTGGCAAAAGAGCTGGGGTAGAGCACCTTGAAGCATACGACGATTCACAGTAAATCGTCCATCAGATTCAGGGTTCATACGAGGTTCGCCATGAGGACATGATCCCCTACCACCAAATAGCAATCGACATCATCTCGTCCCTGGAGGGGTTCATCATAGAGCACGTTCCCAGGCTCCAAAACATTGAAGCCGACGCCCTAGCAAGTCTTGCCGCTTCCTTAGCAGTTCCGAATCATGCTCATCATCTGGTTGACATCATAGGCCGTGAACTGGTCTGTCCCAGGAATAATATTCAGTGTGTAGAGAGTCACTCCGCTCTGACAGTCGACGAAGCACCAAACTGGAGACTGCCATTCATCGACTTTATCGTCTACGACATCCTGCCAGAGAATCCGAAGGAGGCTACTTCCATCAGAAGGCGTTCCCTCAGATTCTTTTATGATATAGAGACAAAAATGCTGTATCGACGCTCATACGATGGAGTACTACTTTGGTGTCTATCAAATACAGAAGCCAAAGAAGCCATACGCGAAGCTCACGATGACATCTGCGGAGCCCATCAGCCTGGCCCGAAACTACAAGATCGCCTTCGCCGAATGGGCTACTACTGGCCCACGATGGTGGCAGATGCGATAGACTATGCACGAAAATACAAAGCCTGTCAAGTCCATGCAGATTTCATCCACCAGCCCTCCGAGTTTCTACACCCGACAGTGGCATCCTGGCCATTCGAAGCATGGAGAATGGATATTATTGGTCCAATCACCCCGTCTTCGTCTCGAGTACATCGCTTTATACTCGCAATCATAGATTACTTCTTCAAATGGGCGGAGGCTATTCCGCTGGCTGAAGTGAAGACTTCAAACGTGATCAGCTTCCTCAAGCATCACGTCATCTATCGCTTTGGACTGCCCCGAAGGATCATCCACGATAATGGTCCGCAGTTCTCAAGCCACACCTTCTATCGATTCTGCGACAAGTACCGCATCCAGAATATTGCTTCAACACCATACAACCCCGCAACTAATAGTCTGGCTGAAGCATTCAACAAAACAATCATCAAGCTTCTCAAGAAATTTGTGTCATCAAACAAACGCGACTGGAATAAAAAGCTCGGTGAATGCTTATGGGCGTACCGTACCACAGTACAGACTGCCACCGGGAATACACCATTTTCTCTGGTATACGGGAGTGAGGCAGTTCTCCCACTAGAGACTCAAATCCCTTCACTCTGCGTCGCTTTCGTTTATCGACTCACGACAGATGATAATCACCATCCCCGACTATAAGAGTTGGAGGCCCTAGATGAGAAGCGTCTCTTAGCACAACAACGAATCGAGCTGTACCAAGCCCGTATCTCCGGAGCCTTCAACAAGAAAGTTAAAATTAGAACATTCCAAGTGGTCGACCTCGTTCTGGCAGTTCGGAGGCCGATAATTATGACTCACAAAACCGCCGGCAAGTTCCAGCCAAAGTGGGATGGCCCGTTCATCATCGATGATGTATTCTCCAACGGAGCTTATCGCCTCGCAAAACAAAATGGAGACTTGCTCATGTTGCCATCAACGTCAAGTTCCTAAAGAAGTACTATGTCTAAAGCGACATCCGCTAAGGTGATGAGTTACGTACTCGCTGGTACCGCTGAACTCACATCCCAACTATAAATCTTCCACAATGACGAGTTACGTACCCGCTGGTATCGCTGAACTCATATCCCAACTACAAATCTTCCGGAATGACGAGTTACGTACCCACTGGTACCGCTGAACTCACATCACGATTCCAAATCTCCCAGATTGTTGAGTTATGTACCCGCAGGTACCGCTGAACTTACATCCTGGCTGCTACAGATAAATCTATATCGCATCTTTTAGGCAGTAAGTCATGTATGATTGTACCTCTGAACTTTCTTCATAAAAGAGCTCCCTCCTCATGATCCAGTACCCGCATTCTCAGTGCACAAAAAGGGTAACCGATCCACAAATTCTCCAAAACAACTAAGTCGTTGTTACCTCTGAGTTGTCTTCACCTCCACCAAAAAACAAACCGCCCCCCTTACATAGAACTTCTATGTCCTCATTACCTCTAAGTTGTTCTATATTTCCTTTAGCGCCCTCCTGCCATGTCCTCCTTACCTCTGAGTGGGAAGGCTCCATCGAAGAAACCCTCATATTTACCATGTCCTCATTACCAATGAGTAAGTATGTTGGTTCTCTCTCGACTTATTATCCGTACCAAAAAACAAAAAATCCCAGGGTACGCCAAGGATAATAGGTCTACAAATGTCCTCTGTTGACCACAAATGTTGTACTAAGTTTTCTAGTACATGCCCTTCAATTCTCATCATGCCCCGGGAGCCCAGCTGCTCCATGGCATTCCTTCTCCCGATACTGGGAACTTCCATGGCCAACTCGCTATGGAATGTTCCGAATATCCCCATCAACTTGCTATCCATACCCGAAACCAAGGTATGCCAGGGGTAGCAAGTCCACAAACAGTCCTATAGTGGGGCCAATACCACAACACTATAAACACAACAAACAGTACAATGTAAGGGTAGAATAAATTATACTCTTTTATTGGAAAGGCAAAAGGTACTACAGGTTTTGGGGACTATGTCCCATTCAAGAAAGGAAAGCAACAAAAACAAGAAGAAAAAAAGGCCGACTATTGTTCGGCGATACATAATATCTTGAGACGTCCCTCAACAAGGCAGTCGACGGCTCAAATCGCTGTTTGGCCCGACGCTCGGCCTCCTGAGTTAGCAGCACTGCATCTTTCTGAGATGCGTGAGCCCACCAGCCCTTCTCAAATTTCTTCAGAGCGCGTTCCAGATTGACAGAAGCCTTGGAAATCCTTTCGGCATCCTGAATAATCAGCTCCTTGTCTGCACGAGAAGCTTCAAGCTCAGACTCCAAGAAGACCAACTTCTTCTGAAGTTCGAGAATCTGCTCCCTGGTAGCGATTACCCCCTGGGAGGCGGCCGTCTCCCGAGCCCTGTAAACCTCGCTCCGGTGGCCCAGCTGATCGTACAGGAGAGACAGGTCGCCAAGGTCCTTTGTTATAGCCGTCTTAGATGTATCTCGCACGAGCCTTATCTTCCCTAGGGCGGTGGTAAGGAACTCCCGCTCCTGATCAATTGCTGCAGACAAATCAGCTTGTCGCAGCACTTGGAACTGGGCCACCCGCTGATCAGCCTCCAGCAGCTTGGGCTCCAAAAGCGCAGCTATCCCTGTCCCGCCAGGAAGGGTTTTGAGAATGTCAATCTGGCCTTGGGCGCATTTCTCATGACCCGCACCCACCGTGAGGGTACGAGAACGTAACAACGCCCAGCCTACGCCGCAGTGTCGGCGGTAAAACACTGTTCTAGATCATAAACTATAACTACATAACATAAAATATACTCTCCAAAAGGAGGCCAACACCGAGGTACAACTAAATCACAATCTAAGGTAGAACCTCTAATTACAAAGCTAACCCATCAACACTAGTTATGAGTTTACACTACACATGGCACAAAGCTAACCCATCTACATTACACATGTATTATACTTAACATGCATGGCTACAAGTATACATCTATATATATTAGAGTAGAGACTATTTAAGTTATAACTAACATGCATCTATACTTTACATAAATCTATATATATTATAGAAATCATTTAGAGAAGGGTTACATGGCATGGTGGTTGATATAGAGTGGGGTGTCCTTGTGCAGAGGGTGAAGTTCATTCTCAGTTTAGTTCCACATTTACATATAAACTAAGTGAGCTATCCCATAAACTGGTGTAACTAACCACATAAAATGAACCATGTTATCTGAAATCTGCCATTAAGCCAACATCCCAAATGCATACAGCTCATGCATTGTCTAATACTGAAATTAACTAACATTTCGAATTAAGGGGTTAAAGGTTAACATTACATTCATAGACATTCCACTATATTGAAAACTGAAATTGGCTTGGCAATAAGAAAAGGAAGGTATATATGCTTACATGGACAGTTCAGTGTTTGAACAACCTAAAATGAACTAACATTCAATCTAAATATCAGCTATGCATTAGTTCTATGTCTACATATGAAATCTGATATTGCATTTACAATATTTATACATTATGCATTCATATCTATCATTACATATATACCTTGCATTTATATCTAGCATTTATTATATACTTTCATGCATGCATTCTATATCATTCTTTCATTCATGTATTTATGTATTGCTTACATATATTACATTAATTGCATTCCTACATGCTTGCATTCAACCATATATATACATTAATGTAAAGAGGATATATATCATATATGTATCATTTCATTCATCTAACATATCATGTATTACATACTCTATATCATTTAAATCCATACTACATAGCCTCATAGGTTACACAAAATGCATATATCGTATAGTCACTCTTTTACTTAAAACCAATACTGTACCAATTGGGCATTCACTAAATTCTAAGATTAATGTATGTTGTAGTACTTCATGTTAGCTTTTCGAAACTTCAAACGGATCGCATTTTCGTGTCCGGAAGCTCTCGGAATCGCAAAAATACCGAAACGCGTTCGTCTTTCGTACAGCTGACACTCAAATAATTCTACAGAAAGTTACAGAAAGAATTTGGCTTATTAAAATATATATTTGGAAAGCTAACTTCGATACGGTTCTTTTAAAAAAAGGGAGATAAATCGGAGTTTTAAGCTAAAAGTTATGACATTTCTAAGTTGCTATTGCTACTAAAAACGTGGATAAAAATTATGACGAATTTGGGTAGTTTGAGACAAAAGAACACAAGTATATAACATAATATAGCAAGAACTCACTCTCTACACTAATATATATATATGAGACACTATAGAACACATCTCCAATACAAAAATATGAGATTAAACATGTAATAATTCATTCATACATAACAACAACACATAGTGTGTCCAAATTTGGGATTTTTCCACATGGACACAACCACAACACAAAGGACACTCCTATGACCTCCAAATAGACACGAAATGGACACAAATGGAGATACAACCATGGGGGTCATTCCTATGGATTCAAAATAGACCTATATGCATGAGGAAATAAAAAGGAGAAGGGATTTATACCTTCCGGTAGATCGAATCGAAGAAAAGCCTTCTCGGAGCGACAACGACACGTAGAGATTCCAAAAGGATACGAACGAGCTCCGAATCCTCCCAAACTTGGGTAGCTTCCTCCTTGGCTAGAATGGAGAAGGAAAGAAGAAGATTTGGTGGCGAAATGGAAGGATTTGGTGGAGAAATTGCTAGGGATTGCTCTCTAGAAATTTGGGGAAGAACAAGAGAGAGAGTGTGGATGAGAATAATGAAACGAACTTGAGTCTGTCCTCTCCCAAAGTGGCTGGCCATATGGGGCTATTTGTCCTATTATGGTAAGGTCCAAAATGCCCCCACTAACCTATTCTATTAGTATTAGGAAAGGGCTAATTGGTTGTGGCTAAATTAGTCATTCTAAAGTCTCTAATCACACTAACCTTATCCATAATAATTAGTCTATCCTTTAACTAAATATTTATATCATGTGGGCCATGGCTAACTAATGTGTGGGTCCACTAAAGTCAACACTACCCCCGGGTCTCCATTTCAAGTCGGATTGAGCTGAAATTCGAACCCGACTCAAATAACCCCAAAACAATATCATAAATAATAAAATAATTTTCAAAAATACAAAATGACAAAAATACTCCTGTTCCTGAAAATTGGGGGTGACAAATTCTTCGAAATTAAAACCAAACAATAGTAAAATGTTAAAATCACAAGTCATAATTTTAAATAGTTTAAAAATGATTAAAAATCACTAAAAATCATAATATGAAATAATTATCAATAAATAATAATTATAATTACAAAATTTTAAAATTACCCTCATTTGGAAAACTGGGTGTTACAATCCTATCCACCTTATAAAAATTTCGTCCTCGAAATTAAGATGATCGCACCCCCTTCTAGGTCAAACATAGTCAAGGGTCAATCACTAGTCAATTTCTCAACATCCAAGTACTTGGTCATCAACTGGTCAACTTCTTAGGGTTTTACCTATGCTAGCTATTTAGGTGTTGGCAACTAGAATTTAGCAAAAGAGAAACTCTATAATAGACTAGCTCTTAACTTCCCAATCCTATCAAGTCACCTATAACTAAATACCTGCAAGCTAAGCACATGAATACCAAATACCACATATATATATATATATATATATATATATATATATATATATATATATATATATATATATATATATATATATATATATATATATGCTCAAGAATAACAACCCATCACATATATCCTAAGTATATCATCTATATATATACATGACTGATCAACCAAGGGTTAAGGCAGACTAAACTTATAAGGGTCTGAAACAATGCTTAGAACTAGGCTAAGGGTGAATGGTCTGAATCAAGGGGACATGGTATCTAGTGAAGGGTCTGCGCACTGCCTATAAAGGTGATCAACACAAAGGGACTCAACACGAAGGGAACTTAACTAAAATGGAAAACTGAACCAAGTATAGGCTAAACAACATGTTTATAACCCTATACAACAATGGCCTATAGATACCAACTAACCTATATCCCATATGCCAATATCATCTGCAATCTATCTATGCAAATAGACCTCTCGGTCTTAGGTGAAACTACAACTATACTCAAAGGCAGGCTCTGGTCATGGGTGTCTCACTGGAAAAGGTAAGGAAAAGTAGTAATAATCATCAAGGATGTAAGGCATACTAACATCCTATGTGTAACTGGTTGGTATTATAGATAACAGGAGAATTATCTGCAATGGGTTACTATTCTAACACCAATGCTAACTATAACCTCTAGGGTACAGACACTCTACAAGTCATCATACCATTATACTATGAAGGAACTACCTATGAATAAGCTCTACAAAACTAAATATCCCTACTCCTAAGTCATTTATAACAATCAAAAGGGTATGATGTTTAAACATTCTCAAGATACAATCTGTTAATCATATGCGTCTGTCCAAAATCATGTTGTCCAGAGTCTTCATCATGCTAGTGAGCAAGGCTACGATAATCACAGAGTCCTTGACTAAGGTACGTACCTCTAGGTTCATGGTATTTAAAATTTTTGTACTGCAGCATGCGACGGCAAAAACCTTAAATTTTCATATCCGAGAATACATCCAAAATCTGACTACATGTCCTCACTATGCCAACTAACACGACTATCGAGGATTCTAGATTCCATGATTTAGGCGACCTAACCCATATAATTTTCTCAGAAGAAAAAAAAACAAACACAACAAAAGAGTAACATGACAAAATTAATCAATCAACAAGGAACAGATGGAATCGGATTTCAAGGTAATTATAAAAGACAATTGCGGGAATGGAATTGAGAAGAACGGAACTTGCAGCAAGATCTCCAATGGTCTGTGCATCCTTGACTGTCCTGACGATAGCTCGTCATGCTAGTTTTCCCTGGTCTGCTGCTGATGCTGAATGAATCACCGATGCTGAGAGAAATCAGAAATGACGGAAGAAAATCTATGTACAGATAGAGATGCACCTCCAATGTAGCAGAAACGCCAACCTGAGACGGCACAACAGAAGCTGCGGTCTTGAGGCCCTGATGAACATGACGAGAGGTGGCCAGCCTCTCGATAGTATTCCCCGAACCGAAGCGATGAGATCGTGTCTTCATAACCATCATGAAAACTGATCAAACAAGAAGCAATTTCTGAGAATGAAGCAAAAAATTCAAAGGAGGACAGTTTATATTCAAGGGAAGTCAATAAGCAATAATTTTTGACAAAAAGGAATCTGATTAAGAGTTTTTCCTAATATGATTGAGTACCTCCAAAATATCCTAATCCTACTGCAGGCTGTAGTGATACTCTAGTTCGAATACCACTACATAAATACGACCTGCATGGGCCACCACTAAAAACGTGTCATGACCCGCACCCACCGTGAGGGTACGAGAACATAACAACGCCCAGCCTACGCCGCAGTGTCGGCGGTAGAACGTTGTTCTAGGTCATGAACTATAACTACATAACATGAAATATACTCTCCAAAAGGAGGCCAATACCGAGGTACAACTCAATCACAATCTAAGGTAGAATGTAGCATGATAGAAATAGATAAGAAATCCTCAACTGAGGTACAGCAGAAATGGAATACAAGTCACATCATCTCTAAAATATACAACTCTGAAAATAAAGACAACAGCTAAGCATGAAAAGAAGGAACAGTCTAAGCTATCTACACTATACAAGGTATCATCCTAAGCAGCTGCCTGAACCTCCCCAGGGGTCCAGGTCGCGAGTGTCAACTAGACAAACTCCAAGTAAGGGTGCAGGGTTCCCCATCATCCTCTATAAAAAATTTAACAGGTCCAGTCAGGACGGGAGCGAGCACAAAATATCTCACGCAGTTCATATCAAGTTAGGAAATATAAAGCATGCAATAGAGTAAGGTACATAAAATGCTGAAAGAAAGAAGTGTATGAAAAACAGTAGAGATTTGATAACAAAAAATATCTAAATATGATAAGTAAGAACTGTAAGCCTACTGTGATTTAGAGTACAATATGGTTATGTAAACGGTCTAGGAAAATGCAATGGTAACTCCATTGTACGTGGGTGTACAATAGACATATACAATAGTTATACAATATTGTACAATAGGATTTGATTATATAACCAATTCTACTCCCTCTCCCCAATCAATACACAAGGATCCACTCCAGTTACGTTATCTTGTACAATAGTGTACAATGTTATACAATGGATGTACAATATTATACAATAGGTGTACAATGTTATACAATAGTTGTACAATATTATACAATAGTGTACAATGGTCTATCCCTGGAACTCATATGATAATGAGAGTACAATATGCACAATGAGTGTACAAGGATATAGGTATTCAGTAAATACAATATGGAAGTGAAACGCACATCACAATAAGTATCTAGTGAATACAAGGGGATAACATTCCAAAAGAAGATCCTTATAGTACCAATCCATGATAACAATCGTGTCAGCATCAAGTACAGTAATCTAGAGCAAGAATGTAAATCCAGGCAAGTATAAAACGGTCAAAGAATGTACTCGTCTCGTATCTGAATGTCTGAAGTAAATGTACCGTCCGAGATGAGGTACCTGACTCTTATTTAGAGCAACACAAGTCAAGATGTATACAGGAGATGATAAATGTAATATACAATGCATCTGCATGCTGTCTAGGTCAAACTAGACCAAAGTCAACTCTCGGTCAACTCTAGTCAACTAGACTAGTCAAACTAGGTCAAGCCTAAGCCAAACAAGTCTAACAAGTCTCACTAGGCCTAACCAAGCCTAGTCTAGCAATCACACACCAATCACAAGTCATACTAGACTACCAATACACAACATTGGTGTATTCATATCATACACATAGGCCATATGCCCTATAGTCCACATCACACATATTTCACATATCATATACATAACAATATATATATCTAAAATATAATACACCCATATATTATAATATATAGGATACCTATATATTCATCTCACATATATACACACATGTCCATAAATGTATCTAATATAATATAGTGCACTCATATATTTGTAGGATACATTAAAAATGTGACTCTAACATGCACATATGTATATATATATATATATATATATATATATATACATATATATATATATATATATATATATATATATATATATATATATGTGTGTGTGTGTGTGTGTGTGTGTGTGTGTGTGTACACATATCCATAGGGAAAAAGGAGAATGAAAGTGCATGTGTTCAAGTGTATGTGTGTGTGTGTCATGTGACATGAGAGTGTCACTTGAGGGTGTGAAACCTCTGTGTGTGTGTACATGAAAAGAGAAATCAACACTAGTTATGAGTTTACACTACACATGGCACAAAGCTAACCCATCTATATTACACATGTATTATACTTAACATGCATGGCTACAAGTATACATCTATATATATTAGAGTAGAGACTATTTAAGTTATAACTAACATGCATCTATACTTTACATAAATCTATATATATTATAGAAATCATTTAGAGAAGGGTTACATGGCATGGTGGTTGATATAGAGTGGGGTGTCCTTGTGCAGAGGGTGAAGTTCATTCTCAGTTTAGTTCCACATTTACATATAAACTAAGTGAGCTATCCCATAAACTGGTGTAACTAACCACATAAAATGAACCATGTTATCTGAAATCTGCCATTAAGCCAACATCTCATATGCATACAACTCATGCATTGTCTAATACTGAAATTAACTAACATTTCGAATTAAGGGGTTGAAGGTTAACATTACATTCATAGACATTCCACTATATTGAAAACTGAAATTGGCTTGGCAATAAGAAAAGGAAGGTATATATGCTTACATGGACAGTTCAGCGTTCGAACAACCTAAAATGAACTAACATTCAATCTAAATATCAGCTATGCATTGGTTCTATGTCTACATATGAAATCTGATATTGCATTTACAATATTTATACATTATGCATTCAAATCTATCATTACATATATACCTTGCATTTATATCTAGCATTCATTATATACTTTCATGCATGCATTGTATATCATTCTTTCATTCATGCATTTATACATTGCTTACATATATTACATTAATTGCATTCCTACATGCTTGCATTCAACCATATATATACATTAATGTAAAGAGGATATATATCATATATGTATCATTTCATTCATCTAACATATCATGCATTACATACTCTATATTCATTTAATATTCATACTACATAGGCTCATAGGTTACACAAAATGCATATATCGTATAGTCACTATTTTACTTAAAACCAATACTGTACCAATTGGGCATTTACTAAATTCTAAGATTAAAGTATGTTGTAGTACTTCATGTTAGCTTTCCGAAACTTCAAACGGATCACATTTTCGTGTCCGGAAGCTCCCGGAATCGCAAAAATACCGAAATGCGTTTGTCTTTCGTACAGCTGACACTCAAATAATTCTACAGAAAGTTACAGAAAGAATTTGGCTTTAAAATATATATTTGGAAAGCTAACTTCGATACGGTTCTTTTAAAAAAAATAGGAGATAAATCGGAGTTTTAAGCTAAAAGTTATGACATTTCTAAGTTGCTATTGCTACTAAAAACGTGGATAAAAATTATGACGAATTTGGGTAGTTTGAGACAAAAGAACACAAGTATATAACATAATATAGCAAGAACTTACTCTCTACACTAATATATATATATATGAGACACTATAGAACACATCTCCAATACAAAAATATGAGATTAAACACGTAATAATTCATTCATACATAACAACAACACATAGTGTGTCCAAATTTGGGATTTTCCCACATGGACACAACCACAACACAAAGGACACTCCTATGACCTCCAAATGGACACAAAATGTACATAAATGGAGATACAACCATGAGGGTCATTCCTATGGATTCAAAATAGACCTATATGCATGAGGAAACGAAAATAAGAAGGGATTTATACCTCCCGGTAGATCGAATCGAAGAAAAGCCTTCCCGGAGCGACACCAACACGTAGAGATTCCAAAAGGATACGAACGAGCTCCGAATCCTCCCAAACTTGGGTAGCTTCCTCCTTGGCTAGAATGGAGAAGGAAAGAAGAAGATTTGGTGGCGAAATGGAAGGATTTGGTGGAGAAATTGCTAGGGATTGCTCTCTAGAAATTTGGAGAAGAACAAGAGAGAGAGTGTGGATGAGAATAATGAAATGAACTTGAGCCTATCCTCTCCCAAAGTGGCTGGCCATATGGGACTATTTGTCCTATTATGGTAAGGTCCAAAATGCCCCCACTAACCTATTCTATTAGTATTAGGAAAGGGCTAATTGGTTGGGGCTAAATTAGTCATTCTAAAGTCTCTAATCATACTAACCTTATCCATAATAATTAGTCTAACCTCTAACTAAAATATTTTTATCATGTGGGCCATGGCTAACTAATGTGTGGGTCCACTAAAGTCAACACTACCCCCGGATCCCCGTTTCAAGTCGGATTGAGCTGAAATTCGAACCCGACTCAAATAACCCCAAAACAATATCATAAATAATAAAATAAATTTTAAAAATATTTCAAAAATACAAAATGACAAAAATACTCCTGTTCCTGAAAACTGGGGGTGACAAATTCTTCAAAATTAAAACCAAACAATAGTAAAATGTCAAAATCACAAGTCATAATTTTAAATAGTTTAAAAATGATTAAAAATCACCAAAAATCATAATATGAAATAATTATCAATAAATAATAATTATAATTACAAAATTTTAAAATTACCCTCATCTGGAAAACTGGGTGTTACAGCATTGTCGGGCCAAGATGAAAGGAGTCCCCCGCTCCACCGCAACGTCTACTCCCCTCTTCAAATGACGATAGAAACTATCAACCACATCCTGCAACACCTCATCCAGAACTTCCGTAGAGGACGGTGTCAAAAAAAGTGTGGCTAGCAGTGTCGAAGAAGATGCAACAGAACTTGTCGCCCCTGCTACAAGGGAAACAAATTCTGAGCAAAAGGATGCCTAAACAGCGGCCAATTCCTCCTCCGCGGCCCGAACAATCTGGATACTCGGTAAGGCTGAGAGGTCAACTCCCAAAATCACACGAGCAGAGGAAGATGCGAGGACCATTGCTCCCTGTCTGGGCAGTGCCGCCATATGACCTCCCGAACACGAGCTAGCGGGAGGCCCCTCAAGACGAGCCGGAAGAGGAGGGGGCACACTCCCCTCCACCAGATTACCTCTAGCAGAGCCTACCATGACGATGTCTGTCATCGGCTCTGAAAGGGCAGGACCTGTATGCCCAGAGCAACCATCAATCAGTCTAACCCGAAGGATGTGATGATAGAGCGAATAGGCCTCCTCATTAGTTAAAATGTAGCTTATCTTACCAGGAGAGGGTTGTGAAGGCTGAGGCTCGTTCACAACCACCATAGCCCCCTCACCTGTGACCCCCAGGCCAAATTCAGCTGGCTCTACTGCTCCAGCCGTCCCGGAAGGGGATACGACCGGATCAGCGTCACCTTGATAAAATTTGGCAATTTCGGGGACAGGTTCATCGAGGCCCCTGTCATCTGGAGTCGAGACCTCAGCAATATGAGATCCCTTGGCCGCCTCCGGAGGAGCCCCAACAGAAAAGATAGTGGTACACATGTCACTGACCAAAGTGGTCAGGGCCGGATCGACCTCAGCAACCTGAGATTCCTCTTCTTCTGACACCTACGAGAGGAAAGGAAAATGATTAAGATCAAAGCTAGAAGAAAGGAAGAACTGAATAAAGATGGAGGAAACTCGTTGTACCTCCGAAGCGGGGTCAACCTCCTCGCCTCTCTTCCTTATAGTTAGATTGCGATATCTAGTCGTAGCCCGTTTCCGGGAATGAGGAATACCGCCAACAGGGGAGATTTACCTGCTACGCTTCCGTACAAGACCAGGTGCAACGGGTGGCTGATCCGCCACCACCTCATCTGACAAAACAGGAGGCTGATCCGCCCCAACATCTTCCGCCGGGAGGGAAGAATTATCTTCGTCATGCTCGTCGTCCTCATCATCCGTACTGGTGGAGTCCGAGTTTGGCACTTCGACTATATTTTTCTTCTTCTTCCTCGTCTTGGCCCCCTGAGGCTTCTCGTCCAGGCCAGTACCAACAATAAAACTGACACCCGTGTTAAAATCGACGGGGGGCTTGTTTGCCATAACATGATATAGGGCCGCCATATAGAAAATCTCGACCGGCGCCCCAACATCAGGAACCGAAAAAGTGGCACGGGTATGGATCATATCATAGTAGTGCCAGGCCCTGATACCGTCAAGGAGGCTACCTTCAAAACCCCGACAAGAGCTGGGACTGTCCAAAAAAAGCTGGCTGTACCCAAACTGTCGGACAAACCTGCTGGGCAGGTAAGGCTCCAGGAAGACAGCATTGCGGTTGCGGTATACCAGGTGGGCGGGGCGGATGTTACGCAACCACAGAAGCATCTGACCATCTAGAAGCTGAGGGGGCCATGCGGCTGAGCCATCCATGCGGTCAGAACATCTTATGCAGCCCGAAGAGTTGTTACATGGCCATGCTTCTTATTCAAAGTATTTCAATTTTACAAATTAAAAACTTTGAAGGGGGTCTTGTAGAAGCATGAAAAAGAATAAAGAAAGACCTATGCGGCTCCAACAGAAGGATCCCCATGCGGCTCAGGATCCCCATACGGCTCAGACGCCCATGCGACTCAGGATCCCCATGCAGTCCATGCGGCTCAGGATCCCTATGCAGTCCATGCGACTCGGATAGTTCCATGCGGCTCAGAAATAACAGCCACGTGGCCTTCAACAGTTCTTCTCTACATTCGACTGCATTTAATGCCCTGACGGCTGACAGCTATGACAGCTCTGACAAAAGGACGTAATAATGACTCTGACATAATGGCGTGATCCTAGGAAAAAGGAGAAAATCTCCTTACAGCTGGCGAAATCCAACAAGTCCCGAGGCCACTCCATGCGGTTGCTGCATTTATGTGGCCGCCAATGTCATGCAGCTGCTTATCCTCATGCGGCTACCCATCCTCATGCGGTTGCTTATCCTCATGCGGCTACCCATCATCATGCGACTGTTCGTCCCCATGCGGCTGCCCATCCCCATACGGTTGTCCATCCCCATGCGACCGCCCCTTTTCATGCGGCTGCCAATCCTCACGCGGCTGAGAGGACCACTCATATGCGGCTCTGTCAGGATGATTCAGTTGAGACACATGGCGCTCTGCACGACAATGGAGACACATGGCAGTCTTATCTTCCCTGGAATTATGGGTGCTAACAAATCCCAACAAAATTAGATTTGTTGCGATCGTCATAATGGCCCAGGTCAAATCAAATCAAGCAAATTGGACACGTGGCAGGCTATCACAAATCACGAATATTCCTGGCAATCAATATTTATTGCCCACAGAGATTTGATGCAATCACATTAATTACTCAAATGTATTATATTCAAGATGAAGGGCCCAGATTAAGTGATGCTCAGCCACCGACTTCTGAAGGAGGCAATCATTGGCAAACACTAATGAGCATACCCCATTCTTATAAATAGCAAGGTGCCATTCCCTTGCAGGCAGGCATAGACAGACAGAGAGAGGAGATAGCAGAAAAAAGAGAGAGAGCACTACAGAGACATCCAGAGATCTAGCAACCGAAGGCGCAAGAGAGTCTCCCCACACGTCCAAGAGCATTTCTTCACCGGAGCCAAGGCTACGTCTGGTCGTCCAAGGAGTAAGGCAGAGCGGCCATCGCTTTCCCGAGCCTCTATCGTCACCCCCCAGAAAAATTAAACAATTGTACTTAGACTGCTGTACCTAGGTTTTCGTCCCTAGGCTTTTTTTGTACGAGCGAGTTTGTATTGTGAAGTAAAAGTACAGTCCTCCGATATAACTGTTCTGTTCTTTTATAATCAATGGCAAACAAGTTCAGAGGAAGCTTATGCGGTATAGTTCAGAGGAAGCTTAGGCGGCACAGTTCAGAGGAAGCTTATACGACACTATTCGATGGGTCTCCATGCGGCCCAGTTTGCAAAGTGCTTATACGGCCACAAGACGACTCTCATGCGGCTCAGACATGAGACATACCACCATGCGGCTCGGACATGAGATGTATATGCGGCACATATAGTACTTGAACAGTTCAATGAAGACGAAGAAGGCCCACGCATAAAATATGCGGCATAGCCATGATGGTTAGGGTTTTGTGTTCCTACAATTTCTTCCAATATCCTTACCATCAATGGCGGGGTGAACGTCAGGATGAACTGTGGGCACCTCAGTCGATAAGGAAGCCGCTCCCTTACCCTTCGCCGCAGCGCTAGAGGAAGCTTTGGGAGCCATTGATGATCGAAGAAGGAAGAGAAGACGGAGACTAAGGGCAAGAAAAATTGAAGAGAAAAGAAAGTAAAGAGTCTCTCTCTTCCAAAAGTACTCATTTTTATAGGCTGATGAGGGGCATACGAATCGATGGACGCTACGCATTACGCGCTGCCTAAAAGATAAGGCCGACTCTTGGATTTCTATCTCCCGTATGCAAAAGATTACTCGTAATCATCAAGACAAAATCTAAATATTTAAAACTGACTCTTGGGATCCTATCCCAAAAGACGGCTTTAAATCAAAGCAAATCAAAGGCAATTAAATGAGACGCCTACGTGGCCCGGGACCACTATGTGGCCGGAGCAGTCCATGTGGCCAGAACATCCTATGCGGCCAGAATAGTCCATGCGGCCAGAACATCCTATATGGCCAGAGGAGTCTATGCGGTAAGAAGAGCTTATGCGGACATAGCCATGCTTCTTATTCAAAGTATTTCAATTTTACAAATTAAAAACTTTGAATGGGGTCTTGTAGAAGCATGGAAAAGAACAGAAAAGTCCATGCGGCTCAAAACAGAGGGAGTCTCATGCGGCTCAAAAGTACTTTAGAGCTTCATCCGGCTCAAAAATCCTTTAGAGCTTCATGCGGCTCAAAACTCCTTTAGAGCCTCATGCGGCTCAAAACTCCTTTAGAGCTTCATGCGGCTCAAAAGTCCCTTATAGCTTCATGCGGCTCGAAAGTCCCCGATAGCTCCATACGCCTCGAGAAAAGCCACGTGGCCCTATGCGGTTCAAAAATAGGCCTCTACAGCTGGCCATAACTACTCTGTGCCGCTGGCTCATTAAATGCTCTGACGTAATAGGGCAGCTCTGACACAAAGGATTGACAGCTCTGACATAAAGGTAAAATGATGACTCTGACATAATGACGTTCTCCTAGAGAGACGAGAAAAATCTTTATAGCTGGCACAATCCACCAATTCCAAAGCTCCTTATGCGGATCGCTTCAAAGACTTTCATGCGGCTCAGTTATGGGGGCCACCCTTATGCGGTTCAGATAGGGGGCCACCATTATGTGGCTCAGTTGTGGGGGCCACCCTTATGCGGTTCAGATGGGGGGCCACCCTTATTTGGCTCAGTTGTGGGGGCTACCCTTATGCGGTTCAGATGGAGGGCCACCCTTATGCGGCTCGGTTGTGGGGGCCACCCTCATATGGCTCAATTAGTATACCACACTCATGCGGCTCTTCCATGATGCCCCATTCATAAATGGCAGTTGGGATACGTGGCAGAAGATTGACTAAGACTTATCCACTCGGATTTATTGTAACCAATAAATCATAACAATGGAGATTTATTCCAACCAACTCAACAGCCCAGATTGATTTCCAACAAACAGATCAAGGTTAATCTTAACCAATCCCCAACCGCCCATTTTTTAAGGTACAGTTACTGCACACCCCGCTCATCATAACTCCTATAAATAGCAAGGTGCTGTTCCCTTGCAAGCACACACAGAGCCCGAGCATAGAGACTAGCAACTCCCACATACACAGAGAGCGTTTCCTCGCCAGAGCAGAAGCTATGTCCGATCGTCCAAGAAGTAAGGCAGAGTTGATAGCACTCTTCCGAGCCTCTACCGTCACCCCCCAGAAAAAACAAAATAATTGTACTTAGATTACTTTTCCTAGGTTTTGTTCATAGGCTCTCTTTGTACGAGCGAGTTTGTATTATGAATAAAAGTTTAGTCCTCCCATAAAACTGTTCTGTTCTTTTATAATCAATGGCAAACAGGGAGCGCTAGCCCGGTCCAGAAGCGAGCCGGCACTGTAACCCCTCTTTCCAGAATTTTTATAATTTATTTGAATTAAATAATAATTTTAGAATTTTTATAATTAATTATTTAGTTAATTATTACGGTAGATGATTTTAGCCATAATGGAGTTTTGGAGTACACAGTGACTAGAAATCGTGGCACGGATAGTGCAATAGCGTGCTTAGACTAGTGTATTAGTCCTGATAGGAAAGGCCGAGCCATATTGATGTCCTAACTAGGAGAAGCAGGCCAAGTTGCGACTTAACGCTTACCGAAGATTATTTATTTATTAATAATATTATTGAGTTTAGAGAAAACCGATTCTACCATTTTAGCCCGGACTGGACTCGAACTGAGCCCAAGCCCATGTAGTCATACGACACGTCCAATGATAGTCGTGTTGATGGAATGTGGTAAGAGGGTGTTGTATTTTTGTTTTAATGGTTTAATGAATATTCCTAAAGTAATTGTAATTTGAATATTATTATTAGTTGGCATTCAATGACATTTTGTATAAAATGGGTTTTGTGCATCTTGGGATTATTAGGCTGCACATAATGGTATATATACACCATTATTGTTTTATTAAATTTTGTTACATTTATTATTATTTTATTTGACGTTATTATATATATAATATTATTTTATTATTATTGGTCGTCGAATAAATGTTATATATCTATATATATTCATATTTATATAAATAAAGCTCTAGACTGATAATAGAAATATATATATATATATATGGAAATGTATTCATAGAAAATACATGTATTAGGCTAAATAGAAATATATATATATATATATATATATATATATATATATATATATATATATATATATATATATATATAGAAATGTATATATGTATCATATATATAGATATAAATATATAGAAATATATATTAAAATATAGAAATAAGTGTATATACGAATATATTATATATGTGTATATACAGATATATGTGGGCGTATATAGATACTATTTTGTGTGTGTATATATGTATATGTAAATATGTATATACATAGATATATGTATATATATGGTAATTTATACACATGCATGTGTATATATATATAAATATATGTATATGTATAAATATGAGTGTTTATATATGTAAATATAAATAAAAAGAGAAGCAGTAGCAGCCGGCTAGCAGATCCCAGCCTAACCGAAGTCCACCCCGTGCCAGGCCCAGCCCAGGACCACGCACCAGCCCGGCCCAACGTCCCCTGCTAACCCAATAGAAAGCAACCTCAAAACCGAGCCTCTACACGCTAACAGAGTATATAAGTATATATATAGAGAAGTAACGAGAGGGAATCCCTCGGATAAATCTCGAAACCCTAATCCTTTGTCCCGACCACCAGCGCCGACATCCTACCTCGGCGCGCGCCCACCACCTGCGCGGCCACACGCCACCGGCGCCACCGCCGCACGCGGCCACGGCTGGCAGACACCCGTGTGCGCCCGCGGGTGTTGACAGCAACAACAGCAACATGCAGTCTGCGCCGAAGCAACTTTGCAGCGAGTCTACGCGATGCTCACTCGATCAATTTTCAATCCGATTCTTCGGCTAAGATCTTAACCTATATAACTTTGCTTTTCTTCAAGTAGAAAGTTTTATTTCGCTGTGTACACGACGAGAATCGAGGCCAAAGTGGCCGAAAAACCTGTTTAAAATAGGACAGAAACCCAGTCCCAATGTAGGTTTTAGAAGGCATATATCTTCCAATCTGGATCGATTCTTCGAAATCTAGTTAAACCTATTTGAAGACAACCTGTAGGGCATCAAAATGCTGTTTACGGATTTTTATTTCATCCATTATACAACAAGATAAACTTTATTGAAGATCGAGAAAAACCTGTTTTTTAAAACTTTAGAAAATACAAAAATTGTTCGATACGACGTGCGTCCCGCCAAACTTGGCGACGTGGTCGCGAACCGAAGCATCGAAAGGTGCATAACGGCTTCGTGGATGTGTGAGCTTTGACGGAATTCACATTGGTCGCATGTGCGCGACGAATTTGATGCGTATCCGTCGAAATTCCCCGTATCGGCCTCTGTACAAACTTCTCAATTACTTCGTGTACGCTCGTCAGATCGAGACAAAACTTGTGCCAACAGGACCGTATCATTTTTCTGGTCCTGTATGCCAAGTTTGGTCCAATTCTGAGACAGTTGAATCGGAACGCCGTTTTGCGGGCCCCACGGTCCCACTCAACGGGCGATTTTGTGCACGGCCCGCTGAAATCCAACTTTGGACATACGGTTGGGTTCGTATCAAAAAATTGGACTTGTTGACATATAGTTTGATGACTTTAGAGACCATTGACTCTGGCACACTTTTCGGTGCAAAGCGGGTCCAACGTCGGATATCGTTTTTGCCCAAAATTACCGTTTTGCCCCTGTGTCCAGAATTGGACTTAAGGATAGGCAATCCTAGCTAATTTGACTATTCTGAGAACGTTGGTAATATTATTTCAGCATCTGGAGACTTTTTGTATGTGTTGACTTTAGTGACTCATCTTATGTGGTTGTACTATCTGTTTCTCCAGCTAAGGACCTCAGGCAAGTGCACTTTCTGATTGCTTTCGATTCATAGTAGTCTTTTTATTTCATGTCTATACATATATCTTGCTCCTTGTTGACACGCTCGTCACACGGAGTAGTCGGGAGGGGAAATATCTTAGTAGACATGTGGACTACCCAGAACTATCCCATGAGTCTATTCTTGAATAATAGCAGTTGCACACGACACGTGCAGGGTACCAGATTTATCCCCTAGCCGTTCACATGTCGAAACGGATATTTCACACCACATAGGTAGATGTCTTTTATTTATTTTTCTTTTTCTTCTCCACCGTGCCATGTCATCAGTACTTTCCAGTTTTCATATCTCATATGTTATTTTCATGTCTTGTTAATTCTATTGTGTTTTCGCATTGCCGTCGGTTTGTGTACTTATTCCATTCCTGACTGGAAACCAACATTTTTAGGTTAGCTGTGGCTTCACTTAGCTTGGAAGATTCGGGTGTACTTGTGGACAGCAACCTACAAATAGATAGCAGTTGTAACAATTTTATTAATTATAAAATCTTGTATTTTCCTTTAATTATGAATATTGTAAATGTTGTAACAAATTTAGAAATGTGAATGAGCAGCAAATAATATATTTTGAGCATTTATTTCTTGCGGGCTTGACAGCGTTCTACCGTCGACTCTGCGGCGTAGGCTGGCTTGGACACGTCTCGAATCCGGAAAAGCAGGTACGAATCGTGATAAGTTTTTATGGTGGCCCATGCAGGTCAGTTTTCGCAAATTGTGCGAACTCGTGGTAGTACCACATTAGTCGTACTACTGCGAGCTTGCGACTAGAAAATGCTCATTCACAACTTAGGTTAAATTGAATTAAGAGAATGACTAGGACTAGGAGTCCCTTGTTCAGATTGACCGTTGGGTAGTTAAGGTTATTATATAGGCCATGCAATTTAGATAGCTTGCTAGATCCCTATAGGTATACTATTACTTTTGATATGACAATGTGATTCAATGTGGATATACTAATCGCTTGGTATGTTAGGCTTGCCTAGAATTAAGGCATTAATTTTGATAAACTGTTCAATTTTCGTATTTAGATATAAATCTTAAATCATAAGTTAGAACTGCCTAATTTAAATTTTATTTTGCTGTAAGGAATTAGTTTATAACTCCTGATTCTGTTATTCTTATACAAATTTCGAGGTTGACTCGATTCAAAGTTTTTCTCTCAACCATTTAAAATACATATGAAATAAATGTTAGGATGTTCTTATTTTCCTTGTCTTCAGTTATTTTCTCCTCGGTCAATTTTTTTACATTAAGGATTGAGACTCATAGGTAGATGCTTACGCTCGATCATAATCAACTAGCTTGAAACTCTAGCAGGTCCTTGAAGTCCTTAGGAATATAGTTAGAGTAATTAAATGACTGCGATGACTAGACAGCAGCGCACTGTCGCCATTTGTTTGAGAATGGATAGTGTGGGTTCATTCAGCGAGCAGCGCACTGGCGAGGCACAACCCATAGAAATAAAATCATTTCGAAGAATCATAGTCTATGGAACATTGCTAAAACTATGTTCTCGTTGACCTCTTTAGATCTTAGATATCCTTGTGTCAATATAGAGTAGAGTACCTGATAGCTTATCACATCTGAATCACGGAACCAAGGGTTTACCACAGCCAGAGTATACGGGCGAGGTATAATTCTCGGTAAAGTGACTTCAGACGTGATTACAAGTTTAGGATATTATAGAGGATAGGAAAGTACCTTGTATGCCCTCTAAGATCCAAAGCCAATACTAGTAGAAGTTCTGTAGCATGTCTCCCTACCTCGCATGATGTGGTCATTGTGATCTATCGACGAGGTAATTGACTGACACTAATAGGTTTACTTAGAATATAGAATTCAGAAGCCCATAACCCATTAGTCGACCAAGACCTTAAGGATAAGAAGATAGTAGGATGACTGTATAGGCAAGAACACCAGGTAAGGATTTGATTCTCTCAAAACTCAAATTACTTATTCCTCCTTCCAAGAATCTCGCCTACTTATATTTTGAAGATCTTGACTAATACTGCTACTATAGCCTAGTTTTGCAAGCTTACTTTTATCGAGCTTGATTCGAGACATATGTTTATTGGAGACGCCCGCTAACATATTGTCTAATTAGAATCATTGTATTACTGTCTGATCAACCATGATGCATTTGGTTCGCTTTTTATTTAACTATCCTACGTGGATTGAGATGTAGATGTCTCTAGGATCTCATCCGCGACTGCTTTGACAATTCCTCTTGAATTATACATTCGCCTTTGAATCACGTAATTTTATTCAGTGACATCTCTCTTGAACTCTTTATTGTTTTTGTCTTTCACTAATTGGAAAGACGAAAGCTCGTAATTAATAGATAGATACAGAGTATTCCCCATGGCTACGATAGTGGTATGCGCAAGTGTAGCTACCATCGGCCAGCCCTGTGACTGGAATCTTGCCTTGAGTTACTCGTCCTCCCTCCGACACTAAACCTACTATCTTGACCTTCTAGTCATCGGAGTCCGAGAATGAATAGGATCTTTCCCTTGATCAAATGCCAACCTAGGAGACTACCTATGCTCAGGAGACCAATTATTGTAGGCCTCTAATTAATTGGTTGAAGCTTGCTTTAACTGGAACCCTTGTGACAATAGTTTGGAAGGCTCGACACAAATAGAAATGCATGACTCAGTTGTTAGAAATCCCTTTATGTGATGTTCCTTAGAGTTGGTTACCCCTTCGATAACTCTTGTATACTATGGATGTGTACGTTCCTCTATTTCATTGACCCTGTGTCATTGTACACACTCATTTTCCATTCATTGAGGAACGATACTTGACTTGACATCTACCATATTCCGTTACGCTGTGCCTTGTTCCTTATTGTCCAGAGTCGAGGTAAAATATCCGGACTTTGAGAACCCTCTAACCTCATTTTTTCTAAAACCCGTCCCCTCGTACTCTATTCTTGTGGTACGACTTTCAGGACAAAAGGACTAGCTATAACCCTCACCACAACACCGGTATACTTTCCGACTTCCACTAGAGCCTCAACCTTGACTCAGTTCATTCGACCCAATATATGGTTGTGATTTACTCGAAGTCCACTACGCACATGCCACTATTGTGCCACCCAAATAAGGCCTCTTGTGTTACTTAAACACAAAAGTCACTGAAGACGCATTTCAAGCTTATGGACCTAGCTAACCAACCCGACTAGCAACTAGCTCAACCACTTGGAAGGAATCCTATTCTAGGTTACCCCAACCTTGTAGACATAGTTTTATCTTGGGATCTTGTTCAGTCCATATAGATTGAAATCCAAGATTCATCCAACCAACTAGTGATGTCCAGATAGGGACCCATTAAGACCCAGTACAACCCATCTAGGCATACCCCCATATTTGGACTATAAAACCGAACTATTTAAAATAGGTCCCTATACCTATTATAAAGTCTCCACCCCTTAGAATGTGATGTCCTTCGTAACCATTATTCCATCTACTTGGACGTCGCGAGACGATCTTGCATTGCATTCGTATCCCTTGCTCGTGTGATTAAGTAACCACGAAAAATATCACAATTTTGATTTCTTAAATTTCGTTCTATTTTGGAACCTTGTTTAGATTAAATCCGAGAACAGAATTTCTGTATTCTATGGATTGCAAGTCCCTCTAAGAAGCGAAGAGTTCTTCGATTTAATAGGTGACTAGACTAGATTAGCCCAATCTAGCAAATAAGTCAGCGGTTCGTAAATACCTTTTTTTAGCTGTATCGTTGGATACTCTCTATTGCTCTTAAAACTTTGTAGTTGCTCTCGAATACTCTTCCTTATCTTTCCGTCCTTCCTATTGTAGGTTGCCGAATGGTCATGTTTATTAGAATTTACCAATATTTTTTAGCTACTTGTGTAAAATTTGTTGCTTGTTAGATTTTGGGTTGTTTGATAGATAGCAGAGGATTATAGATACCATAAGTAGTAGATATCTATTGGTAGAAATTTTAGAAATGTCACGACCCGTACCCACTGTGAGGGTACGAGAACGTAACAACGCCCAGCCTACGCCACAGTGTCGGCGATAGAACGCTGTCCTAGGTCAATCATCTAACAATATAAAGGTACCTGTACAGTATATACACTCCGAATGGAGGTGACATAGCAATACACAATCTCAATCACATCTAAGGCAGAATGATAAGATAAAAAGATAGATAGAATAATGCCGAAATGAAAGATTCACATAAGTACAACCAGAGAGAGAGAATGCTAAGTGTCTAAGATAAAACTCAACAACATCCAGAATACAAGTCTCAACTACTGAATATGAAAGAATATATACAACCCAGATCTCAAAATGACTAAAATTGTAAAACCTAGACTAGGGAGCCTCAGTCTCTAGCTACTGGATCCGACTGGAAATCTGGGTCACAAGAACCATCTACAGCTGTCCCATAGAAGGTGTCTATGCAGGCCTCATCCTCATCCTCTGTAATATTTTCAACAGGTCCAGTCAGGACAGGAGCGAGCACAAAACATCTCACGCAGTTCATATCAAGTTAGGAAATATAAAGCATGCAATAGAGTAAGGTACATGAAATACTGAAAGAAGAATGTATATGAAAAACAGTAGAGATTTGATAACTGAAAATATCTATATACGATAAGTAAGAACTGTAAGCAACATGTGATTTAGAGCACAATATGGTTATGGAAACGGGTTAGGTTATACAATAAAATGGGACTCCTTTGTACGTTGGTGTACAATAGACATATACAATTTCTTATACAATAGGATTGATCACATAACCATTTCTACTCTCCCTCCCCAATCAATACACAAGGATCCAATTTAGTTACGTTACGTTATACAATGGCTTGTACAATGGCTTGTACAATGGCTTAATGTGATAATCACTACAACAGAAATACCCTTTAATGACGGCTAAAAATCGTCATTAATTACGAACCATGACGGTTTTTTTCTTCATCCAAGCGTTATGAAAGCGGGTGTTATAAATGTTTTTTAAAGCGTTATAGATAAATCGTCCGAAAACGTCATTAATAGTATGAATTTCTACTACGTTCTATTTTCAAAGCGTTATGGATAGTTATGTAAAAATGTTATGAATATTTAATATGGTTGGAGTCAGGACATTTTGAAAGTGTTATGATTGGTCATTTGTATAACATTTATAACACTCTATACTGCATGTTATACATTCCAAACCCTGCTCAATTCAATTCGAAGACAACCACTTAATTTGAACCATATTCACAACAAAACATTGAAATATAACATTAATCTCCATTTCATTGTCTCAAAATAGGGTATATTCCATTGTCTCAAAATAGAGTAACACTTTAGCTATCATTCCACATTTCTCAGGCTATATATATATACATCTTCACAAAAATCTATAGATCAGTATCCAATATAGCTAGTACACTTTACATCAAAACTATCCATATATCCCACACCATAACATACAACTTAGTCACATGAAGACCTATGTCCACAGCACATGTACCCTGCAAAAGATAAAACAAGGTTTAATAAATATGATATAATGATATAAGTCCTGATTAAAAACACACATTTATAAGATCACAATTCAACATATGTTGTGGGAAACTGTTGTGTGGAGTTTCTGTCAGATTCATCTTGTGTATATATAATGTAACTATTAGAAAGATGTTGGCTAAGGCCTGAGGCTATTGCCTGCAGGTAGGGAAAGTAGCAGTAGGCTACATTAGCAGCAGCAGGGGACTCATTCCACCCCTTTCCAGGTTGACCTGCTGTAGGCAAGTGGCAGCAGATGTTGGCTAAGGCCACTGATGCTGCAGATGTTGGGCTAAGGCTTGAGGCTATTGCCTGCAGGTAGGGCAAGTGGCAGCAGGCCAGGCCAAAGCAGTAGGCTATATTAGCAGCAGCAGGGGACTCATTCCCCCTCCTCCAGCTTGACCTGCTGTAGGCTCTTGGCCATAGGCCAAAGCAAGCAGTGAGCCAGTGCCAGTTAATGAGTATTTGTTTTATGTTGAGTATGACAGGTATGCAAGACCTGGAAACAAATTTAGGTCAACAACATACACATATGGACAGGTACAGGCAATCTAGGAAACTTAGTGTACCTTCGATTATCAATGGTCGAATTGGACAGGTAGGGTATCAGAGATCTCTGCACATGAGGCAGACAAAGAACTGGGGCACAGCCTTGGGAATTACATGTGTAAGAGATTAGGAGGCCATATATAAGTGATTCATCCATAAGCTGCTTTGTGTGTCAAGTTGGTGTAAGTGTCAATGACAGGTATATATAGGCATATGTTTCACCATGTGTGTCGTGTTAGAGGGGTGTCCCAGAACTGAGAATCTATGTTGAGTTTGTTTATAGTTTTAAAAAAATTATGGAACTGAGAATCATACAAGAGATGCATAAACAGCACATGAAACATTTCCATTTCCTTTATATAAGAAATTCCCAAAAGATGCCTAAACCACTTGATCATACAAGAAATGCATAAACAGCACATGAAACATTTTATCTTTTGTTATTAACTTAAATATGAATTGAAGTATTATTCTTATCCATAGCAGCTAAGTAGAAGAAATATGGGAAAAGCTTATGCTATTTGATTGAAAATCAAAGCTGTGATTGATGTTTCAAAATCCACAACAAATCCACAAACCCTAACAAATTCATAACCAAAAATTGATGTTCGACAAACAGAATAGAGGGTAGGATTATCAGTCATAGTTTAGTGAGTGTCTTGAGTGTATTGTGTCCATATGACAGTAGGGTGTCTCGTATCAGTAATGGAAATGAGTGAAATGAGTACCTTGACCCTCATGTATCCATATGATTGGCAACGAATTCGATGAATTTGCATCGGACATCATCTAGTTCTTCCTGCTTGTATGTTGATTTTGCAGCCAATGTTTTTAGCTAAAAAAAGTCAAAAAATAGTTACATTAGTTTGTATAATTTCAGAAAAGTAATTAAGAATTAAATTAATGAACAACTTACCTTTGACTCAATAGTAGGAGAGGGGTCTTCCAAAAGATCCCGCATATATTTCATAACAAAATATCCGTATTCATAACCTCCAGGTTGTTTCGGGACCTACATGAATATATTATTTGTAAGAGAATATAATGTCCATGATTATAATAAGTCATATATTAGTTTGATTACCTTGGGTAATTTCCAAGTAGGACTTCTATTTGATCTTTTACCACCAATATATGCTGTGTTGAGGCCACTAGTAGAAAATAATTATATATACTAACATCAGAATATACACATTTATTAAAATATTAACAATAATAATAATAATTTCACTCACGTATTGAAAAACAACTTAATATCTCCTCTCGGTTTAAAACACAGCGAGCCTAACCAGTAAACATTGAAGGTAGAGAGCTCAACAACAATTAGAATCCAATACTTCCTACATTAAAGGGAACATGAATGGAATAAAGCAATTTGGTTATTGAATAGGAAAGAAAAATCTTGCTACTGTAAAAAATAAGTTGTATTGCCTGGAGTAATTTAATCTAAGAAGAACAGGACTTGATTTAAAGACAATATGACATGGCACAAACACAGACACGGTACCGATTTCTGCGTGACCTGGAGTAATTTCGAGTGTAAAAATGCCGTATTCAACATGTGTCATACACGACGTTACAGGGACATTGATCTCTTTCTTGTCCATGATTTCTAGAAAATAGGGCAATTGAAAAGAACATGTCTCCATGAACCAAAACAAACCTTGCTACCCGAATGTGTCTCCATGAAGTTAAACTTGTAAGTATTCATCCGAAAGCAATGGAATTAACACCCTTCCACACTGCAAGAACCAACAAAGAAAGAAACAAGAAGATGAACCAACGCGCGGACGAAGAAAATGCCTCACAAATTAGTAAAAAAAAGAAAATTCTTTCAAAGATTTCCAAACATGCATTCAAAAATATTTCAGCCATCTTTCGAAAACTAGGAAATAGAAAATAGGTCAAAATTAGGGCATTTTACTAAAATTAAGTCGAAGAATTAGGGCATTTGACTAAATAAGAAAAAATTGGCAGTAGAGAATGTGTCTCAAATGTGTCTCAGTGTCTAAAAAATTGGCAGTAAAAAATTGGCAGTAGAGAATGTGCAAAAATTAGGGCACAAAAACAAGAAAAAATTTAGGACAAACCGGAGTTGATCGGGAGTTGGGGCGCGGGGAGCGGGCTGAGGGGAGTTGGGGCGCGGGAAGCGGGTAGCGGGCTGAGGGGAGTTGATCGGGAGCGCCCGAGCGGGCTGAGAGGAGTTCGGGAGCGCCGGAGCGGGCGGAAGGGAGTTGGGGAGCGGGAGGAGAGAGAGAAGAAGAAAGAGAGTAAGTGCGGGAGAAGGGACTTTTCGACTTAAGTGCGGGAGTAAGTGCGGGAGAGTCAAGATTTCGACTTAAAATTTGTGTTTTTTTCATAACGCTCGTACCACAGAGAGACATTCAATAACGTTTTTATAGATAACCGTCATAGATTACAGTCTTGTTGAACTTTGATGACGCTTCTTTGTCAGCCGTCATTAAATCCCCTTATCAAGTGTCATTAAAGGGTATTTTTGTTGTAGTGAATGAGAGTACAATATGCACAATGAGTGTACAATGATAAGGGTATTCAATAAATACAATATGTAAGTAAAACGCACATCACAATATGTATTTAGTGAATACAAGGAGATAACATCTCAGAAGAAGATCCATATAGTACCAATCCGTGAAAACGGTCGTGTCAGCATCAAGTACAGTAATCTAGAGCAAGAATATAAATCCAAACAAGTATAAAATGGTCAGAGAATGTACTCGCCTGATCTCCTGAGTGTCTGAAGAGAATATACTGTCCGAGGAGTGGTGTTTGTCTCCTGTAGAACAGTACAAGTCACAACAAGTCTAAAATGATAACAAGATGCAATTTAATGCATTCTAAATGAATCTAGGTCAATCTAGGCCAAAGTCAACTCTTGGTCAACTCTGGTCAACCCTAGAAGTCAAACTAGGTCAACCAAGTCAAACCTAAGTTAACTAGTCTACATTAGTCTATACTAGGTCGCTCAACCTACACTAGCTAGTACACAACACTACTAGGCTATATAGACCAACTACACATGTCAGTTGGCATTCACACATACCCTTAGACAATGAGCCATAGCTATAGGCTATAGGCTACCCAATCATGCATCACAAGGTTATATATATAGATACACATTTATATTGCATTCCTACATATTACCTATATATATTAATAAATATATATATATATATATATATATATATATATATATAGGCTCAACATATATACATATAGGTAAACATTACATATATTATATATGTATACATACTATACATAAACCTATATTTAAGAAGACTAGGAAATATAGAGAGAGTATGTATGTGTGTGTGTGTGTGTGTGTGTGTGTAGAGAGTGAGAGAGTGCAAGAGAAATACATAGTGGTGTATAGTGAGGGTGAGTGAAATGAGATGTGTGAGGGGTGATACCTAACATGTGTGTAATTGCTTGTGTGTGTGTGTGAGAACATGAATGCAAATGTGTGTGTGTGTGTGTGTGTGTGTGTGTGTGTGTGAGAACATGAATACAAATATGTGTGTGTGTGTGTGTGTGTGTGTATGATGAGAGACAAGTGTGTGAACTGTGAGGGTGTGTGTATGTGTGAGTGAAAGAGTGTTTTAGAGAGTGAAACGGTGTACAGGACTGAACAGGAATAGGGAGAGGGGCAAATCAGTCTATAGTTCAGTTTTAGGACAGTCCTACTTTCCAGTTTTAGCCTACTCCCTTCATTCTCAGATTAATGAGCCAAAACTCAACCAAACTACCCCAAATCTCAACCATAGTTAGATCAAGTATAGGAGAATAAATTTAGGGACTTAAACCAACATTTTAGCAGTAATAAATAGGTTAAAATAGCTGTCCAATTTCGTATTTAAAAATTGGAATTCTCAGAAATTCATGTGTATCAGTTATTTGGGTAAATTGACAAATGTCTATTGAAAACTCATTAAAATACAAAATAAAAAGTTGGTAATCAAAATATACATTACATACATGTCAAACAACATGTTCGTGTCTACCAAAGTGGACACAAACGTGTCCAAGTGATCAAGACACGAAACAGTGCACACAGACACTGTTTCAGTGCACTGTATCGTGCACGTGTGCACGCGTGTCGTGCACACGACACAGTCCAACCCAGGACCCATGCACACTAACCTAGGTAGACCACCTATAGGGATACCCAATAGGCTAGCTAACCCGTGTCCAAGTCGTGTCAGTGAGTGAGACGAAGCCCGTATCAGTGTCAATAAATTCCCGACTGCACTGTCAGCCCCGACCAATGCAACGTGGATAACTTGCTCGACACACCACGTGGGCCCCTAAAATTTGACACGTGGTGTGTCAGTGAGTGCCCCAAGGGGTGTGTCAAATCTCGTGTCAAGTGATCGAGTATTGTGTCCTGTGGAGCCCCCGCACAGCAGGACACGCGCACAGCCCCGCACGCGCGCGTGCACCCGCGTGTGCACGTGTCGAATCCGACACGATGCGACACAGGGACACCCTCAGTCATGAAGAATCGTGTAAGCGACAACAAAAACTAATTTCCTATTCAAAAAGATTTCAAAAATAACACAAAAACTTTCTTTGTTGCATTTTCACAAACACGTGCATAGGGACACTGATACGTGTCCAAATAGGACACAAAATGGACACAAATTTTAGGGTTTCCTATTCCTACAGTTAGGTTAGGTCTTGGGCTCTCTAAATATGCAAAAATTCTACAATTCTAGGATGAGGAATGGAAATTACCGATGAGTATCAAAATCCTCAAAAAGCTTCTAAGAGGGGTGCTCCTCTTGATGGCCAAACTCCTCCAATGTGCTCCCAAGATGAGATTACTTGTTACCAATAGTAAGAGAAGTAAAATTAGAACCCAATGCAATTGGTTTGGAGGAAAAAGGTATTAAAATGGATTTTCTATGATTTATTGAAGATGGGGGCTTACCTCTTTCTAAAACTTGGCAAAAATCCTAATGGAGGCTAGCCCTAACTTTGAGGGGTATTAAATAGGATGGGGGAGACTATTATGACCAGCCATGGGCTAATTAGAATTAGGGTTAGCTACATGGTGTGGGCCTATGGGCTTTAAGTCTCAAGTCATTAGTCAGGACTTATGAAATCATAAGCCATTCTAGCCTAATCAATTCCTAATCTCTCCAAACAAGTTTCAATGAGTTAAACCTCACTAACTTAGGTCAAACCAAGGTTACTTAACCTAACCAAGTGGTCATAACCTAGGTTAATCTCTAGGTTAGTCTCCTAGTCAACACTAGTCAAAGTCAACTATACGCCCAAAATCAATTATACTAAAAATCTCTAAAAAACACTAAAAATAAAATTAATTCTAATAAATCTAAATAATAAATAATAATTACAAATAATTCTCAAAATTACAAAAATAACTAAAATACCCCTCAATCTAGAAATGATAAATGAAATACCCTAATCACATGGCTAGGCTCTAGGGTTACACTAGCAAGACACCAAATCATAAGTCATGATTTAAAATAGTTTTAAAATGATTAAAAATTACCAAAAATTATATTATTATTCAAATATCATAATTAAATAAATTAAACATAAAATTTCAAAATTACCCTCATTTTAAAAAATTGGGTGTTACAAGTCTACCCACCTTAGAAAAATTTCGCCCTCGAAATTAAAATGGTAGTAGCCTTCTAGGTCAAACACCCCCACAATCAAAGTCTCAATCATACCGTCAGATAGTCATATGCGTCTGTCCAAAATCATGATACTCAGAATCTTCGTCATGCTAGTGAACAAGACTACGATAATCACAGAGTCCTCGACTAAGGTACATACCTCTAGAATCATAGTATTTAAAATTTTCGTATTGCCGCATGCTTAACAGCAAAAACATTAAATTCCCACACCCGAGAAATATGTCCTAAATCTGACTATATGTCCTGACTATGCCAGCTAACACGACTATCGAAGATTCTAGATTCCATAACTGGGTGACCTAGCCCATATGATTCATCTCAGAAGAAAATCAAACATAACACAAGAGCAACAGAACAGAATTGATCAACCAACAAGGAACAGAGAGAATCGAATTTTATGGCAATAATTGTAGAATTTGAATCAAGAACGGAACCTGCAACTAGATCTCCAACGGCCTGAGCATCCTCGGCTGTCATGGTAAAAGCTCACCCTGGCTGGCCTCCCCTGGCCTGCTATTGATGCTGTACGAACCTCTCCTGCTGAGTCTGCAATGGTGGTCCCCTATGCTGTCCTGCCGGAGCCCTAGCTCCTGGTGCTACCTGAGCCAATGGTGTCGGGTTCTTGGGACACTCTCTACACTGATGCTCCGTTGAACCGCAAAGCAAACACATACCCAGCCTCTTCCTGCAATCGTTCCACCAATGGCCTGGCTTCTTGTAGAAGTTGCACACGGTGTCCTACTGATATAGTACCTGTCTCTGTTCCTGATGCTGAACAGGCCTCTGTTGTAGCTGATGTATCTGAGCCCTCGGCTGCTGGTACTGCTGCTGAAACTGATGCTGAACGTACGGCCTCTTAGCTGGTCCTCCGTTGCTGCTGTCCCCAACTGGGTCTTGCCCCCTCTTGAGCCTAAGCTCAAGATCATCCTCAGCCAATAAGGCTTCCGTCAAAATCTCCTCAAAAGTGGCATCCCTGTTGCCCTTGGTCAAGGACTTGACTTCCTTGACCAAACCCTTCCGGAACCTCTGGGCCTTCGCCGCCTCGCTCAAGCCCTCTACGAATCTGCTGAGGCGGCCGAACTCCCCAGCGTACTCCTCCACTGAAAGGCTCCCCTGAACTAAGCTCTCGAACAGCGACTCCAAGGCTCTGAGCGCTGAGTCTGGAAAGAACTTCTTCTTGAAGAAGCCCTTGAACTCCTCTCAGGTCTGTCCGGCTACCCCCACCCTGGGGTCTGACTGATACCAGGTGCGAGCAAGATCTTGCATCCGGCTAGCTGCTGCCTCAATCTGGAGATCTGCCGGTATCCGAGCCAGGCGGAAGATCTCCTCCATATGCTCGATCCACTCATCAGCATATAGAATTCCCTCCGTCTCCAGAAAGTCTCTGGGGCTCATCTTCTGGAACTGCTCGATCCCAGGTGTCTTCCGCTGCTGAACTGCTGGTCGAGCTGCGACTGTCGTAAGGGCCAACTCCATGCTCATGTCCTGTCGGGCCTGCTGCTGCTCCATAAACTGCTGAAAGTACACGAACATCTGTGTCGCGTCCACGTTTTCTGTAGATGGCGGCTGCTGGAACGGTACCTCTGGGATGACTGGGTCTCGCCTCCGATCTGGTGGAGGCATACCACCTGCTGCTGGTGGAGGGGCTCCTCCGAACGTAGCTGAAATGCCTACCCCAGCTGGCATGACTGGGGCTGCGGTACCAGGGGCTGGCTGCTGGATATGAGAGGTGGCAGACCTCTCATCGGCGTCCCCCTGGCCCTGGCGATGTGATCTCGTCTCAACCATCCTGGAGACAGATCAAAGAAACAATTGCTGAGAATGAGTCGAATAGCAAGGGAAGACAGTTATATTCAAGGAAAAACAATATCAACAAGAACTGAGATGGTATGAATTAGATAAGAGTTTTTCCTAGTGTGATTGAGTACCTTCAAAAATATCCTAATCCTACTGCGGGCTGTAGTGATACTCTAGTTCGAATACTACTACATAAACTCGACCTGCATGGGCCACCACTAAAAACGTGTCACAACTCGCACCCACTGTGAGGGTACAAGAACGTAACAACGCCCATCCTACGCCGCAGTGTCGGCGGTAGAACGCTGTCCTAGGTCAATCATCTAACAATATAAAGGTACCTGTACAGTATATACACTCCGAATGGAGGTGACATAGCAATACACAATCTCAATCACATCTAAGACAGAATGATAAGATAGAAAGATAGATAGAATAATACTGAAATGAAAGATCCACATAAGTACAACCAGAGAGAGAATGCTAAGTGTCTAAGATAAAACTCAACAACATCCAGAATACAAGTCTTAACTACTGAATATGAAAGAATATATACAACCCAGATCTCAAATGACTGAAATAGTAAAACCTAGACTAGGGAGCCTCAGTCTCTAGCTACTGGATCCGACTGGAAATCTGGGTCATAAGAACCATCTACAGCTGTCCCATAGAAGGTGTCTATACAGGCCTCATCCTCATCCTCTGTAATATTTTCAACAGGTCCAGTCAGGACAGGAGCGAGCGCAAAACATCTCATGCAGTTCATATCAAGTTAGGAAATATAAAGCATGCAATAGAGTAAGGTACATGAAACACTGAAAGAAGAATGTATATGAAAAACAGTAGAGATTTGATAACTGAAAATATCTATATATGATAAGTAAGAACTGTAAGCAACATGTGATTTAGAGCACAATATGGTTATGTAAACGGGTTAGGTTATACAATAAAATGGGACTCCTTTGTACATGGGTGTACAATGGACATATACAATTTCTTAAACAATAGGATTGATCACATAACCATTTCTACTCTCCCTCCCCAATCAATACACAAGGATCCAATTCAGTTATGTTACCTTATACAATGGCTTGTATAATGGCTTGTACAATGTTCAATGTGATAATGAGAGTACAATATGCACAATGAGTGTACAATGATAAGGGTATTCAATAAATACAATATGTAAGTGAAACACACATAACAATATGTATTTAGTGAATACAAGGAGATAATATCTCAGAAGAAGATGCATATAGTACCAATCCGTGATAACGGTCGTGTCAGCATCAAGTACAGTAATCTAGAGCAAGAATGTAAATCCAGACAAGTATGAAACGGTCAAAAAATGTACTCGCCTGATCTCCTGAGTGTCTGAAGAGAAAATACTGTCCGAGGAGTGGTGTCTGTCTCCTATAGAACAGTACAAGTCACAACAAGTCTAAAATGATAACAAGATGCAATTTAATGCATTCTAAATGAATCTAGGTCAATCTAGGCCAAAGTCAACTCTTGGTCAACTCTGGTCAACCCTAGAAGTCAAACTAGGTCAACCAAGTCAAACCTAAGTCAACTAGTCTACATTAGTCTATTCTAGGTCGCTCAACCTACACTAGCTAGTACACAACACTACTAGGCTATCTAGACCAACTACACATGTCAGTTGGCATTCACACATACCCTTAGACAATGAGCCATAGCTATAGGCTATAGGCTACCCAATCAAGCATCACAAGGTTATATATATAGATACACATTTATATTGTATTCCTACATATTACCTATATATTATACATTACATAGGTTATAGTGCAATTATTAGGAAACATCACATTATATATATATATATATATATATATATATATATATATATATATATATATATATATATATATATATATATATATATATATATATATATTGGCTCAACATATATACATATAGGTAAACATTACATATATTATATATGTATACATACTATACATAAACCTACATTTAAGAAGACTAGGAAATATAGAGAGAGTATGTGTGTGTGTGTATAGAGTGAGAGAGTGCAAGAGAAATGCATAGTGGTGTATAGTGAGGGTGAGTAAAATGAGATGTGTGAGGGGTGATACCTAACATGTGTGTGTAATTGCTTGTATGTGTGTGTGTGAGAACATGAATGCAAATGTTGTGTGTGTGTATGAGAACATGAATGCAAATGTGTGTGTGTGTGTGTGTATGATGAGAGACAAGTGTGTGAACTGTGAGGGTGTGTGTATGTGTGAGTGAAAGAGTGTTTTAGAGAGTGAAACAGTGTACTGGACTGAACAGGAATAGGGAGAGGGGCAAATCAGTCTATAGTTCAGTTTTAGGACAGTCCTATTTTCCAGTTTTAGCCTACTCCCTTCATTCTCAGATTAATGAGCCAAAACTCAACCAAACTACCCCAAATCTCAACCATAGTTAGATCAAGTATAGGAGAATAAATTTAGGGACTTAAACCAACATTTTAGCAGTAATAAATAGGTTAAAATAGTTGTCCAATTTTGTATTTAAAAACTGGAATTCTCAGAAATTCACAAGTATCAGTTATTTGGGTAAATTGACAAATGTCTATTGAAAACTCATTAAAATACAAAATAAAAAGTTAGTAATCAAAATATTCATTACATACATGTCAAACAACATGTTCGTGTCCACCAAAGTGGACACAAACGTGTCCAAGTGATCAAGACACGAAACAGTGCACACAGGCACTGTTTCAGTACACTGCATCGTGCACGTGTGCACGCGTGTCGTGCACACGACACAGTCCAACCCCGGACCCATACACACTAACCTAGGTAGACCACCTATAGGGCTACCTAATAGGCTAGCTAACCCGTGTCCAAGTCGTGTCAGTGAGTGACACGAAGCCCGTATCAGTGTCAATAAATTCCCGACTGTACTGTCAACCCCGACCAACGCAACGTGGATAACTTGGTCGACACGCCACGTGGGCCCCTAAAATTTGACACATGGTGTGTCAGTGAGTGCCCCAAGGGGTGTGTCAAATCTCGTGTCAAGTGATCGAGTATTGTGTCCTGTGGAGCCCCCGCACAGCAGGACATGCGCACAGCCCCGCACGCGCGCGTGCACCCGCGTGTGCACGTGTCGAATCCGACACGATGCGACACAGGAACACCCTCAGTCGTGAAGAATCGTGTAAGCCACAACAAAAACTAATTTCCTATTCAAAAATATTTCAAAAATAACACAAATACTTTCTTTGTTGCATTTTCACAAACAGGTGCATAGGGACACTGATACGTGTCCAAATAGGACACAAAATGGACACAAATTTTAGGGTTTCCTATTCCTACAGTTAGGTTAGGTCTTGGGCTCCCTAAATATACAAAAATTCCAGAATTCTAAGGTGAGGAATGGAAATTACCTATGAGTATCAAAATCCTCAAAAAGCTTCTAAGAGGAGTGCTCCTCTTGATGGCCAAACTCCTCCAATGTGCTCCCAAGCTGAGATTACTTGTTACCAACAGTAAGAGGAGTAAAATTAGAACCCAATGCAATTCGTTTGGGGGAAAAAGGAATAAAAATGGATTTTTTATGATTTATTGAAGATGGGGGCTTACCTCTTTCTAAAACTTGGCAAAAATCCTAATGGAGGCTAGCCCTAACTTTGAGGGGTATTAAATAGGATGGGGGAGACTATTATGACCAGCCATGGTCTGATTAGAATTAGGGTTAGCTACATGGTGTGGGCCTATGGGCTTTAAGTCTCAAGTCATTAGTCATGACTTATGAAATCATAAGCCATTCTAGCCTAATCAATTCCTAATCTCTCCAAACAAGTTTCAATGAGTTAAACCTCACTAACTTAGGTCAAACCAAGGTTACTTAACCTAACCAAGTGGTCATAACCTAGGTTAATCTCTAGGTTAGTCTCCTAGTCAACACCAGTCAAAGTCAACTATAGGCCCAAAATCAATTATACTAAAAATCTCTAAAAATCACTAAAAATCAAATTAATTCTAATAAATTTAAATAATAAATAATAATTACAAATAATTCTCAAAATTACAAAAATGACTAAAATACCCCTCAATCTAGAAATGATAAATGAAATACCCTAATCACATGGCTAGGCTCTAGGGTTATACTAGCAAGACACCAAATCATAAGTCATGATTTAAAATAGTTTTAAAATAATTAAAAATTACCAAAAATCATATTATTATTTAAATATCATAATTAAATAAATTAAACACAAAATTTCAAAATTACCCTCATTTTAGAAAACTGGGTGTTACAAGAAATTATTTGGAAGATTGTAAAGCTTTAGCGATAAGAGATTTGATGGAGTAGTGTGACCAAAGGTGGGTAGAAATTCTCAAGTATTCGTAGTTATAAAATGGCTATAGAGGGTTATAAGATATTTTGATTAATTAAATTGAAGAGATTAAGGTTAGGGTAGACTTTCTTTTGAATGTTTAAGAATAATTATGAGTGAAATTTCGAGGACAAAATTATTTTTAAGGTGGGTAGATTTGTAACCCCTCTTCCCCGAATTTTTATAATTTATTTGAATTGAATATTGATTTTAGAATTTTTATAAATAATTATTTAGTTAATTATTACGGTAGATGATTTTAGCCATGATGAATTTTTGGAGTACACAGTGACTAGAAATCTAGGCACAGATAGTGCAATAGCGTGCTTAGACTAGTGTATTAGCCCTGATAGGGAAGGCCGAGCCATATTGATATCCTAACTAGGAGAAGCAGGTCAAGTTATGACTTAACGCTTACCAAAGATTATTTATTTATTAATAATATTATTGAGTTTAGAGAAAACCGATTCTACCATTTTAGCCCGGACTGGACTCGAACTGAGCCCAAGCCCATGTAGTCATGCGACACGTCCAATGACAGTCGTGTTGATGGAATTTGGTATGAGGGTGTTGTATTTTCGTTTTATTGGTTTAATGAATATTCCTAAAGTAATTTTAATTTAAATATTATAAATATTATTATTAGCTGGCATTCAATGACATTTTATATAAAATGGGTTTTGTGCATCTTGGGATTATTAGGCTGCGCATAATGGTATATATACACCATTATTATTTTATTAAATTTTGTTACATTTATTATTATTTATTTGAGGTTATTATATATATAATATTATTTTATTATTATTGGTTGTCGAATAAATGTTATATATCTATATATATATTCATATTTATATAAATAAAGCTCTAGACTGATAATAGAAATATATATATATATATATATATATATATATATATATATATATATATATATATATATATATATATGGAAATGTATTCATAGGAAATACATGTATTAGATATATATATATATATATATATATATATATATATATATATATATATATATATATATATATATATATATATATATATATATATATATATATATATCTATTTAGCCTAATACATGTATTTCCTATGAATAAATATATATATATATATATATATATATATATATATATATATATATATATATATATATATATATATATTTCTATTTAGCCTAATACATGTATTTCCTATGAATACATTTCCATATATATATATATATATATATATATATATATATATATATATATATATATATATATATATATATATATATATATATATATATAAATGTATATATGTATAGAAATGTATATATGTATCAGATATATAGATATAAATATATAGAAATATATATATTGAAATATAGAAATAAGTGTATATATGAATATATTATATATGTGTATATATACAGATATATGTGGGCGTATATAGATATTATTTTGTGTGTATATATATGTATATGTAAATATATATATACATAGATATATGTATAGATATGGGAATTTATATACATGCGTGTGTATATATATATAAATATATGTATATGTATAAATATGAGTATTTATATATGTAAATATAAATAAAAAGAGAAGCAGTAGCAGCCGGCTACCAGATCCCAGCCTAACCGAAGTCCACCCCGGGCCAGGCCTAGCCCAGGCCCACGCACCAGCCCGGCCCAACATCCCCTGCTAACCCAATAGAAAGCAACCTCAAAACCGAGCCTCTACGCGCTAACAGAGTATATAAGTATATATATAAAGAAGTAACGAGAGGGAATCCCTCGGATAAATCTCAAAACCATAATCCTTAGTCCCGACCACCAGCGCCGACATCCTACCACGGCGCGCGCCCACCACCTGCGTGGCCACCCGCCGCCGGCGCCACCGCCACACGCGGCCACGGCCGGCAGAAATGCGCGTGCGCTCGCGGGTGTTGACAGCAACAACAGCAACATGCAGTCTGCGCCGAAGCAACTTCGCAGCGAGTCTACGCGATGCTCACTCGATCAATTTTCAATCCGATTCTTCGGGTAAGATCTTAACCTATACGACTTTACTTCCCTTCAAGTAGAAAGTTTTATTTCGCTGTGTACGCGACGAGAATCGCGGCCAAATTGGCCGAAAAACTTGTTTAAAACAGGACAGAAACCCAGTCCCAACGTAGGTTTTGGTAGGCATATATCTTCCAATCTGGATCGATTCTTCGAAATCTAGTTAAACCTATTTGAAGACAACCTGTAGGGCATCAAAACGATGTTTACGGATTTTTATTTCATCCAAAACCTGTTTTTCAAAACTTTAGAAAATAGAAAAATTGTTCGATACGACGTGCGTTCCGCCAAATCGGACGACGTGGTCGTGAACCAAAAGCATCAAAAGGTGCGTAACAGCTGCGTGGACGTGTGGGCTTTTACGGAATTCAAATTGGTCGTGTGTGCACGACGAATTTGATGCGTATCCGTCAAAATTCCCCGTATCGGCCTCTGTGCAAACTTCTCAATTACTTCGTGCATGCTCGTCAGATCGAGATGAAACTTGCACCAACAGGACCGTATTATTTTTCTGGTCCTGTATGCCAAGTTTGGTCCAATTCTGAGACAGTTGAATCGGAACGCCGTTTTGCGGGCCCCACGGTCCCACTCAACGGACGATTTTGTGCACGGCCCGCCGAAATCCAACTTTGGACATACGGTTGGGTTCGTATCGAAAAATTAGAACTATTGACATATAGTTTGACGACTTTAGAGACCATTGACTCTGGTACACTTTTTTGTGCAAAGCGGGGTCCAACAGCGGACATCGTTTTTGCCCAAAATTACTGTTTTGCCCCTGTGTCCGGAATTGAACTTAAGAAAAGCAATCCTAGCTAATTTGACTATTCTGAGAACGTTGGTAATGTTTATTTCATTATCTGGAGACTTTTTGCATGTGTTGACTTTAGTGACTCATCTGATGTGGTTGTACTATCGGTTTCTCCAGCTAAGGACCTCATGTAAGTGTACTTTCTGATTGCTTTTGATTCATAGTAGTCTTTTCATTTATGTCTATACATATATCTTGCTGCTTGTTGACACGCTCGTCACACGGAGTAGTCGGGAGGAAAAATATCTTAGTAGACCTGTGGACTACCCAGAACTATTCCATGAGTCTATTCTTGAATAATAGCAGCTGCACACGACACGTACAGGGTGCCGGATTTACCTCCTAGCCGTTCACATGTCGAAACGGATATTTCACACCACATAGGTAGATATATTTTATTTATTTTTCCTTTTCTTCTCCACCGTGCCATGTCATCAGTACTTTCCAGTTTTCATATCTCATATGTTATTTTCATGTCTTGTTAATTCTATTGTGTTTTCGCATTGCCGTTGGTTTGTGTACTTGTTCCATTCCTGATTGGAAACCAATATTTTTCAGGTTAGCTGTGGCTTCACTTAGCTTGGGAGATTCGGGTGTACTTGCAGACAACAACCTAGAAATAGATAGCAGTTGTAACAATTTTATTAATTGTAAAATCTTGTATTTTCCTTTAATTATGAATATTGTAAATGTTGTAACAAATTTAGAAATATGAATGAGCAGCAAATGATATATTTTGAGCATTTATTTCTTGCGGGCTTGACAGCGTTCTACCGCCGACTCTGCGGCGTAGGCTGGCTTGGACACGTCTCGTATCCGGAAAAGCGGGTGCGGATCGTGACAGGCACAAAGAAGGCCCGTAAGGTGTGGAGGCCCAAAACTGCTGCTCCTCCCTAAGCTCTGGAATAAGTATTCTCTGTTGCCCAAGACGGTGGAGAAGACTCACATGCGGCCCCACTTCAGGCCGCAGAGGACCCTACTGTCCCCAAGTCTGGCAAAGGAAAGCACTACGATGCTGGACTTGTGGGAGCAAATGGGAACTCTGTGCGGTCCAAGAAGAAGTCACATAAAGGCGCCAGCCGCATGAAGGCTCATGCGGCCACCAATCTCAGTCGCATGGAGAAGACTCATGCAGCTACCAATCCCAGCCGCATGCAGAAGGCTCATGCGGCCACAAGCTCCAGCCGCATACAGAAAGCTCATACGGCCGCCAATCTCAGCCGCATGCAGACCGCTCATGCGGCCACCTATCCCAGCCGCATGTAGCATGCTTATGCGGCCGCCAAGCCCAGCCGCAGGGAGATGGCTCATGCGGCATCTAATCCCTGCCACAGACCATCCTCCCTATGTGGCTCGGGTTCAGTCTTCGACCGCCTCTCATACGGTCCTGACCTCAGATGCTCCCAAGAAGATGTGCCAGACTCTGTGCGGCACAGCTTAGACTCTTCCTACTACGTACCCTTGGATGCTAGAGCGAAGAAGTCTAGGACAGCGCGGGCTCGTCGAGCTCAGTCAGCTGTCCCAACTTCTGACCATCAGGGAGTCCCGCTAACTGTTATGCGGGCATCTGATGGAAAATTGTACAAAACTACCCGTATCCAGCCCCCGGCGGCCAACGGACAGGGTGGTTCTCAAGAGTCTCCCAACAATGATAGGGGCAAGTACTTTTACTAGTCCCACATCAGGGAGCAAATATGATACCTACACACTCGTGTGCTCTGGACTCTTGGGCCCACAAAACGAGTGTAAAGGTTGCTCGAGATGCACTTGACTTGCGTAATGTGATCCTTCACAAGCGCAAGGAAAGAGAAAAAACCTTGGTGTGCAGAGAGTCCTTCCATGGACATCACTGCACTCAAGTCATTATCAACTGTTACTGCAACAAGACAGCAGTACAAGTGGACCGGCAGTCCGTATTCCAACGACTGCAGCAGCCAGGACCGATCCTAGAACAAAGCTCGGGAGACGAGGTGCTTCCTTTCGCCTCTTGCAATTCTTCCCGGAAAGTCCCTACCGGCAAGGGAGGGAAGAAAGTAAATGTTTCCAACCCGATGATCTCAACTAGCGCGGCTAAGAAACTCTCATCCAAGCAGTTGTCCACAACCACCACAGGAGGAGTTTATCAAGGCACCCGCTCGAAGATGAAATCTTTATCACTTGGAGATTCGTCATCTACATCCCTGGGGGTAGCCGAGGCTGGGGGTAGCACTCCCCGAAACATCCACAACAATCCGGTGTTCCAAGAAGATCAACCTAGGGAGATAATCCCCCCAACAGATGCAGCAGATTCTGATGTCCCTGAAGACGTCCACAAGTGCCAAGATGAGGCAACCTCCTATGCAGGGGGTGGCACTTCCTCTAAGTCCGAACCGGAGGAGAACATTCCCACATACCCCGACGACTTCTCTATTCGGGGTTATGATTCGGAGAGCACGTCTTCTACAGTTCCTTCTACTGCTCCTCATGTGAGAACAGTATTCATGACTGAGAATGACCAAGACGGTCCCAGTGATCGACAGCGCCTCGACACTCTTGAGGCCATACTTCATACCTTGGTTAAGTTAGTAGACAAGATCAAGGCAGCTTTACCGGCTCTCCAAGGAAGGACACCTGGCCAAACAAGCTTGGGTCACACCGTCAATATGGACTCAAACACAACCGCACCAACCTCGGGTGACAATCCACCCGGAATGTCGGCGTCCACTGCTGCAGAAGAGGCCAGGTAGGCGAGAAGAGAAGTCCAGGAGCTCCGGACAATGTTTTACGCCCGAAAAAACTCTCAGGACCTCAGGATACGACAGCTGTATCCCGCTGCATGGAGAGATGTCCCCTTCCCTCCTCGAAACAAACCATTCAACATCAATCCATATGACGGGAAGACATCTGCAAGCCGGTATGTGACCTACTTTGAGGTCACAATAGATCATCTGTCGCATGACGATGCCATCCTTACACGATTGTTCGTCGGGGCATTGGAGGGAGTCGCATTCGACTGGTATCACAACTTGCCGGACAACTGCATCCACTCCTTCGTCGGCTTCAAACATATGTTCTTGGATAGGTTCGATGAGGTGGAACAAGATGTGACAATGTCAACCCTCATGGACGTTGTTCAAGGAGAGACGGAGCTGACAAGGAACTACATTGAGCGGTTTCGCCAAACTGCAATGAAGTTGCCCTCCGGTAATCCGGACTCTTCCTTAATTAAAATTTGCCAAAAGAGGCTGCTCCCCACAATCAGCCTCTGGATGGGCAAAAGTCAATTTAAGGACTGGAAGACCTTCATCATCAGCGCCACTAGCACAGAAGCCAAGTTGAAGAAAGCCCGCCAACTGGAATTGCACATCTCGGATGGAGAGGACAAGGGAAAACGCCCTAATGCCAACAACACCAACGGCGGTAATTTATCCAACAACCGAGACAACAAGGGCAAACAGGCTATGGTGGCCGACACAACCCAGAAGCCCGAACCAAAGCAGGTAGAGAAGTAGTGGCCGCAGTTGACTTACTCCTTCGAGGATAGCCATGTCAAGCCCATCTTTGACATGCTCTTACAAGGAGACAGGATTCAGCTCCCTCTGCCAAGCCGTGAACCTCGACCTGCCGAGATGGAAAGCCCAAAGTACTGTCACTACCACCGCTATGTCCACCACGCTACTCAAGACTGCTTCCAATTGAAGCGATACATCCAGAACCTCATCGATTCCAAGGTCTTGACCATTGATTTCGAGGAGGTAACGGTCGCTGTCAACATGGTGTCAGTCCAATTCGGCAGCTTTTCTCCAACGAGGACCCAAGATGGCATAGTACCCGTCCCCCGGGCAACAATGGAGGTCACTAATCTTTTACCTTTCCGAGACCAGGCTGCTGGGCTGGTATCCCTCACCATATCACGAGGGGAGGTCTTATGGATCCACACGGACTTAGTATCTTAAGTAACCTAGCCAGCATCACCCTCTACTGGCAAGAAGAAGGGCGGAAAAGTCAAGTCCTGCCGTATAATCTCAGCCGACGTTGAAGAAGTGACAGCTGTATTTACCCAGTCTGGTGCACAAACTCAACCCATACCGGGTAACTCGGCTGAAGAACGTCAGCCAGCCACTGCTGATACCCTAGGACCTTCTCAGCCTCCGTCGGCCGATAAGCCTAAGCCAAAGGAGACCCGTTTTGACAAGCCGCTCCGGAAAGACACGCCTCAGGGGCTGGAGAAGCCCTACAATTTTGATATTTTGGCACAATTGGCCAACACACCAGCCAAATTTTTATTATATGAGCTCCTGAGGCTCTCCAAAGATGTTCGCGTCGCACTGAGCGAAGCACTCCAGAATGTCGACGCATATCTGGCTCAGGTCAAGCATACAGGAGAGAACTCGCCGGCAGATCTCCAGGACAGCGCTTGTACAGGTACAATGCCCAACATTGTGTTCACTCCGTAGGATATGCTTATCAAGACCAACCTGCACGATCGTCCTCTGTATTATACTGGGTACGTCGGCGACATCAAGGTGGATTGGATGCACATTGATCCCGGTTCTTCGATAAGCATTATTCCGAAGAGCTTGCTTCACCTCCTGCGTATCCCTATACATCGGTTGACTCCTATCAGCACCGCCATCAACTGTTTCAATTCAGGAAGAAGCTATCCCATTGGAAAGATTCGCCTGAAGTGCCAAATTGGCGACCTTCAGTCAGAAATGACCTGCTATGTCATAGACGCAGATACCTCCTACAATATTCTTCTGGGGCGTAAGTGGATACATTACTATATGATCGTGCCCTCCACATTGCACCAATGCTTCAAATACATTGACAAGCACGGCTTCGTAAAGACAGAATTTATCGACATTGATCCTTTCAAAGGGGTCGAATCCTACTATTCGGATTCCTGCTTGTACGAGAAATCAAAGAGGCACCTGATCAAGGAGGATGTTCAAGAGCAGACGGAGGCCTTTGCAGGGCCTGAGGAACCCTTGAGAATCCATCTCTAACCCCATAAACCAGGCAGGACTGCACCTCTTACAGCCACTCTGCGTAGAGAAGCAACTAGTCTCCCGGTACTCACTGCACAAAAGGAGCAGATGACAATCTGACTGCCAAGGGCCAAGACCCACTACGGAGCCACTGACAATCAGGCTGCCAAGAGCTGGCCAACGACAAACAGAAGAGATCAAACCTTCTGTTAAGCCAATGATGATTCGTCTTTGCAGGACAAGTCGACAGCCGAGCGCTAAGCCAAGGACTGCTAGTGAGCCAACAACTCCACGTCCAGCACCAAGCGCTAAGCCAGGGATCGCTCGTGCGCCTATGACCCTACGTTCAGCAGTACCAGTGGAGCCCCTGATGATCAAGCTGCCCAGGTCATCCTCCCAGTCTTTATTAATACAGGGGGTGGCTGAAGAGGAGTTAGAGCTAGCCAAGTATGTGGCTGCCCACACTGATGTTCCTTCTGCTGACGATGTAATTCTACCCAAAAAGATACCTTATTTTATCAATAAAGGGCTATCTTTAAACTACCTCGAGCTTAATAAGCTTTGTATAATGTATGCTATGGAACACGGTATAGGCACCAACCTACACACACAAGTGACAAATGTCTATACCGCGAACCAACTTACTCCCGTAGAAGGCTCTTGCTTCATAGTTGAGGGAGAGGATCATCCAATCATCTTCGGCCGAAAGAAAGATCCACAGCCCATCAGGATAAATGAAGTTGATCTCGAACCCAACACCGGAAGACTGCCCCTTTATCTGTATAGCTCCCGATCCAAGTACCTCATACAAAAACAGGGGTATGATATGGAGACTACGCTAGGCTTGAATTACGGCAACGGCCGACGATTACCTTTGCAATTGCCGGTCCCGGCTGGAAAACCACGGGATTACTACAACAAAACCTGACGTGGTCTAGGCTATGTTACACCCGCAACAACTCCTGAGAGCTCGGATGAGGAATGCGAATGGCATTCACATTCAACCGGATCACCCACTTCCGATTCGGATGTCAGCATCAGAGACGTATTCAGGCAAGATTGGTCTGTTAATATGGCATTTGCTGACGCCTATGAAGAAGACGAAGATGTACCCGAGCTCCTCGAGTTAGAGCCTTGGGTTCAGCAGCTAAATGTGCAGTGGGAGAAGCGTTTCGAACAGAGAGATCCTTCTACCGAAGAAGAGGTCATGTAAGTTGACCTCGGCGATGAATCTTCTCCAAAGCCAATCTTCGTCAGTAAAAGCCTAACAGACGAAGAGCGGGAGTTGCTTTTGCAACTCGTCAGAGAGTACATTGACGTGTTCGCCTGGAGCTATGAGGATATACCAGGGCTAAACCCCGAGGTTGCTCTCCATAAACTCAACATTCTTCCGAATGCAAAGTCGGTCAAGCAACAGCAACGACGATTCCGCCCGGACATCATGAATTCTATCGAAGCTGAGGTCAACAAATGGATAGCCAGCGGCTTCATCCGGGAGGAACAACATCCAGACTGGGTCGCCAATATAGTACCGGTCCTCAAGAAGAATGGGAAGATCCGAATTTGCATCGACTTCCGAAATCTGAGCGAAGCATGTCCTAAGGATGAGTTCCTTCTTCCTATTACGGACATAATGATCGACAACACATGTGGCTTTGAGTGCATGTCGTTCATGGATGGATTCTCAGGATACAACCAACTCAAGATGTTTCCGGACGACGAAAAGAATACATCATTCTGAACGCCAATTGGTGTGTACTGTTACACAGTCATGCCCTTTGGTTTAAAAATACCGGCGCCACATAACAACGAGCTATGAGCGTCATCTTCAGAGATCACCTGCGTAAGATCGTAGAGTGTTACGTCAATACATCGCCATCAAAAGCCGCTATAAGGGAGATCATCTCTACGGTCTGAGGACAGTATTCGACCTGATACGAGCACACAACCTGAAGATAAATCCTACCAAATCCTTCTTGGGCATATCCAGCAGGAAATTCTTGGGTTTTATCATTACCGCCCAGGGAATCCATATAGACCTTGAGAAGACGAAGGCAATCATGGAGATGGGCCCCCCGAGAAACCTCCGAGAACTCAGAGGCCTGCAAGGGAGGCTAGCCTATATCAGGAAGTTTATTTCTAACCTCTCCGGGCGATGTCAACCATTCACACATCTCATGAAGAAAGGCATCTCCTTTGTATGGGATGAGGAGTGCCAACGTGCCTTTGACAACATTAAAGAATATGTCGAATCCCCCAGTCCTAGTGGCCCCGGTTGCTGGAAAACCATTTCTGCTCTATGTGCGAGTGATGGAGCGTTCCCTCGATGCTCTACTAGCATAGAATAATGATGCAGGGCATGAACAAGCTATCTATTATCTTAGCCGAATGATGATAGAACCTGAGCATAGATATACTACTGTCGAGAAGGAGTGTCTCGCTTTGGTGTTCGCCATTCAGAAGATGCGACACTATGTGACAGGATAAACCATCCATGTCATATCACGAGTCAACCCTCTCAGGGTCCTCATGACCAAACCAGGTGTACTCAGCTCTCGCCTTGCTACCTGGGCAATATTATTATCCCCTTACCACATGATCTTCGTCCCGCAAAAGGCTGTTAAAGGTCAAGCTCTGGCGGACTTTTTAGCGGCCCATCCAGGTTCAGAGTCAACCAGAATATATGAAGAGATCCCAGACGAGGTCGCCAATTCAAATGTGGCTTCCCATGATACCGTCTGGAGAATGTTCTTCGACGGTGCTTCAAGAACCGGGCCCTACGGCAATATCGTCGTTGGGGTCGGAGTGGTACTGATTTCTCTTTCTGGATTGGTGATCAATCGGGCATACTCACTCACGGAACCTTGTTCAAACAACGTGGTCGAGTACAATGCCTTGGTCATCGGCCTCCGACTTACGAAGGAACTGAGGGTAGAGTACCTGGAAGCATATGGCGATTCACAGTTAATCATCAATCAGATCCGGGGTTCATATGAAGTTCGCCATGAAGACATGATCCCCTATCATCAAATCGCATTCACCATCATTACGTCCCTAAAAGGATTCTTCATAGAACATGTTCCTAGACTCCGAAACATTGAAGTCGACACCTTAGCAGGACTGGCCGCCTCTCTGGCGGTCCCAAAACGTACTCATCATTTGGTTGACGTAATAGGCCATGAATTGGTCTTTCCTATGAACAACGTCCAATTGGCTGAGAGTTATTCTGCCCTGATGGTCGACGAGACGCAGGACTGGAGGCTCCTATTTATCATCTTCGCAGTCTATGGCATCTTGTCGAAAAACTCGAAAGAAGCTACCTCTATCTGAAGATGTTCTCTCAGATTCTTCGATGATACAGAGACAAAAATGTTGTATCGGCGATCTTATGATGGACTACTGCTTCGGTGTTTGTCAAATACAGAAGCAAATAAAGCTGTCCGCGAAGCTCACGATGGAGTTTGTGGGGCCCATCAACCTGGCCCGAAATTATAAGACCGCCTTTGCCGGATGGGCTATTACTGGTCTACGATGGTGGCAGATGCGATAGACTATGCAAGAAAGTGCAAAGCTTGTCAGGTCCACGTAGATTTTATACACCAACCATCCGTGTTCCTACATCCGACAGTGGCATCCTGGCCATTTGAGGCATGGGGAATGGATATCATCGGTCCAATCACCCCACCTTCATCCAGAGGACATCGTTTTATACTGGCAATTACGGACTACTTCTCCAAATAGGCGGAAGCTGTTCCGCTTGCAGAAGTGAAGGCATCAAACGTGATCAGCTTCGTCAAGCATCACGTCATCTATCGCTTTGGACTGCCTCGAAGGATCATCCACCACAATGGTTCGCAGTTCGTGAGCCATGCCTTTTATCGGTTTTACGGCAAACACCAAATTCAGAATGTTGCTTCAACACCGTACAACCCAGCAGCTAATGGTCTGGCAGAAGCATTCAACAAAACTATAATCAAGCTTCTCAGGAAGTTCGTGTCCTCAAACAAACGCAACTGGAATGAAAAGCTTGGCGAATGCTTATGGGCGTACCATACTATAGTCTGGACAGCCATTGGGAACACACCATTCTCTCTAGTGTACGGAAGTGAGGCGGTTCTCCCCTTAGAAACTCAAATTCCCTCGCTCTGCATCGCCCTCACTTACCGATTAACGACGGATGATAATTACCGTCGTCGGCTACAAGAATTGGAGGCATTAGATGAGAAGCGTTTGCTAGCTCAACAACGAATCGAGCTTTATCAAGCCCGCATCTCGGGAGCCTTCAACAAAAAAGTCAAACAGCTGTCTTGGCAGTTTGGAGGCCGATGGTTATGACTCACAAAACCGCCGACAAGTTCCAACCCAAGTGGGAAGGCCCATTTATCATTGAGGCCGTATTCTCCAATGGTGTATACCGTCTCGCAAAGAAAAATGGAGACTTGCTTATGATGCCTATCAACGGTAAGTTCCTGAAGAAATACTATGTCTAAACGATACCATCCAAATCAACCGGATTGTTGAGTTATGTACCCTTAGGTACCGCTGAACTTACACTCTGGTCACTCTAAATGAATCCATATCGCATCTTCTGGGTAGTAAGTTACGTATGATCATACCTCTGAACTTGCTTCCTAAAAGAGCATTTTCCTCATAATCTATTACCCGTACTTTCAGTACATAAAAAAGGGTAACAGGTCCACAAAATTCTCGAAACAACCACGTCGATGTCACCTCTGAGTTGTTTCTCTTCCATCACAAACAAATCACCCCTTACGTAGAACTTTCACGTCCATATTACCTCTGAGTTGTTCTATGTACCCTTCATGGAGTCCACTCCTGCCACGTCCTTATTACCTCTGAGTAGGAAGACTCCATTGTAAAGCTTCTATATTTATCACGTCCTCATTACCTCTGAGTAAGTATGTCGATTTTCTCTCGACTTATTATCCGTACCCAAAACCAGGGTACGCCAAGGATAATAGGCCCACAAATGTCCATAGTTGACGACAAATGTCCACAGTTGACCACAAATATCTACAGTTGACCACAAATGTCCACAGTTGACCATAAAAGTCCGTAGCTGACCACAAATGTTGTACTAGGTTCTCTAGTACACGCGCCTCTTTTCTCACAATCTCAGGCCTCTGGAACCCAGATGTTCTATGGCATTCTTTCGCCCAATACCAGGAACTTCCATGTCCACCTTACCACGAAGTCGTTCTAGGTATCTCTATCAAGCTTATTATCCGTACCTAAAACTAAGGTATACCAAGGGTAATAGGTCCACAGAAAGTCCCCCAGTGGGGCAAATATCATAATCCCAAAGATAGTATAAGCACAACAGATAATGGATGATGTAAACAAAGTTATTTATTTAAAATCAAAAGTACTACATTTTTTGGGATCATGTCCCTGTCAAAAAGATGAAGAAACATAATGAAAGAAAGAGCCGATTATGGTTCGGCGACGCATAACTCTCTGAGACGATCCTTCAGCTTGGACGTCGACCGCTCAATTTTCAGGGTGGCCCGGCGCTCAGCCTCTTGCGTCAACTTCTCTGCATCCTCCAGATGCGCATGTGCCTGCCAACCGTCTTCAAGTTTCTTCTATGCACGCTCCAAGGCATCTAAGGTTCGGGTGACCTTGTCGGTCTCCCGAAAAATTAACTCCTTGTCTTCGCGCGAGGCCTGGAGCTCGGATTCCAAAAAAACCAATTTTCTCTGAAGTTGGAGGATCTGCTCCTTGGTATCGGCGATCCCACGAGAGGCGGCCTCTTCCCAAGCGATACAGTCCTCTCCATTGCGGCTTAATTGATCGTACTTCAGAGACAAATCTTGAAGGTCCTTTACCAGAGCAGGCTTGGACGTCTCCCATACTATCCTTACCTTTTCTATGGCTGTTATAAGGAAGGCACGCTCCTGATCTATTGCTGAAGACAGATCGACTTGCCGCAGTCCTTGAAATTGAGCCACCAGCTGATCGACTTCTAGTAACTTGGGCTCCAAAAGCTCGACCATCCCTGTCCTGCTTCGCACCGAAAAGCATGCAAAAGTTTATGGTCTCTAAAGTTGTCAAACTATATGTCAACAGGTCCAGTTTTTCGGTACGAACCCAACCGTATGTCCAAAGTTGGATTCCGGTGAGCCGTGCACAAAAGCGTCCGTTGAATCGGATCGTGGGACCTGCAAAACGGCGATCCAATCAACTGTCTCAGAATCGGACCAAACTTGGCATATAGGACCAAAAAAATGATACGTTCCAGTTGGCGCAAGTTTCGTCTCGATCTGACAAACGTGCACAAAGTAATTGGAAAATTTGCACAGAGGCCGATACGGTAAATTTCGACGGATACGCATCAAATTTGTCGCGCACACGCGACCAATTTGAATTTCGTCAAAGCCCACACATCCACGAAGCTGATACGCACTTTTTTATGCTTTCGGTTCGCGACCATGTCGTCCGGATTGGCGGAACGCACGTCGTATCGAAGGATTTTATTATTTTTAAAATAGATTTTTAGCAAACTTTGGGATCCGATTTCTCGACGTGTAGTCGATGAAATCGACTTCTGCGAAATAGGTTATGGAGCCCTATATGTTGTCTATAACTTTGTTCAAGTAGATTTCCGAATAGGTCAATGGATTGGCAGGAATTTGCCTTCCAACTTGGGTGTTTGGGCTGATACATGTCCTATTTTTTGACAGGTTTTTGTCGAAGTTTGCCTCGATTTTGCGAATCAATGGCTCGACCATATTGCAACCTATTTGCTGGGGCCTCTAGAGGTTCATATAGGGTTTCCATACTAATTTACGAAATCGAAAACCGATGAGTGTACGCGAAGAAATAAGATAATAAAATTGGTACCTGTCATGATGTTGCTGCCGTTGTTGTTGCTGTGCAGGCCGAGTGTTTGGCCGGCGGTCGGCCACCACGGCGGCGGCGCGGTGGCGGCGCACGCACGCGACGGAGCCCTAGGGGCGCGCGTGCGTCTGGAGGATGGGGGTCGAGTATTCATCTAGGGTTTATGATATTTTTCCCGTTCTCTCTCTCGATTCCTCTCTCGGTTTCGTATTTGTATATGTACGGATGGGGGCTCGGGCTAGGATGCTATGAAGGAAGAGAGGATATTGGGCTGGGCTGGGATGTTGCTCAGGCTGGGCTCGGTTGGGCTGGGCCTGGCCTGGGCTTTGCTTGCTGTATGCGGTTAAGGGAAATTAGTTGCTGTTGGGTTCTCCTCTTTGGTTTTCCTATTCTTATTTTATTTCTTATTTGTTATACCTATATACATATGTATATACACACCCACATATATATATATATATATATATATATATATATATATATATATAATTTTTATTTTTTAGTTTTTTTCCACACACACACACACACACACACACACACACACACACACACACACACACACACATATATATATATATATATATATATATATATATATATATATATATATATATATATATATATATATATATTTTATATATATATATATATATATATATATAGAAATTAGGTAGTATTATATAAATATATATGTGTGTAAATATATTTATATATTTATATAAATATATAAATATATATGTGTGTAAATATATATATATTTGTAAATATATATATGTAAATATGGTAATGCAGATATATATTTATATATACATACACGTATACACGTATATATATATATATATATTTTTTTTTTATATATACATACACGTATACACGTATATATATATATATATATATATATATATATATATATATATATATATATATATATATATATATATATATATACGTGTATACGTGTATGTATATATAAATATATATATATATATATATATATATATATATATATATATATATATATATATATAACTACCTAATTTCTAAAAATCATAATATTAAATCTTTTTAGTGTAGGGTCATTACAACAATATGTACACAGGTGTAAAATGTATTTATTTTCAAAAAGAGGAAATAATCAACAATAATTATATATGTATATATACACATCAAGTTTTCTTAACAATAATATTAACGAAATGCAGGAGAACAAAATACAGTAATTCAATACCAGATGTACTTGAAATTGCAGGTATAGTCTAATATCGCTAACTGTACAAGGGTAGCTAAGCATGGTGTTTATCCTATTTCTAAACATAGAATATCAAATTAATAACTATAAAATATATTATATATATATATCCTTTATATATTAAATACCTATTTGGGCAATCAAAATTAATAAATGCAATATGTACGTCTACATGGATGTCTTTGGTCTCCCTATATGCCTGCTTGGGCTTGAGCTTAGTTTGGGTCCAGTTCGGACTAAATTTGCACAACCTGGTCTCCTAAAATCATAATCTTAATTAATACATAATTAATTAATCTATAGGGGTTAAGTCGCAACTTAGCCTGGTTTTTCTAGTTAGGACATCACTATGGCTCGGCCTTCCCTACCAGGGCCAATACACTAGTCAAAGCACGCTACTGCACTATCCGTGCCATGATTCCTAGTCGTCTTGTACTCCAATTCCTATTCATGACCAAAATCATCTACCGTAATAATTAACTAATTATTTATTTATAAAATCTAAAAATCACCATTCAAATAAAATAAATAATAATAAAAAAATATTTCAAATTTTCGGGAAGGGGAGCTACAGGCATAATAGGCTAAGACATGTTCATTGGAAACAAATAAACAGAATGTCTAGTTTAGGACTTATCTCCAAATGTGGGGGTAAGGTAGAGAAATATGAAGTTTGTGCTCAAACGAAGATCACAAGAAAACCCTTTCCTCGGGTTAATTAAAGTACAGATCTTCTGGAGTTGGTAAACTCTGATATCTGTGACTTCAAAGAATTCTCTACAAAGGTCGGGATGAAGTATTTCATAACCTTCATCGATGACTTCTCAAAGTATGCGTTCGTCTACTTGATGAAGGCTAAAGACGAAGCATTCAAGAAGTTCAAGGAGTTCAGGGGCAAAGCTGAGCGACAGACTGGACAATAAGTCAAAAGAATAAGAAGTGATTGAGGTGGAGAGTACATGTCTCATGAATTCGCATCGTTCTGTAAAGAATATGGAATTGTCAATGAGACTACGGCTCCGTACTCTCCTCAATCAAACGGAGTAGCATAGGGGAAGAACATAACGTTAACAGAAATGATTAACTCAATGCTGTTGAGTGCGGGTCTTCCAAAGTGCTACTGGGGAGAAGCTGCACTGACGGACACTTTTATTCTAAATAGAGTGCCTCTTGCAACTTCAGACGTTACTCCTCATGAACTCCGGTTCAAGTTCAGACCTAACTTGAATGTCATTCGAGTGTGAGGGTGTCTGGCATATGTCAAGCTTCTAGATCTGAAGATCCAGAAGCTTGGGACAAGTACTACAAAGACGATCTTCTTGGGTTATGCCGAGAAGAGTGATGCTCGAAGATTTCTTGATATTGAGTCAAATCATATTATTGAATCTCACAACACAGAATATTTTAAGGATAAATTTGTAAGGCACAAGAACATTGTTCTAGCGGATGTTCCGGAGAACAATAAGGGTGCACAGGATACTGAAGTCTTCAATGAGGATGTGGTCCAAGAAGATGATGTTGTTGAAACAATGGTTGAACCAGAACTAGCTGAGCCGTCAGCTAAGCGTGTGAGGAGGCCGAAGGACTTCGGAAATGACTTTGTCACCTATCATGTGGAAGCAGGTTCAAAGAAGTTCATCTCGAGCAAGTTCAATATAAAGGACTTGGGGGAAGCTGATGTGATCTTAGGAATCAAGATTATCCGGACAGACACTTGACTAGCGTTGTCACAGTCTTATTATATTAAGAAGATGATTACACGTTACGGGCATCAGGATCTTCCAGGGATGGATACGCCTTACAGGTGTGATCTGAAGTTGAAGCCTAATTCAGGAGAAAGCGTCAGGCAGCTGGAGTATGCAAGCGTAATCAGGAGTTTAATGTATGCTACTACTGCCATAAGGCCTGACATAGCTTTCGTCGTGGGAATGCTGAGTCGTTTCACGAGCAACCCAGACATTGAGCACTGGAAAGCTGTGAAACGGGTTATGAGATATCTCAAAAAGACTCAGACATATGTACTGAACTACAGCAAAGATCCACCGGTAGTGGAAGGCTTCAGTGATACCAGCTGGTGCTCAGAGGTGGAGAGCGAGAGGTCCACAGGTGGATTCATTTTTATAATGGGTGAAGCTGCTATATCTTTGAAGTTAAAGAAGCACTATGCTCTTACGGTCATCCATAGAATCTGAGTTCTTTGCACTTGATACCACAGCGGAGGAAGTAGAATGGCTTCAGAAGCTCATGTATGATCTTCCAGTGGTTAGGGCACAAATACCGATAATACCGATATATTGCGACAACCAGGCGACTGCAGCGGTGGCATCAAATGACCTCTTCAATAGGAAGAAGAGGACTGTGCGGTTGAAGCACAGGGCAGTACACGATCTTATCAAGAGAGGTGTAATTACAGTGATTGATGTTTGGAGTCAGGAATACCTAGCGAATCCGTTCACTAAGCGCCTCAAGCCCCAGCTGGTCGATGATACAGCAAGTAAAATGGGCTTGAAGGTATTCTGATATTGTATTATTGCAATCCTACCATAAAGTTTTATGCTATTAGTTCAAAGAGAAATCTACTAGGCATCTAGCTTTTGGTTCAAGGGAGGACCATTAACCGAAAGAATATCAGGAACGGTGGGTACATATCCTATTGGGCATGGAGAGGTTACGGACCTACAACCACTATTGTCTACTATTATTTTCTGGAAAAAACAGTTCCTGTGGAAAGGTTGGCTTAAATGCCTTAATGAGTTCTCAGGCAGAGTGAATGTCTGGTGTGCTTTACAGGAAGTACGGTTGTGCAGTACTACAAGGAGAGAAACTCCATGCTACATGTCACGCCCCGACTCGCTGAATTGGTCGCCATCACCTTGACTCGATATAAATCGATCCCTACGGGTCGGGACGTGATGCCGTACAAGTCATTATTGGACTTGCACAAGGCAAGGATGTGCAATTAGAAATTCCTTTTGACTCGACGCGTTGAAATTAAACAGTACAGAGAGTTGAAGACATAGCATAGGAAGAAATTTAGCTTTTCATTCATAAGCTTGCAAAGTATGTACAAGGTCATTTTACATTACATATGCCGTTGCGGCTACATCTTGAAACACAAAAAAAAAACTCTCGACAAGCTTGCCCTGAAATAATCCTTGTCGTTCCATACATTCACGCCCATTTACACATTTGAACAAAGCCTTCGATCTGGGTTGGGCTTCAAAATACTTCAAATAGGAGAGCTTCGTGCCGCCTCCCGTTCTCCAGCTTTAGGTCTAGTCTCGAGCTCCCGCTGCGCGCTCGTTACCTGGGGAGTTAGGGGATTAGCACACTTGCTAGTGGATGGGACGAACCCACTCGTCTAAACCGATACTGCTTATTAAGGATTCTAGCAAACGAAGTGATCTTTCTATTTAGAACTATATGAATTGCAGTTCATATCGAAGGCACTTTTTAAACGACAATACATAACCAATTTAAAGGCATTCTTACCACGGCCGTGCTCCTTTCCTACACAAAATATACATGATACTTACCACCTGCACAAGACAATAGGTGAGCATGCAATCTATCCTATATGCGATCATTGGTGATATCGACACCATGAAGGACGATTACGTAGCCTTGCGACGCGCCCTCCAGTCAGGTAGCGAGCCTAACTGGAGATCTCGCAATGCCTCGTGCCGAAGCACAATTTCCATAATTTCCTCCTAGGCCAATTCGGTCCCAGGGCCCCGGGTACTGTCTCGAGGAAAGCTCACCTTGTGCACAAGTCATCCTTGACCATGCGAATGTATGAACAGTTTAATATGTATGAAGGAAATTACATAGCGTAACCATTATCAAATCACATAATCATTCCTACTCGTGCAAGGGTCCTTTCCTCTGAAACCGTACGTTCTGATTTAGCATCCCGTAGGCACCAAATTCTCCGAGGTATGATGTACCGCCACCAAGGTTTTCATCGTTGTGTTTTGCATGGCATGAAATATATTCTATCTCTTTCTTAGAACTTTATCTTTTCTCTACTTAGTGTGAACTTATAAATTCAGAGTTAATTAACTTCTCTAGGTTGATTTATTATCCCGAGCTCTTGATATTAGTAGCAAGCATACATCTCGTTAGCATCATCGATTTGAACGTTGAACTTTAAGAATTTAGTTGGCAGGAAAGAGTAGAAAAGAAGGGACCGAAGAACCACCCACCTAAGGAGATTGCGCCGAGAGTAGAAGAATGCTTCGCGACGGTCAAACGTCAGTTATACGAACTCCTGCAATGGCACGAGCATCGAATTAGAACCCTTCCTTCAATCCATCCTTCGAAATTCCCAAAGACGCATTCAGAAATTGACGCGAAAGCACACTATCAAATCCACGCAATAATTCGTTCAGAAAGCCAAGAAAACCAATAAAATCAACGGCAGACGGGTTGCGTCGCTCTCTTTAGAGTTCCTTCGCCAAGATGCCGCCTACCGCATCTAGGACTTATTCCAACAGTAGTCGATCCATTAGTTGGAACGGTACTCATATCACTCGTCCAAATCGATTTTATTGATGCCATGGTTTTTGTATACCAAACTCGTCGTCGAGTCAGACTAGCCATCTATGTTTCCGACCATGTCTAACATGGCACGAGCCTATTACATAGTGCTTCGCCCCAACGGGAGCGGGGCACTACATAATATACCACTAAGAAAAAGTTTCGTCCTGAAACTTAAGAACAAGGGTCTGACCTTCGTCGGCAAAAAGTGAAGGGTACTTCTCCTTCATCTCCGCCTCTAGTTCCCACGTCGACTCCTCAATGGAATGGTTGCGCCAGAGTTCGCGAACCAAGGACATCGATCGGCTCCGCAGGATCTTTTCTTTACGGTCCAAAATTTGTACGGACTCCTCCGAGTATGATAGATCGACGCGTAGCTCCAACTGATCGAAACTAACCACATGACTTAGGTCATGCACGTACTTTCGAAGTTGGGAGACATGGAAGACGTCGTGCACTTCGGCCAGGGCAGAAGGTAGCGCAATCCGGTAAGCAACGGTCGCCACTCTTTCGAGGATCTCGAAGGGCACTAAATCTCGGACTCAGCTTGCCTTTTACCCTGAACCGCATGACGCCCCGCATCGGCGTCACCTTCAGAAAGACATGGTCCCCAACCAAGAACTCTAACGGTCATCGACGAGTATCTGCATAACTCTTTTGTCGACTCTGAGCAATACGGAGCCTATCTCGAATCATACGGACCTTCTCGACGGCTTATTCGACTAGTTCTGGCCCAAGCACCTGTCGCTCCCCGACTTCGTCCCAGCAAATCGGAGATCGGTACTTCCTTTCGTAAAGCGCCTCGTAGGGAGCCATTTGGATGCTCGATTGATAACTGTTGTTGTATGCGAACTCCGCGAGCGGCAAGTGCGTGTCCTAACTAGTCTTCAAATCTATCGCGCACAGACGTAGCATATCCTCCAGGATCTGATTCACTCTTTCTGTCTGGCTATCGGTTTGTGGATGGTACGCAGAGCTAAGGTTCAACTTAGTGCCCAGTGCCGCTTGTAGACTCATCCAAAAACGTGATATGAATCGTCCATCTCTATCCGAAATGATTGTAGCAGGTACCCCATGCAGTCTGACGATCTCGTCGAGATAAATTTGAGCTAACCGATCGACACTCCATGATGCTTTAATAGCAAGGAAATGAGCGAATTTGGTCAAACGATCGACAATGACCCAAATCGCATCATTCCTCCGCGACGTCTTCGGAAGGCCCATGATGAAATCCATAGAGATGTTGTTCCACTTCCATACTGGAATGTCGAGGTTCTGTAGCTCCCCGCCTGGTCTTTGATGCTCGGCCTTCACCCGTTGACAGGCCATACACTGTGACACAAACGTTGCCACATCTTTCTTCATGTCGTACCACCAAAAGCTCGTGCGCAGGTCCTTATACATTTTGGTACTCCCGGGGTGCAACGAGTACTTCGCATAATGGGCCTCCAACAGAATCTCCTTTCTAAGTTCGGCATGGTCTGGCACGCATATCCTATCCTTCATCCGCGTCATTCCTCCCTCGTCCACCACAAAGTCAGTCGCTTTTCCCGTCGAAATCAGCTCGCGTATCTTCTTCAGGAATGGGTCATCCTCCTGTGCGGTCTTTATCTTGTTGTGTAAGCTCGACTCAAGGTACAATTAAGCCAATCGTGCTCCACGGTAACGGATTCGGAGTTCGATACCTATCTCTGCCAAGTCTCGCTATATGTTACGGTTGATAGACAAGCACCCAGCGAACATTCTACTCAGAGCGTCCGCTATGACATTTCCCTTACCTGGCGTGTACTCGATAGTCAGATCGTAGTCTTTAATGAGTTCGAGCCAACGCCGCTGCCGTAAGTTCAGGTCCCGTTGAGTGAAGATGTATTTGAGGCTCTCATGGTCCGTATAGATGCTGCAAGCTATACCATAAAGATAGTGCCGCCATAGCTTCAACGCGAACACAATAGCCGCTAACTCAAGATCATACGTAGGATAATTCTTCTCGTGTTGCTTCAATTGCCTCAAAGCAAACGAAATCACCTTATCCCTTTTCATAAGCACGCATCCCAAACCCGTCCGTGATGCATCGCTAAATATTTAAAACCCTTCTGGCCCGTCTGGAAGTGCAAGGATCGGCGCTGAGATGAGCCATTTCTTCAACTCTTGGAAGCTCGATTCGCAGGCATCGTTCCACTCGAATGCGACTCCCTTCTGGGTGAGGCGAGTCAGAGGCGACGCAATTTTGGCAAAATCTTTCACGAATCTACGGTAGTAGACTGCCAAGCCGAGGAAACTTCGGATGTCGCCTGCTGAGGTAGGCCGCTTCCATTCGACTATTGCTTCAATCTTCTTTGGGTCCACCGTGACGCCTTCAGCTGACACAACGTGTCCAAGGAACGTCATGCTGCTCATCCAGAACTCGCACTTGCTTAGCTTGGCATAAAGTTGGTGTTCACGCAGAGTCTGTAGCACCGTCTTCAAGTGTTCCACGTGTTCGTCCTTGCTCTTCGAATATATAAGAATGTTATCGATGAATACGACGACAAATTTGTCTATGAACGGTCGAAACACCCGGTTCATTAGATCCATGAACGCGGCAGGAGCGTTGGTCAAGCCGAAGGGCATGACTAGAAATTCGTAGTGACCATATTGAGTTCGGAAGACGGACTTCGGTACGTCCTCGGACTTGATCTTCAATTGATGGTAGCCTGTGCGAAGATCAATATTGAAAAACACCGTCGCCCCTTACATCTGGTCAAACAAATCGTCTATCCTCGGTAACGGGTACTTGTTTCGTACCGTGGCTTTGTTGAGTTCCCGATAATCGATGCACAGCCGCATCGATCTATCCTTCTTCCTCATAAACAACACTGGGGCACCCCACGGAGAGACACTAGGGCGAATATATCCATGATCTAGTAACTCTTATAGTTATGCTTTCAGTTCCTTCAGCTCTGTCGGCGCCATTCGATAAGGTACTTTGGATATCGGTCATGTGTTCGGGAAGGTATCGATGCTGAATTCTATCTCTCGGTCCGGTGGTATCCCCAGCAACTCGTCTGGGAACACATCAGGAAATTCTGCCACGACTTCAGTCTGGGCCGTGCTTGCAATCTTCGTTCTCGTGTCTCGAACTGATGCTAGGTACCCGCTGCACCCGGAATGCAACATACGCCTTGCCGAAATTGCCGATATCATCATTGCCGACTTTGATGCTGCTCCGCACGAATAGGAGAACTCGGTTTCGCCCGGAAGGTGGAACACAACTCTCTTCTCCGCGCACTCGATCGTTGCGTGGCATGCACCCAACCAATCCATGCCGAGGATTATATCGTACTCCTTGACGTCGAGGACGATAACTTCCAAGGATAGATTCTTCCCTCTGATGCAAATGTAACCATCCCTACAAATTTGAGTGGCAGGCATATCTACTCCCGATGGAGTGCTAATGCTAAGATTTATATCTAAAGGTTGCATAGGTAGTTCATTCTCTCTTAAAAAGTCGGCAGATATGAAACTATGCATAGCAACCAAATCGAACAATGCTCTAGCAGGCATAGTTTTATAGAGTAGTATACCTGTCACGACAGTGTCGGACGCAAAAGCTTCGTCTCGAGTCAGTGCGTAGACTCGGCCTTGTGCCCCTTGGCGATTTTGTAGGTTCACGGGCACCGCATTTGCGCCATGGACGGGAGGTGCCCTGTTCTGGTTCTGGACATCCCTTGGTGGATGTTGGTTCGCCCTCCCAATGTGACATCTACTACCTTGTGACCTAGCTGGCCACACTTGAAGCATCCCCCTCGGCAATCGACCGCTAGATGTCCCATCTTGCCACAGCGATGGCACCGTACGCCTGGGTGAGGCCCCCGATACTCGGACGTGTTCTGGCACTTTGGTACACCAGATCCTCCTGCGTCATGAGGACGCTTGTTGAAGTTGTTGCGGATGCTTGATCCGCCCTTCTGTGACGCTCGACCGAAGATCCGCTCACTATCAAGAGTGGCGTTATATGATTTCCTGTACGTCTTGCATCTCTGGTTCATGACGTCCCGACGTAAATCATCATTCAGGCCTTGCTGGAAGCGCTCGCACCATGCCTCCGTGTTCGGCAGAAAGGCCTCGGCAAACTTCGCAAGCTTTGCGAACTTCGTATCGTAGTCTTCAACGGACAAGTTTTCTTGCTTCAAGGACATGAATTCCTCTTCCTTCTGTCGACGAAGGGCACGAGGGATGTATTGCACGAGGAAGGCCAGTTTGAACGTCTCCCACGAGATCTTGGCGTTGGGGTTGGACTCTTGGAATTCCTGTTTCTTCGCCTTCCACCAGTCGTAGGCCCTCAAGTTGAGCTGCAACGCTGCGCACCCGACTCTCTTGGACCCCTTGATGCTGAGGAGATTGAACAGACCCTCAATCTTCACTAGCCACCCCATGACTTCGTCAGGCTCTGCTCGACTGTTGAATTCAGGCGGGTTCATCTTCTTGAACTTAGTCATCTTGAGCAGGGAGGAGGAAGACACTTGTTTTGTCTTTACGGGTTGTACTTCTTCCTCTGACATGACGGTCTTCGAGTTCTGTTGGGTCGCTATGGTGCTCTCGATCCGGGTCAGGGCCTCCATTTGTTTTTGTTGGGAGCTGATTTGGGCCTGAATCTGCTCTTGCAGCTGTCGTTGCTGCATCTCCGACTGGCGTTATTGGAGTTCCATGAGGCGTAGTAGTCGCTCCATGGCAGATTCGCTAGGCGTCGCGCCTTCGGTGCTATCTGTGCTAATCAGTGTGGCGTTGACAGCAGGGACACCCAGTCTTTTCGGCATTCCTACAAAATTGAGCAAACTCGTTAGTATTCTCAAATTATCTACGGGCTTATATGTATGGAATGATTATTTCAGGCCGCATATATCGAAAAGCATAGTTTTTTTGAAAAATCGCAATGACATCATCTAAAAAAAGTATTTTGAAAGGTCCGAGGTGTGAACCGGGCTCTGATACCAACTTGTCACGCCCCGACTCGCCGAATCGGTCGCCATCGCCTTGACTCGATATAAATCGATCCCCACGGGTCGGGACGTGATGCCGTGCAAGTCTTTATTGGACTTGCACAAGGCAAGGATGTGCAATTAGAAATTCCTTTTGACTCGACGCGTTGAAATTAAACAGTGCAGAGAGTTGAAGACATAGCATAGGAAGAAATTTAGCTTTTCATTCATAAGCTTGCAAAGTATGTGCAAGGTCATTTTATATTACATATGCCGTTGCGGCAACATCTTGAAACACAAAAGAAAAACTCTCGACAAGCTTGCCCTAAAATAATCCTTGTCGTTCCATACATTCACGCCCCTTTATACATTTGAACAAATCCTTCGATCTGAGTTGGACTTCAAAATACTTTAAATAGGAGAGCTTCGTGCCGCCTCCCGTTCTTCAGTTTTAGGTCTAGTCTCGAGCTCCCGCAGCGCGCTCGTTACCTGGGGAGTTGGAGGTTAGCACACTTGCTAGTGGATGGGACGAACCCACTCGTTTAAACCAACACTGCTTATTAAGGATTCTAGCATACGAAGTGATTTTTCTATTTAGAACTATATGAATTGCAGTTCATATCGAAGGCACTTTTTAAACGACAATACATAACCAATTTAAAGGCATTCTTACAACGGTCGTGCTCCTTTCCTGCACAAAATATAAATGATACTTACCACCTGCACAAGATAATAGGTGAGCATGCAATCTATCTTATATGCGGTCATTGGTGATATCGACACCATGAAGGACTATTATGTAGCCTTGCAACGCGCCCTCCAGTCTAGGTAGCGAGCCTAACTGGAGGTCTTGCAATGCCTCGCGCCAAAGTACGATTTCCATAATTTCCTCCTAGGCCGATTCGGTCCCAGGGCCCCGGGTACCGTCTCGAGGAAAGCTCACCTTGTGCACAAGTCATCCTTGACCATGCGAATGTATGAACAGTTTAATATGTATGAAGTAAGTTGCATAGCGTAGCCATTATCAAATCACATAATCATTCCAACTCGTGCAAGGGTCCTTTCCCTCGAAATCGTACGTTCTGATTTAGCATCCCGTAGGCACCAAATTCTCCGAGGCATGATGTACTGCCACCAAGGTTTTCATCGTTGTGTTTAGCATGGCATGAAATATATTCTATCTCTTTCTTAGAACTTTATCTTTTCTCTACTTAGTGTGAACTTATAAATTCGGAGTTAACTTCTCTAGGTTGATATATTATCCCGAGCTCTTGATCTTAGTGGCAAGCATACATTCCGTTAGCATCATCGATTTGAACGTTGAACTTTAAGAATTTAGTTGGCAGAAAGGAGTAGAAAAGAAGGGGCCGAAGAACCACCCACCTAAGGAGATTGCGCCGAGAGTAGGAGAACACTTCGCGACGGTCAAGCGTCAGTTACACGAACTCCTGTAATGGCACGAGCATCGAATTAGAACCCTTCCTTCAATCCTTCCTTTGAAATTCCTAAAGACGCATTCAGAAATCAACGCAAAAGCACACTATCAAATCCACGCAATAATTCGTTCAGAAAGTCAAGAAAACCAATAAAACCAACGGCAGATGGGTTGCGTCGCTCTCTTTAGAGTTCCTTCGCCAAGATGCCGCCTACCGCATCTAGGACTTATTCCAACAGTAGTCGATCCATTAGTTGGAACGGTACTCATATCACTCGTCCAAATCGATTTTATTGATGCCATGGTTTTTGTATACCAAACTCGTCGCCGAGTCAGACTAGCCATCTATGTTCCCTACCATGTCTAACTTGGCACGAGCCTATTATATAGTGCTTCGCCCCAACGGGAGCAGGGCACTACACTACAGTAGGGTGACTCCACCATGAGGTTCCCGAAAGGGGTAATGCCTCGGTTTTGCGAGCCAAGTCACAGCGGAGTAGCACCGCAAATAGGCAGGTAGCCTAATGTTGTATGTTGAAATAAAGAGGGATGCAGTCAGCACTATAAAGGGGAGAAGTTCCTCATGTTACAATGGCACGACACCATGATGAGGTACCCGGTTAGGAATAAAGCCTCGGCCTTGCAAGCCATGTCGTTGCGACGTAACACCGCAAGGGAGCCTAAGGCTTTATGCTGGGTAGTATGGCACTACAAAGAGGCGGTGACCTCATGCTACAGTAGTATGACACTACGATGAGGTTCCCGGTAGGGGTAATGCCTCGGCTTTAGGCCATGTCATAGCGGCGTAGCACCGCAAGGAAAGCGCAAAGCGCTTCATGCCATATCTCTTTAATAAAGAACTCACCTATAGTGTATGGACAAAGAGATATCAGGCCGTCTCTTGATGGTAAACTTATAGACGCCCAAAATTATACACTGAAATCAAGCTGGCACGGGGCCTTTAATGTGTAGCCAGAAGCACATGTAACTACATTATGTGAGTGGAAAGAATTTCAGCTGTGATGCAGAATTTAAGGCTTAGTCCATTCTTGTATTATAGTCTGTTGTTTGACCCATACGAAAAGATTCATGTCGTCAGCGACATCTCTCATAATACATGACGGACGATTACTGTGGGGAACACTCAAACCCATATATATATATATATATATATATATATATATATATTTTATATATATATATATATATATATATATATATATATGTGTGTGTGTGTGTGTGTGTGTGGGAGATTGTTAGAGTTTGGCCTTTTTATTGGAAAGTTTAGTCCAACATCGGCTAGGCAAAAGGAATTGCATCTCTATATAATAGCTATGCTTGTTTAGAGATGCATATGTGATGTGGAGGTGCACATGGGTGTGCCATGTGGGAATATTTTTCTAATGGAAAAAAAGGCTAAATCAACAATAAAAGCATTCATGCTTTTTGCTCTTGGGAAATTAATTTTTATTGGAGCTAAGCCCCGTAGGAGCTTAGCGACTCGGACTCCGACTCGGGCTCGGGCTCATGGGCTCATGAGGCGTAATGTGGCATTTTGTTGGCGCACTTAGCACGTCAGCATCGTCGCTAGGCGTATAGTGCGCTTATGTTGCGCTCGTTGCGAGATCCTCTTTCGCAGTCGATTGTGCGCGTTGCGCGATTAGCGCAGGGTACGCACGGTGCGCAAGTGGCTCAAGTTGTGCGAGTGGCGCAGTATGCACATTGTGCAGATTGTGCAGGTTACGCGTGGTACGTGTGGCGCAATGTGGCGCAGGTGGTGCAAGTGGTGCTGTGCGCAGTGTGCAAGTTGTGTGGGTGGCGCAAGTTGTGCGCGCTGTGTGCAAGTTGACTCAGATCGTGTCTGTGCATGATTTGAGCGGTTACAGCACGTTTGCGGCAATTTTTTCCGTATTTCGATCGTTCTGCTAACTAAGCAGTTACAGTGCGGGCTTATATAAGGCTCTCTTCTCTCTCACTGTGGAGATACACAAGAGACAGAAGAACTGTAGAGCCCCGAAATTCGTAATACGTATTTTATACGTGTTCGTATTTCTGACCTGTATTTTTCATTTTTCTTGATTAGTTAATTATGGTTTATTTCATATTTAGCATTGTGGTTTAATTGTCATTTATTATTCATGAATTAATTCTGATTAATGGAGCTTGGTTTATTGAGTATTTTCTGGTCCATCCTGGCATTGCATTAGCTCGGTTTGGCCTAGCTTGGTTCGGGTTAGGCTTGGATTGGTTTGGGTTAGCATGAACCACTCCTACCTACCACCCTCTTCTCCTTTAATAGCAGCCACCAACCTTCTCTCTCCTCCCTAACTCTCATTTATTTCTTCTTCTTCCTTCCTCTCCTTCTTCCACCGACACCACCATAGGCAAGTACATCTTGCTCTCACTTGAGAACTCATTTTGATGGTTCTGATGGCTTCCTAGCTGGATTCTAAACCACTTTAGAACTTGAAGATTTTTATTTTGGTGCATGAGTTTTTGTAGATCTAGGAAATGCTTTCTTGGAATTTTGAAGTTTTGATCTAGTTAACTTCTTCATTTGCAACTTCTGATGGTTCCATGTGGTTGAGAATTTTCTTTTACCCAATTTCGACCCTTGGAAACTTGGATTCGGACTTGTTTTGACCAAGTTATGAGCATTTGAAGTTTGGGTTCATCCTTGCTGTTCTTGCTGTTCTTGCTCTTTGGAGAAGACAGTGAGCAGTGGCAGAGCTTCTTAGCTTATGCCACGCAGCCTTGGGTACGCTTCCTGTTGGAAGCGTGTCTTCCTTGAGCGTGCGTGACTTTTCACGCAGCTGCTCCCTTAAGTGTGCGTGACTTTTCACCCACGCTGCTCTCTCAGTGTGCATGAGTTTTCACGCAGCTGCTCCTCTTGAGCGTGCGTGACTTTTCACGCAGCTGCTCCCTGTAGCATGCGTGACTTTCACGTTCACTGCTCCTGTAGCGTGCGTGACTTTTCACCCACGCTGCTCTTTCAGCGTGCGTGACTTTTCACCTATGCTGCTCCTGTAGCGTGCGTGACTTTTCATGTACGCTGCTCTCTGAGCGTGCGTGACTTTTCATGTACGCTGCTCTCTGAGCGTGCGTGACTTTCATGTACGCTGCTCTCTGAGCGTGCGTGACTTTTATGTACGCTGCTTCCTTGAACGTGCGTGACTTTTACGTACGCTGCCCCCTGACCCCTTGCTTAACCCCTTGGCTCTTGGAGTTTTGGTTTTATTTCTTTAAGCTTGGCTTTTCTATGGTCCTGTTTATTGATATTTTATTAGATATTTTACGTTCATTTTATATCCTTACGCCTTTTGTCATGAACTTGATTTTACTTAATATGTTTGGAATGACTGTTGTACATGGCTTGGTATGGCAAGGAACTAGCATAACACGACAGTGACCCGTAGTGGTGCACTCCTGACATGACCAACCTGACATGATAGTGGCCTGTCGTGGCGCACTCCTGACAAGTACCCTGACATGATTTATCTTGATAACTTAACTTGACTTGCCTTGACACCGTGGGTGGTTCTTTCTTGCTTGCTTGTTAATCCACTTGTCCTGTCGTGCATCATGTATAGGATGGGACTCCCGAGTACCACGGTCAGGAGTACCTACTAAAATGGATTAAGGTTAATAACTAGAATAACTCAGTAGTCATGAAGAGATTGACACAGCTACAGGCAATCCCGTTACTTGGGCGCTCTTTTGGGATCTGTAGCCTGCCGTCGAGTAGGGCACATTTCCAGCACACCGTCGAGTGTTGCACCCTCTAAGTCACCTAAGGGTACATTTATCTCCTGGGCGATGTACCCACCTGAATTCAACCCTAATTTTCGTCCTGGGTAGCCTGGATGGTCTGCAGGGCTTGTGGCTGTGGAACAATCTCACTGCATCTTGTTAGTAATTAGGCTTGTGATAACCCTAGTTAGTTAATGTAGAAAGCCGTAGGCAATGATTGGCCGTGATTGCTTGGATGGAGTTTGATCCAGTATAGTATTGTCTAGAATTGATTGATTATAGGATTGTACCAGAATGATGGAATGATTGTCACTCCAGATTGTCTCTATAATGATTGTCACTCCAGATTATCACTATAATGATTGTCACTCCAGATTGTCACTATAATGATTGTCACTCCAGATTGTCACTATAATGATTGTCACTCCAGATTGTCTCTATAATGATTGTCACTCCAGATTGTCACTATAATGATTGCCACTCCAGATTGTTACTTGACCTGATTTCTTACATTTATCTTGCCGATAAATGGTGAGAGAAACCAAGTTTCGTTCAGACGAAGGGTTACAACCCCGGTCCTTGTTTGGTTTACGGGTTGTAACCTAGCTATCTAAATAGTCCCATGGTTATCTCATCGTATATCATCCTGACATGCTTCTCCTTATGTCCTGTCTTTTAGTGATTCTAGGCAAGATTGTCTTTTATAATTACCCATCATGCTTTTTCTTAAATTACTGTCTCTTATTATGTAATTATACTCTTGTGCTAATTGCTGGTTTTAGTTCTTAAGTGAAGCCTCCTTTGTGGCACTTGCCCTTTCTGGGGTCTGACCCAGCTGGTTTTGTATGGCCAGATTCTGGAGCAGCAGCAAAGGATCCACCTGCTTTCCAGCCCGATGGTGACCGCCAGGCGTAACCTGGACAACGAGTGGGTTTCTTTTGTCCTCCCACTGAAATTGTAAATTATTCTTTTGAGGCGTTTAGCCGACGAGCACCTGTTAGCTCGATGCATTTTACTTACTGTCTGCCTACGGGCTGTAAGCATGATTGGCAACTCGAGGTTGATCATGTATGACTTAAACTCTTGCTAGTCCTTACATTTTGTACGACTAGCTTCATGATCATCTGGATATGTAATGTTTGGGACGCCTTACAATTGTATATTTGGTGATCTGATATCTTGTGATTATTATTAGTTGGTTGAGATTGAGACAATAGGCTATTTTATGACCTTAAGAGACTGATGGATTGTAGTGAAACCCTCACATATCTAGACAGCCGTGACCGTATAGTGGAATGGTTGCCATTTCATTATACGTAGCTGGCTGTGTCCACCCCCGTTCTCCAGTATTCTGGTTCTGGGGCGTGACATGGTTTAAGTGGTGGCCCATGCAGGTCTTGTCAATCAAGAAATGTGAGGGTTTACCAGATAGATGTCTCAATCTGTACTCTCCTTTGATCTCCACTAGTATCTTCTTATCTCCTTGGATCCCTGACTTGATAACATGCTTGTATCGTTGTTCTATCCTGGTCCTTCCTTAATATTCCTGACATCCTTGCTTCAGTAGCACCGTTCCTTTTGATCAGCCAGAAGGAGTTCAGCCGGCAGCCCAGCAACAGCAAGAAGATCAAGACCAGTCCTCAGCAGCCGCCTCCTGAGCCATGCCTTCTAGAGAACCAGTGCCCCCAGTCCAGTCAGTTAAGCCAGCAGGGTCAGAGGATGGAGTCTTGATAGGGCTTATTCGTGCATTGCTTGCGTCTCAGGGCCGTCGAGGTGATGCCTTACAGCAAGCAGTACAGGATGCTATGAGCGGAATTGGTCCTCGAGGGAACAGTGCGGTCAACAATTTCAAACGCCTGAACCCTCCCTTCTTCGATGGCAGCGAGGATGCTATTGCTGCAGATGCCTGGCTACATAACATTGAAGTTATCTTGGAAGCAGCTAGGACCCCTGAAGCAGAGAAGGTGGCGGTAGTACGCCTGCAGTTACTAGATCTAGCCCGCAGCTGGTGGGCTATGCAAGCAGACCGTTTGGGTACGCCTGTCATGTGGGCGGTATTCAGTGATATGTTTCAGACCAAGTACTTCGACGCAGTGGCTAGAGTTGACCTGCAGACCAGGTTTAGTAATCTCAGGCAGATGAATAGGACGGTCGACGAATATGCGGCCGAGTTTTCAAGGTTGAGTCGGTTTGCTCCCATCTTGGTGGCAACCGAGCTAGACAGAGCACGGCGATTCCAGTAGGGGCTCCATTTGGAGATCATATTGGCAGTAGAGCAGTTTGAGCACAGAACTTTTGATGCCGTCTTGCGAGCAGCGAGGAGGCATGAGTACACTTCCCAGAGGATAGTGGACAGGACCAGAGATCGGAAGCGGTCCTATAGTCAAATGAACCAGTCTTCCGCACCACCTCCAGCAGCCAGGACTTTAACTATTGGGACTCCGAGGCGAGTAGCTTCAGTTACGTCGGACCAGCACCCAACCCAGACGTACTCCCAGCAGAAACAGAAGCAAGCGCAGTCTTCCGTTATGGGCTGTTCTTATTATGGCAAGCCTGGACATGTGATAGCAGAGTGTCGCAGGGCATTGGGATTGTGTTTATTGTGTGGAGCACCGGACCATAGGGTGGGGTCCTGCCCATTCAGAGTTGATTCAGCACCAGCCGTATCTAGTCCCTCGGTTATGGGACCAGCACCAGCATAAGCACCAGAACCAGCTCCAGTTCACCAACCACAGCAGCTTCCGTTCCCAGGTCCATTGCCGTCTCAGGCCCAAGCTTTCCGGCAGCAGAGGCCTCAGCAGTTCGCCCTGGCCCAGTCCCAGATCCAGAGTCGACGGAGAGGTATCCGTATCCTATTGTCTTACTTTCCACCGTTGTTATGCAGGACACGTGTCGTGTTTCATGTGCCCTAATTACAATGGTATATCCCGGATCCGAGCCATGTCCTAGATCATTCGAAAAGGTTACGGTTATTGGTACCAGCAACCTTTTCGTATGAGGAGAGGCCCGTGCCCATGTTTGACCAAAGAGAGAGACCTCAAGCGCAAGGCTATCACTTTAGTTCGTGTTGCTTGAGTTCATCGCTCCTTATGGGAGTCAAACGTGGAAGTGTGAGGATGATATCCGATCACGTCATCCCAATCGGTTTGGCTCGTGCGTGTAATTTCTTCCTTATACCTTGCACTTCGATTCCTTGCTTGCATGTATGATTGTATGATTGATTGGTAGCATAGATTGCTTGCGATAGTATAGCTTGTCCTTGCATCTCTAGCCTCTTGATTAAATTCCGAGGACGGAATTCTTTTAAGGTGGGTAGGATATAGAGCCCCAAAATTCGTAATACGTATTTTATACGTGTTCGTATTTCTGACCTGTATTTTTTATTTTTCTTGATTAGTTAATTATGGTTTATTTCATATTTAGCATTGTGGTTTAATTGTCATTTATTATTCATGAATTAATTCTGATTAATGGAGCTTGGTTTATTGAGTATTTTCTGGTCCATCCTGGCATTGCATTAGCTCAGTTTGGCCTCGCTTGGTTCGGGTTGGGCTTGGATTGGTTTGGCTTGGTTTGGGTTAGCATGAACCACTCCTACCTACCACCCTCTTCTCCTTTAATAGCAGCCACCAACCTTCTCTCTCCTCCCTAACTCTCATTTATTTCTTCTTCTTCCTTCCTCTCCTTCTTCCACCGACACCACCATAGGCAAGTGCATCTTGCTCTCACTTGAGAACTCATTTTGATGGTTCTGATGGCTTCCTAGCAGGATTCTAAACCACTTTAGAACTTGAAGATTTTCATTTTGGTGCATGAGTTTTTGTAGATCTAGGAAATACTTTCTTGGAATTTTGAAGTTTTGATCTAGTTAACTTCTTTATTTGCAAGTTCTGATGGTTCCATGTGGTTGGGAATTTTCTTCTACCCAATTTCGACCCTTGGAAACTTGGATTCGGACTTGTTTTGACCAAGTTATGAGCATTTGAAGTTTGGGTTCATCCTTGCTGTTCTTGCTGTTCTTGCTCTTTGGAGAAGACAGTGAGCAGTGGCAGAGCTTCTTAGCTTATGCCATGCAGCCTTGGGTACGCTTCCTGTTGGAAGCGTGTCTTCCTTGAGCGTGCGTGACTTTTCACGCAGCTGCTCCCTTGAGTGTGCGTGACTTTTCACCCACGCTGCTCTCTCAGTGTGCGTGACTTTTTACGCAGCTGCTCCTCTTGAGCGTGCGTGACTTTTTACGCAGCTGCTCCCTGTAGCGTGCGTGACTTTCACGTTCACTGCTCCTGTAGCGTGCGTGACTTTTCACCCACGCTGCTCTCTCAGCGTGCGTGACTTTTCACCTATGCTGCTCCTGTAGCGTGCGTGACTTTTCATGTACGCTGCTCTCTGAGCGTGCGTGACTTTTCATGTACGCTGCTCTCTGAGCGTGCGTGACTTTCATGTACGCTGCTCTCTGAGCGTGCGTGACTTTTATGTACGCTGCTTCCTTGAGCGTGCGTGACTTTTACGTACGCTGCCCCCTGACCCCTTGCTTAACCCCTTGGCTCTTGGAGTTTTGGTTTTATTTCTTTAAGCTTGGCTTTTCTATGGTCCTGTTTATTGATATTTTATTAGATATTTTACGTTCATTTTATATCCTTACGCCTTTTGTCATGAACTTGATTTTACTTAATATGTTTGGAATGACTGTTGTACATGGCTTGGTATGGCAAAGAACTAGCATAACACGACAGTGACCCGTAGTGGTGCACTCCTGACATGACCAACCTGACATGATAGTTGTCCGTCGTGGCGCACTCCTGACAAGTACCCTGACATGATTTATCTTGATAACTTAACTTGACTTGCCTTGACACCGTGGGTGGCTCTTTCTTGCTTGCTTGTTAATCCACTTGTCCTGTCGTGCATCATGTATAGGATGGGACTCCCGAGTACCACGGTCAGGAGTACCTACTAAAATGGATTAAGGTTAATAACTAGAATAACTCAGTAGTCATGAAGAGATTGACACAGCTACAGGCAATCCCATTACCTGGGCGCTCTTTTGGGATCTGTAGCCTGCCGTCGAGTAGGGCACATTTCCAGCACACCGTCGAGTGTTGCACCCTCTAAGTCACCTAAGGGTACATTTGTCTCCTGGGCGATGTACCCACCTGAATTCAACCCTAATTTTCCTCCTGGGTAGCCTGGATGGTCTGCAGGGCTTGTGGCTGTGGAACAATCTCACTGCATCTTGTTAGTAATTAGGCTTGTGATAACCCTAGTTAGTTAATGTAGAAAGCCGTAGGCAATGATTGGCCGTGATTGCTTGGATGGAGTTTGATCCAGTATAGTATTGTCTAGAATTGATTGATTATAGGATTGTACCAGAATGATGGAATGATTGTCACTCCAGATTGTCTCTATAATGATTGTCACTCCAGATTGTCACTATAATGATTGTCACTCCAGATTGTCACTATAATGATTGTCACTCCTATAATGATTGTCACTCCAGATTGTCTCTATAATGATTGTCACTCCAGATTGTCACTATAATGATTGCCACTCCAGATTGTTACTTGACCTGATTTCTTACATTTATCTTGCCGATAAATGGTGAGAGAAACCAAGTTCCGTTCAGACGAAGGGTTACAACCCCGGTCCTTGTTTGGTTTACGGGTTGTAACCTAGCTATCTGAATAGTTCCATGGTTATCTCATCGTATATCATCCTGACATGCTTCTCCATATGTCCTGTCTTTTAGTGATTCTAGGCAAGATTGTCTTTTATAATTACCCATCATGCTTTTTCTTAAATTACTGTCTCTTATTATGTAATTATACTCTTGTGCTAATTGCTGGTTTTAGTTCTTAAGTGAAGCCTCCTTTGTGGCACTTGCTCTTTCTGGGGTCTGACCCAGCTGGTTTTGTATGGCCAGATTCTGGAGCAGCAGCAAAGGATCCACCTGCTTTCCAGCCCGATGGTGACCGCCAGGCGTAACCTGGACAACGAGTGGGTTTCTTTTGTCCTCCCACTGAAATTGTAAATTATTTTTTTGAGGCGTTTAGCCGACGAGCACCTGTTAGCTCGATGCATTTTACTTACTGTCTGCCTACGGGCTGTAAGCATGATTGGCAACTCGAGGTTGATCATGTATGACTTAAACTCTTGCTAGTCCTTACATTTTGTACGACTAGCTTCATGATCATCTGGATATGTAATGTTTGGGACGTCTTACAATTGTATATTTGGTGATCTGATATCTTGTGATTATTGTTAGTTGGTTGAGATTGAGACAATAGGCTATTTTATGACCTTAAGAGACTGATGGATTGTAGTGAAACCCTCACATATCTAGACAGCCGTGACCGTATAGTGGAATGGTTGCCATTTCATTATACGTAGCTGGCTGTGTCCGCCCCCGTTCTCCAGTATTCTGGTTCTGGGGCGTGACAAGAACAGAACATGCATTTTTTAACACAAGTTCAGTTCCGAATTCCTTACGAATTCCCACAGACTTTGAGAGAGAAGAGAAGGCGTTGCACCAGCGCTACTTTTGCACAGGAGTCCGTGCGCCATCCGAGGAGTCAGAAGAGCAGAGTGTTCCAAAGTTCTCCTTCGAACTTGCTGGTTCCTGGAAGCTATTCGTGAGGGGCGAATTAAGCTTTGAGCAACAGTGATCATTCACCCCAGCAGGTTGTTCTTCCATCTTTCGCCTGTCATCCACTTCGCTGCTGCTACTGGCAATTCGATTTGTAGCTTCTTTTTAGAAGTACTACTATCGTTTGCTGATGTTACGAAATCTTTTTATATTTTCGTAATCCAGAATCCTCCAAGGATCTCTGTCAAGCACCTTCTTTGAAGTGTTGTTAGAAACATTGTCTTTACAATTGTTTCATTTTCTCAGTTTTTCATCGAAAATTGTGCCCCGTGGCTAACACACCCCAGCCTATACATAGGTTCGTCCTTGTTTGATACCAATTTCTCCAATCTGTTGTAGAGCTATACAATCGTATCGTAACGTACCTTGAATCATTGCTCAAGTTCTAAAAGAAAAAAGAAGAAAAAGTTTGAACAAAGCCTATAAACACAAATCTTGAAAAATTATGGGCTCTTTTAATATTTGACAATTTATTTTTATTAATTTAACTGGTGTCCTCTAAACCATAATCAAATAAGTCTTATGAAAACTTTGGAGTATAATGGAGGAAAAAAGTTTCGCTAAATAATGTTACATAGTATAAACATAGAAAGAATTGCTAAAACAATTAATATAAACACAAAGATAATTATTACACCACAGTCGAAAGATTATGTTCTCGAATTTACATATCAAGCTTTGCACGTATATTTAATATTATTTTATTGCATAATAAGTGTTTTAAGGGATGTTGAATAATAATTTACTTATAATTATTTGGATAAATTATTTTATATTTTAACAACTTTTATTATGCTATTTTTTTTTACTTTTTTCAAAAGTAAAATATATTTTTATGAAAAGTTTTGTTTTTCTTTTTTGTGAGGGAATGTAATTTTTGTAAAGAATTAATATTTATACCATTATACTCTAATAAAATAAAGAAATACTATGTTAAAATAAGATTTGATAATGGATACTAGTATTTATTATGGTACCGGATATATAAAATGATGGTGGTGGACACTAATGATGATTATATTATAATTATGATTATACTTTTAATTACCTATACTGCTATATAATGAGAAAGCAGGTTTCATCCTGAAAATTTTTTTCCAAAGTAAATTTAAATTGGCCATTAAATATAATATAAATAATTATATAATTACCTATAGAAGAATAAATAAATTAATAAGATTTACTTGCTATTCCAAAATATTATAAAATATGTGTAATGCACGTGCATATATACTAATATTTTTAAACTAAATAAATAATGTAGGCTTAACCGTGAACCTTTTAAAACTCTTAAAATGTTCTTATCTTAGGTTATGTTATTTAATTAGTTCATAAATAAGATGTTATTAACACATGCCCTAAGAATAGTTAATGAAGTACTTTTTTTTGTTTTAGAAAGTATCCTCTATAATAAATAAATAATATTATCTTTAAGATAAATAATCTTTGGAAAGAAAAATAACAATAACGTCACCATGCATATTTATCATTTGTACATATCAAGGTCCACTATTTCTTCTTAGCTAATTCCACTTCGTGCACCATGGAGCTAAAGTTCCTAACGATGGAGCTAAAGTTGTAGTCAATTCATTTATTTATTACTCTCCCCTCCAATTCATACACCACGGAGGTAAAGTTGCTACCTTAATTTTTTTTTTCTTCCAACCAAATAAAAACTTGCTGTCAACTTTTAACATTTTCCAGTCTTTGAACATGGAAAATAAGTTGCTGCAAAATTTCAACTGCCTACAGCAATTTTAATAAAAGTTATGTGCAGATAATTGGAAAGTAGATATATGTACTTATAAGTAACATGTGATTTGATTTATTTATTTTTGAATGACATCAACTTTACAACTTCTAAAATAGGATTATTTTTAATAACAAAAAAATATTTTTTTAAATATTATTTATTTATCGTGGATGATACTTTTCAAAGCAAAAAAGTATCCTATTAAGGGTGTCATTATATACTGCTAAAATTTTATCTTGCACTCTTCTAATTTTGTTTATTCAAATTTAAAATTTGCCCCTGAAAAAAATCTGAGATTAATTTATCATGAACTTCAAGAGATGAATATACTAATGTAAAATTTAATGCAGGAACAGTTTGAAATTTTATGCATTAATTGGTTTCTACTCTCTACCAATGTTTTAAAAACCGGACCGGTGGTTGACCCGGCCAAGACACTGGATCGGATCAAATTGGTTCAACCAGTGGTTCAACCAGTGATTCAACTTAAGTGGTCCAAATTAATCCCTTATGGCCATTAATTTTTTACAAAAATACTAACTTTTAAACAAAATCGGATCGAAACTGAACCGGACCGAAAAAAACGACCGGGTGAACCGGTTGAACCGGCCGGTTCGGTCCGGTTTTTAAAACATTGCTCTCTACAATCATGGTAGACATGTGCCCTCACATGTTAACAAAACCCATTAAATTATCAGTTTTATTAGCAATTAAGGATATTTGACTTTACAAACATTCCTCTATGGAAATCATGGCCCTTCATGGAACTCATTATTAATATGTGCTTTCCCAGATTTCTCTCATATTCTAACTACTCATACCAGCTTTGATTTTCATGATAAATGAGGAAGCAAGTTGGTCATATTAATTGGCTACTTTCTGGAATCAGTGGCTGACATATGTAGTTGAAGAGAATCAAAAATATTAAAGGACCCTGCTTTCAAATTTATTTCTTGATACTGATAGGCAAGGAACTCCGCTTTCAAATTTATTTTTTGATCATTCTGAAATAAACTAATACGCTAGCTCTAGTTCCATTAATGTATAATAATACTGGGGTCATGCGTCATTAGCAAAACCATGTGACCACTAATGGCAACATTGATTACCATTACCACGAACTTGCCAGAATTTTCTTTTTCCTCAATAATATAAATTTTGGATTTAGTTATGTTAACTTGAAAATAGGAATTTTAATGGCAGTACTCTTGCGACACTACAACAAAAAGATCTATTAATGACGCTTGATAAGTGGATTTCATAACGGCTGACATTAAAGTTCAGCAAGACTATATTCTATGACGGTTTTCTATATAAACGTTATTGATTGTCTCACAGTGATACGAGCATTATGAAAAAAATACCAAATTTTAAGTCAAAACCTCGACTCTCCCGCACTTACTCCCGCACTTAGGCCTCGTTTGGTTCGCGGAAAGGAAATCAATTCCCATGTATTTTCCATGGGAATGGAAAAGTAGAATTCCTATCAAAATTTCTTTCCTATGTTTGGTTGGTGTAGGAAAGGAAAGAAAAAATATATCATTGTTCCAACAATATCCAATGTCAACATAATTATAATGAAGAGTTAATTGGTAAAATATGTAATAAATCAAGGCTACTTTTGTAATAATGTTTGGTAATTAATGCTGGGAAAGGAGGAGGAAAAATGAATCTCATGGGTCATGAGAGGAACCATTTTTCCTCTTATTTTCCCCCATGTCAGAAAAGTGTTTCCCAAATTTGTGGCTACCAAACAAAGGAAAGGAACAAGTTTCCTTTCCGGATTCCTTGAATCCGTGAACCAAACGAGGCCTTAAAGAAAAGTCTAAACCCCTTCTCCTTCTCTCTTTCTCTTTCTCTCTTTCTCCTCCCGCTCTCCAACTCCCTTCAGCCCGCTCCCCGCTCCCCAACTCCCCTCAGCCCGCTCCCCGCTCCCCAACTCCCCTCAGCCCGCTCCCCGCTCCCCAAGGTTTGTCCTAAATTATGTCTCGATTATTTCTTATTTTATGTCCTAAATTCTGCCTCGACATGATTTTAGTAAAATGTCCTAATTTTTGACCTATTTTCTATTTCCTAGTTTTCAAAAGATGGCTGAAATCTTTGAATGCATGTTTGAAAATCTTTGAATGAATTTTCTTTTTTTTTTTTACTAATTTGTGAGACATTTTCTTTGTCCGCGCATTGGTTCATCTTCTTGTTTCTTTCTTTGTTGGTTCTTGCAGTGTGGAAGGGTGTTAATTCCATTGCTTTCGGACGAATACTTACAAGTTGAACTTCATGGAGACACGTTCGGGTAGCAAGGTTTGTTTTGATTCATGGAGACACGTTCTTTTCAATTGCCCTATTTTCTAGAATCATGGACAAAAAAGAGATCAATGTCCCTGTAACGTCGTGTATGACACATCTTAAACACGACATTTTTACACTCAAAATTACTCTAGGTCACACAGAAATCGGTACCGTGTCTGTGTATGTGCCATGTCATATTATCTTTAAATCAAGTCCTTGCAATACAACTTATTTTTTACAGTGTGCACGTTGCTCATGCGTTGAGGGTGGGATGGATCTTTGACATCAATTTGTAATTGTTTGACTGTACATCTTTAGATTAAATGATATCGGTCATGTTGGATGTGAGCGTTGACCAACTCTTTTTTTAGGTTTATTTGACCCTCTTTTGTAGTTATGTAGATGATTCATATAGACTTTTTCAATATATATTCTTACATATTTTGACATCTTGTTACCTTTTATACCCGTATGCACATATAGGAAATTGTAAACCATTTTTTTGTTTTGTAATAACCAAATGAACTATTCCTAAGTCCTGTTCTTCTTCTTTTTTAACTCTAGCAATTAAAGTTATATTCTGGAATCAACCTTCTCCACTTTCATGAGTCTGAATTTATTGGCCATATCTACTTCACATTGGCCATTCTGGAATCAATCTTCTTCGCATTCAGCTTGAAATGAAACTTTCAAGTTACAATCACTTACTCGGTATTTTGTTTTATTATACAGAGGAATAGATCTTGGATGACAAAGCACCTATTATCGGAAGAATATAGAGCCGGAGTTGATGAATTTATGGAGCATGTTAAAGCTAGTGGGGATGATCTCGACTTCATTAGATGTCCATGTAATGAGTGCGAGAATCTCTATAGTCTGAGTTTAGAAGATGTAAAATTTTATTTGACGACAGTTGGTATCGATCCAAGGTATACTATATGGATATGGCATGGAGAAGTTGATCCTAATGAAGTGTATGAGGATACATGTGCGTCTGTTTATAAGGACTATGATATGGATACTTTAAATGATGTGGCAGATACACTAGAGATATTCCATACATTAAAAAGGAACGACATTGAAGGAGATGATGAAGAGAACTTTAATTCATTGCTTGATGATGCTAAGAAACCATTATATAATGGTTGTAAAAAGTATACGAAGCTATCTGCGACAGTGAAGCTCTTTAGTATCAAGGCCAAGAGTGGTTGGAGTGATAAAAGCTTTTCAGATGTGTTGACATTGTTCGCCGACATGCTTCCGGGAGAAAATGAATTGCCTGTAACCACTAGGGAGGCTAAGCGTTGCTTCTCAATATTTGGAATGGGATATAAGAGAATACATGCATGTCCGAATGATTGCATAATCTATAGAAAAGATTATGAAAATACAACCTCATGCCCTACGTGTGGAACATCGAGATATAAGATAAAGAAGAATATATCTAAACAAAGTCAGGAATAGCAAAAGAAGGACATGCCAGCTAAAGTTCTATGTTACTTTCCACCCATTTTACGCTTTAAAAGGTGGTTTCGATCGGTACAAACATCAAAGAATTTGGCATGGCATGTAGACGGAAGAGAAGTTGATGGCCAATTGCGTCATCCCGCAGATTCACCGACGTGGAAGACAATTGATGATAAATTTCCAGAGTTTGCAGCAGAAGTAAGAAACCTCCGACTCTCTCTTTCAGCCGATGGAATTAATCCATTTAGTTCACTCAGTAGTAGGTACAGTTGTTGGCCTGTAATGCTAAATACTTATAATTTACCACCTTGGTTGTGTATGAAGAGAAAGTTCACATTGTTGACATTGTTGATATCAGGCCCCCAACAACCTGGAAATGACATAGATGTTTACTTAGCACGATTGATTGAGGATCTCCAGTTGCTGTGGAATGATGGAGTTGTGACTTACGACGCCTATCGGCAAGAATCTTTTACATTGAGAACTGTATTGTTATGGACTATTAACGATTTTTTCACATATGGCAACTTGTCTGGTTGTTGTGTGAAAGAATATTTTGTTTGTCCAATATGCAACGAAAATACTTATTCAGATAGATTGAAACATTGCAACAAGAACATTTATACTGGTCAGAGAAGGTATTTCACTACACAAAATGGGCTAATTAGGAACACTAGGCGTTTTATAATCTGGAACGCCTATTTACCGTGCCGAACATTTGGAACGGATAAAAACTGTGCCACAAATAAAAAAAGTTCCAAATATTTAATTTTTTTATTTTTAGTTAAAATGATTTAATATGGAATACATGTAATCCGTTCCAAATAAAAATTTAGATAACACGTGATTATCACGTATGTACTCACCAAAGGCTATTCCAATTTGGCACACCCTTTATTATTTTTCATTCTTTTTTTTGAACTGGCAGGAAACCCCTTCTCTCTAGCGGAGGAAAGGAAAACCCTAAGGTCTCTCTCCTCTTCTCTCCCTCTCTGCCTCATTTTCATCTCCTCCTCCATTCTCAAAACCTAACCCTAGCCGCCAACCCTAGCAATCATCAACACTAGATCCACCACGTCCGTCCCCTCTTCCGGTCGAGCTCTTCCTCGCGTTGGACCATCGCCTACGAGATCTGTCGCAGAGCACCCTCCCCCCCACGAAGTCAAAGTTCGGCCGAACATAGCCTTCAAAAAGAGGAAAGGTAAATCAATTACCCTTGTCATCGTTTTAGATCACGATGGGCAGGGTCTCATCCTCTTCCGTCGTCGGGAATGTGTCATATCGTCATCCTCTTCCACTGTCATCGGGAATTAAGGTATTTGTCTCTATTATGTGTACTTGTCTCTATTATGTCTCCATTAAGTCTGGATTAGGGATACGGTCTGGATTAGGGGTATGTCAATTTTGGCCTACGACGACGGGCGGGTGCTAGCACCTGAATGCCATAATGGAAAATTTAGCTCGATGATTGTATTCCATCATGCGGTGAAAGCATTCTGCGAGAACTTGAAAATCTTGGTATGTGCAAGTCACTTTTATGTTTTTTTAAATATCATTTCATAAGTATATAGTGATATATCTGATGTCCGGGACATTACCAGAATAAATGAAGTTGATATGTACTTTATGTGCCTTGTGAAATGTGAACATTGCATGCAAGTTTATAGAACTTCTGTATTCAAATCAAAGCAAAGATATATTATAGGGTCGACACATTTAGTTGATTGTACTTGAAAGTGCGTATCGTAATTTTTTTCGTTGAAAATCTATCAATTTTACTTCTAAAACATATGTTTTTTGCTTGGTAACTGGAATGCTTATTCCAGTTTGGTTAAATAGTGTATATGAAATTCCTGGATTGTAGACAATGTTGTTTGGCTATATATATATATATATATATATATATATATATATATATATATATATATATATATATATATATATATATATAGACTCTAGAAAAGTCTACTGTAAAAATATTTTAGACCACTCGAAAGGCTGATTACTAGAAAAATATGACAGAGGTAAGTTGTTGTTTTCGGATTCAGGTTTATAAAAGGCTATTGTTGTTTGGTTTACAATTGTCGGCGAATTCTGAATTTGCGAATTAGAGTTCCACGAATCTGACCAATTCATACTGTTTGGTTCACAAATGGACAACTAGGAATTCATACCTGTAGGAAACTTGTAGGAACTCATACTTGTAGGAATGCATACCTGTAGGAATTCATACATTATACTTCCACTCAATAATTTTCTATTTCAATTTCAGGTTCTAGCATACAACTCAAAGAATTCTATCATAGAGGTCAAGCATATAAAGAATTAGGAAACTTGTAAATAAGATTTCTTAAACTTCCTAATATTGGACTTGTTTGGAATAAATTTTTGCATAAAAGCTTGAACCAATAAGTTGTATATTAGTAAATTCTTGTTTGTATTATTTGACATAACTTTAATTTCTGAAATGCAGGTTATTGTATCTAACTTGAGCATGGCACATTAACTTTTCCTATAAGAAGAAACTATTGTAGACATGTTTAGGTATGAAATTATGTTGCATGGCTTATTTATATCATCCACAAGCTCATGGGAAAGAGCTATTTTCTCATGAACGCTTCTGGATAAGGCAAATCCTGGAGTTCACTTGAAAATAGACCTATTTATAGAGGCATTTGTATATATGTTTTCTGGATATACACGAGTTCAACTATGATAGGCTATCACAGAGGTCCAACTATAGATAAGGCAAATCCGGGAGTTCTGGATGAAGCCTTGTATATATGTTTTCGATATACAAAGGTTCAAGAGGATGCTTACTATATATATATATATATATATATATATATATATATATATATATATATATATATATATATATATATATATATATATATATATATATATATAAAGTCTCAAAATGGAGCTTCCAGTAAATTTAGCACTGGGCATGGGCTAAAAGCACATTACTACTAAGCAATGTGATCCATATGTTGCACTGATAAATGCAGTCTTACTGAGTTTTTAGGTTCTGTTCTCTACATGAAACCATCCAGAAGTGGGTGTACGGACTAGATGGAAGGGCGTCGGCCCCAACATTTTATGTGCAGATTCAGAGGTGCTTTTGGCCTGCGATAGAGAAGACCTGTCATTTTCTGTGGAATTAGTAAGCGATACCTATCATAGGTATATAAAAATATACATGTTGGAGATTAAGCAAGATCAGTTATTTTCAATAGACTTTGCAATCAATGTATAATTATACATGTTGGAGTAATCAGCAGCCCCTCTGATAACAATGATAGCATGTACATCAAATCTTCTTCCAATCCCGAATCCAAATGAAGAAGCATTGTATATATGTTTTCGATACATAGAGGTTCAACTATGATAGGTTATCACATGTTTTGATAGACAGTGGTTCAAATATGACAGAGACTACACACTATATATACTTCCCATATACATATATATATACCCCATATTTGTAAAGTCTCACAGTGGAGCTTCCAGTAAATATAGCACTGGGCATGGGCTAAAACATTTAGCATATGAGAGTTATATGCATAATGCATTGCATTCTACTAAGCAATGTGATACATGTGTTGCACTGATAAATGCAGTCTTATTGAGTTTCAGGTTATGTTCTCTACATGTAACCATCCGGAAGCAGGTGTACGTACTAGATGGAAGTGCGTCGGCCCCAACATTGTTTATATATTTCCTTGGTAAAAGGTAAGGATATTCTATTAGTCTGTTTAATTGGTACTAAAATCCTGGACATGATAGTAAAAAAGAACCAAAACTTGTGTGATTGGCTTATTTCTCAAGTTTTTTATTTACCATATATTTATATGCTTTCTGTATAAAATGTTGGTATGTTTTCTATAAAATGTTAGTTAGTTTTACTATTGTATAATACTGTTGAAATTATCTAATACATGCCTTATGTTACTTATTAATGTGGGTGGTAATGAAAATTTAGAAGGAAATCCCTTTACCTTCTAATGTTACTATAGTTTAGTCCTGAAGAGTAAAATTTCACTACTTTGTGCATTGGCAGCTGGAAGTTTTGCTAGTCTAAGTTTGATTTTTGATGCAAATGCAAATGGCTAGTTATGACTTTATTTAAAGAATGTGTAAGAGTATGTATCTGCCTATTATCACTCACTGCACAAATGGACACATTTTTTTTGTTCATCACATGTTATCTTTTTTTATACCATTTAGCAAGATACAATTTATATTTTGTTTTCTTCGATCTTGTGCCCTTAATAATTTTTCTTGCTTTTTGCAGGATTTCGTGAATTATGATAGTCTCGACGAATCGGGAAACCATGAGTCAAGATTCCCTACCATCTCCTTACTATGATGAAGATTTTAGAGTCTATTTCTTGTTTTTGCTCATACTGTCTACTATAATATATGGATTATTAGTGGAATTAAGTAGTGGAACAAATTCTGGGTATGTGAACAAAACTTAGATTAAATTTGTTATGTCAAATTTGTTGTATCAATAATGATATTATGTGTTCTATGTTTCTTTGGTTTGTGAAAGTAATTTTCCATTCTTCAGTTGCCTTTCTGAAAGTAAGTTCTGGGGTTCCAAGCTTTAATATGGAAATTTTTGTTGCACTGGGAAAAATGGCTTCTAAGAGTAAATTATGAATAAAAAAAACTATGTTTCTTTTGATATATAGAAGGTTGGCAACTTGGGATTGTTGGCAACTGTTTTGCATTCTTTTGAAAATAGTTGCTTAGATTTATTATGTATCAAATGTTTGAATTTTTTGTATCAATGGAGGGACAGTGTTAGGAACTGCTGGAAGAAGTGCATAATATGTTATATCATTTGTTGGAAAAAAATTTAGTATCAATGGAGGGACAATTTTAGTATCAATGGAGGGACAGTATTAGGAACTGCTGGAAGAAGTCCATAATATGTTATATCATTTGTTGGAAAAAAAATTTAGTATCAATGGAGGGACAATTTTACTATCAATGGAGGGACAGTATTAGGAACACATTTATGGGGTTCCAAAACTGGAACTCATTTATGGTGTTCCAATTAGTAATCTGTGAATCACTTTGCTAGACACGCTTTATTGGTGTTCCAAAACTGGAACGCATTTATGGTGTTCCAGTTAGTAAGCTTTGAAACGCTTTGCTAGGCACTCTTTATTGGTGTTCCAAAATTGGAACACATTTATGGTGTTCCAATATATGTCCCTTGGAACACTTATTTTCCGTTCCAAGCAAATTGGCAGCCCAAAAATAGGCACATGTTATAGGCGTTCCAGAAATTATATGGAACGGAATTTACCCGTTCCAAAATGGTCATTTTGGTGTAGTGTGCCATGATTCCAGTTTATTACATTCTTGTTCATGCTTCGTATATTTAGTTTGCTAGATTCAGTACTTGCTTCCGTCCTGACAGGATAACGTTGTAGGTATCCTTACTGAGGAGGAGTTACTCTGCGACACATATTATGGAGTTACTGCCGAGGACCCGGCTTTGCTTTACGAGGATGTTCCTGCAGGGAACCTCGCCTAGTTATCTTTTGTTTTTAGACTTTTGGAGAGTAGTCATGTATTAGGCTACATATTTTGTAACTGGACATGTATCCAATTTTTAGATTTCAGACTTGTACTTGGACATTTTACTATATGAGACGACTTTTGTGTTTGGAGCATTTATGACTTTTATTCACTTATAGAACTGTTAGCACATTTAGTCATATCATGTTGTCTTTAGAACAGCTTACTACGTTTTATATCAAACGTAGGCTGGGCATGACTCGGCCTGGCCCAACAATTTGGGTAGCGGGTCGTGACATATTTTTAGTGGTGGCCCACGCAAGTCCTGACTAAATTGTTTGGTTACGTTATTGTACCAAGCATGCCTGCAATTAGGAACTTAAGGTAATTAGACAATATTAGGAATGACGCTTAGAACACTTAGAGGAATGCTAGGATTGCAACATAGGAAATATATCACATGCTTGCTATTATAATTAGATTTTCTTGCCTATGATTACTTGGTTTAAACAAGTCCTTATAAGTCCTTTTTACTTTTTATTAGATGGTGCTTACTCGTTCGTCCCAGTATGTTACACCTGAGAATGGGGCACTCCCTATCCAGTCAGCTGACCAGTTGACTGATACACCCCCACCTCTACCTACCACACTCCCCTACTCCACAGATCCACAGACCCAGATGCCTCCACCACCTTCCACATCCCAGTCCCAGCAGGCCCCGATACTTCCACCACCCCCTATCATCATACCTACCCAGGCTTCCGTCACACTCGACGGGAACCAGCTGCTCACTATGATCCAGGGGTTCCTAACAACCCATCAGGAGCAGACTGCCCTACTCCGCCAGAGCATGGAGCGTTCCGAGGAACGTCCCATAGTCCCACCACCTGTAGAGCCACGGCAGAGAGCGGGGACGATCAAGGACTTCATGGGTCTGAATCCCAAGGAGTTCTCAGGGACTGAGGGCATCGTAGTAGCAGATGACTAGCTAGATTCAGTAGAGAGGAAGCTCCTAGGAGTCAGGATACCGGGTGACCTCCAGGTCGAGGCAGCAGGATTTCTGTTGATAGACTTGGCAGGAGTCTGGTTCCGAAATGAGCCGTTATTTGCGAGAGGGAGAGCCACTTGGGACCAGTTCAAGACCCAGTTCAAGAAGAAATTCTTCTCGACCACTGCTAGAGTAGCAATGGGGCTACGATTCCAGAACATCCAGCAGGGGAACCGTTCTATTGATGACTATGCGGCAGAGTTTAGTCGCCTGAGCCGTTTTGCTCCTAGTCTGGTTGCAGATCCAGAGGAGATGACCCGTAGGTTTTGCTATGGTCTAGTTCCAGACATTGGCATTCTTATAGTGGCGAACGGTACGACTGACTACTACCAGAGCCTAGAGTTGGCCCGGAGCATTAAGGAGCGTCTTCTGTCTAGCAAGAGGCCGGCTTCTGTACATCATGAGGGACCGTCCAAGCGTCAGGCTTTCCAGCAGAGAGCACTGACGCCACCCCAGCAGACTTATCGTCTCCCTACACCACATCATCAGACCCCGCCAGTTAGAGCCCCGAGACCCCGACAGCAGCAGCAGCAGAAGGGAGCTTTTTGTGTATACTACAAGAGGCCAGGCCATGACTCTCTCGTCTGCAGGAAGAGGTTGGGTCAGTGTTTGGCTTGTGGGTCTCCCACCCATCAGCTTCGAGAGTGTCCAGTAGCGAAGACTAGAGGACCGCTTCCGACTCAGCAGCAGAGGTTTGGGCAGCATCTGCAGCAGCAGAAGGGACCTCAGGGGAAGGTTTATAGTCTAGCCCTCGAGCCAGAGCCGGAGCAGGTTTCGGAGCCGAATTACTTAGCTGACGTCATCACAGGTCATGTTTATTTGTATACTTTTCTAGCTGTATGTTTGTTTGATTCTGGTACATCTCATAGCTTTCTGTCATTAGAGTTTATGCATAAACACCATCTAGTAGCTACACCTACTACAGAGATTAGTAGAGTGATGACGGGAGGAGGACCAGTGCCTATTAGATCTATCTATAGATGTTCTATTTTTATAGCCGGGAGAGAGTTCAGGGGACGATTCTTTGTGATGCCACTCCCCGGTTATGATATCATATTAGGGATGGACTGGCTTAGCTATGCCCATGCATCTATAGACTGTCATGAGGGTAGTATTTTGTTCAGTCCCCCAGGCACAGCACCATTCAGTGTCAGAAGGACAGGGCCGGAGATCAGCCTAGAGCTGAACTGTTGTGCGACAGTTGGGGACGTAGCACCGCCACACCCTATCATTAGGGAGTTTATGGATGTATTCCTAGAGGATCTTCCAGGGATTCCGCCTGACAGATATATGGAGTTCACCATAGATTTAGTGCCGGGTTCATCACCAGTATCACGGGCTTGCTATAGAGTGAATCCCAAGGAGGCAGTAGAGATGAAAGAGCAGATTGATGACCTATTAAAAAAGGGTTTCATTCAATCCAGTGCTTCTCCATGGGGAGTGCCAGTGCTCTTTGTGCTAAGAAGGATGGTACAGTCCGATTGTGTATTGACTACCGGGCATTGAATGCCATCACCATCAAGAACAAATATCCTCTGCCCAGGATAGATGATTTGTTCGACCAGTTGAGCGGGGCGAAGGTGTTTTTCAGGATAGACTTGAGATTCGGGTACCACCAGGTGAAGGTTAGGGCAGCAGACATCCAGAAGACGGCGTTCAATACGAAGTATGGGCAGTACGAGTTTCTGGTGATGCCATTTGGTCTCACAAATGCGCCAGCTGTCTTTATGAACTTGACGAATAAGATATTTCACCAGTATCTGGATAAGTTCGTCGTAGTGTTTATCGACGACATCCTGATATACTCGAAGACGCCAGAGGAGCATGCAGAGCACTTGCGGATAGTTTTGGGGATTCTGAGGCAGAAGAGATTGTTTGCCAAATTGCCGAAGTGCGAGTTCTTTTTAGACCGAGTGGAGTTTCTCGGCCATGTAGTCACTGGAGATGGAATCTCGATGGATCCCAGGAAGATTGCTGCAGTTGAGACATGGAAGGCTCCGACGTCAGTTTCAGAGATCAGGAGCTTTCTGGGTTTAGCAGGCTATTATAGAAAGTTCGTCTAGGACATTGCTAGGATAGCTGAACCCATGACGAAGCTGACGCAAAAGGACGCAGAGTACATCTGGTCAGAGGACTGCCAGGCAGCGTTTGAGGAGCTGAAGAGGAGGCTGACGACCGCTCCAGTTCTGACTTTACCTTCAGGTTCTGGAGGTTTCACCATTTACAGCGATGCTTCTGGAAAAGGGCTAGGATGTGTCCTACAGCAGCATGGGAAAGTGATTGCTTATGCATCTAGATAATTGCGGACTCATGAGAGGAATTATCCTACCCATGACCTAGAGTTAGCTACGGTGATCTTTGCACTCAAGTTATGGAAACATTACTTATACGGAGAGCGTGTAGAGATCTTTACTGACCACAAAAGCTTGAAGTATGTGTTCACGCAGAAAGAGCTGAACATGAGACAAAGACGATGGTTGGAGTTGATGAAAGACTTCGACATCGATTTACAGTATCACCCTGGGAAGGCAAATGTGGTGACGGATGCGCTGAGCAGGCATCCGATGGCATGGTACCTGATGATTGATCGGCATTTGTGGGAGGATCTAGAGAAGCTCGGTATCGAGCTAGTTCGGCCAGGATCAGTGATACAGATGATGGCGCTTGACATCCAGTCAGGTTTGATAGAGCAGATCAGGGAGGCACAGCCTACGGATGAGAGCCTTCGCAGACTTCGAGCCCAGGCGTTAGCTGGATTGCTGGATGACTTCACGATAGCAGAGGATGGATCCTTGAGGCATGGCAGCCGATTGTGCGTGCCAAAGGAAAAGCTGGTAGAGGCAGTCTTACAGGAGGCGCACCGATCAAGATATTTTATTCACCCTGGTGCTAACAAGATGTACCGTAACTTGCGGGAGCATCTTTGGTGGCACAGGATGAAGAGGGATGTATCACGTTTCATCTCGAGATGCCTAGTTTGTCAGCAAGTAAAGGCGGAGCGCCAGAGGCCAGCTGGTTTGTTGCAGCCGTTACCCATTCTCGAATGGAAGTGGGAACATATTACGATGGACTTCGTCTCAGGGCTTCCTCATTCCCAAGGAGGGAAGGATGCCATTTGGGTCATCGTAGACAGGCTGACGAAGTGTGCGTACTTCATACCCTTCAAGGTAGGGCTTTCCACTGAGAAGTTGGAAGAGCTATACATGCAGCAGATAGTTCGCCTATACGGAGTGTCGGTGAGCATCGTGTCGGACAGAGACAGCAGATTCACATCCCACTACTGGAGGAGCTTGCAGGAGGAGTTGGGCAGTAGGCTCAAGTTCAGTACGGCGTACCACCCACAGACAGATGGGCAGTCCAAGAGGACGATACAGACACTGGAGGATATGCTGAGGACCTGCATGCTGGACTTCGGAGGATCATGGGAGAGCCATCTGTACTTGGTAGAGTTTTCATACAACAACAGCTACCAAGCCAGTATCGGTATGTCTCCTTTCGAGGCGCTGTATGGACGACGATGCCGCACACCGCTCTTTTGGGATGATGTCGGAGACAGAGTTATGCTTGGGCCAGAGATGATCACGGATGCAGCAGAGAAAGTCGGGATGATCAGAGACAGGCTCAGAGTAGCTCAGGACAGGCAGAAACACTGGGCTGATGCTAGTCGCACGCCGATGGAGTTCGCAGACGGTGATATAGTGCTAGTGAAGATATCACCTACCAGAGGGACGATCCGGTTCGGACGAGGAGGGAAGCTGAGCCCCAGATACATCGGGCCGTTCGAGGTACTTGGCAGGATCGGAGAGGTAGCTTACAGAGTTGTACTTCCACCCAACCTAGCAGGAGTTCACGACGTCTTTCACGTATCTCAGCTGAGGAGATATGTTCCAGACCCCAGTCATGTGCTAGATCATTCAGAGTTGGAGGTCGGACCGAGCCTTACAATTTCTGAGTAGCCAGTGGAGATATTAGACAGGAGAGAGAAGAGGCTGAGGAACAAGGTTATACCCCTAGTGCGAGTAGCTTGGAGCCATCACTCCCCAGGTGAATCTACTTGGGAGAGGGAGTCGGACATGAGGGAGAGATACCCTTACTTGTTCGATCCAACCGCTGCGAGGGAACCACCCGTTCCCGCTTGATACCTTAGAGGTTAGTTTCTATCGCAGCCTTAGTCATTTTGTTGCATTGCTTGCTATGTTAGAATATTGTAGGGTCTTCAATCCTTGTGAATTTCGAGGATGAAATTTTTCAAGGAGGGAAGACTTGTAAGCCCTTGTTTTTCAAATTTCATTTTAATTAGTGTTAATTAATTTTTAATGTCATTTATAGCCTTAAAATAATTATTAGGATTTTTAGGAATTTTTCTAGAATTTTTAAATAATTTTTAAATGAGTTTTAATACTAAAAATATCAATATGTAAATTTCTAAATTGTTTTGATATCATTCTGTAATTTTTAGATTTGTTTTTATATTAGTTTGCAATTAGTGAAATATTTTCAAATGAGGAATGCAAATTCTATTTTGCATTTAGCCACTGTTGGGGCCTATGTGTAAATACCTAATCTAGGAGGGCCTAACTGCTAACCTACCCAACACCCCTCCCTACGACCACACTCTCTCTCTCTTCACCCACTCCGCTGACCGACGACCGCCAGCGCGCCCTGCCCCCGCCATTTTCGACTGCCCTCGACCGCCTCAACACCCCTATAAAACTCCCCTCTCTCTCCCCAGACCAAACCCTAACCCTAAATTCTCTCCACGACCACCACGACCCCCTTTTCTTCCCCGACGAACCTAGACCTAACCCTAACTCCGGCGAGCCCCGTTCAGCCCCACCGACGACCCTCACCGCCAACCACCGCCGTCGACGAGTTCGCCGCAGCGAGCTGAGTCGGTCGCCACCACTCCGCCACCGCCCCGACGCCTACTCCGCCGGCCAGAACGCTCGAACCCACCCCCAGCAAGTCGGACACGTGAGTAGCATTGTCTTCTCGGGTCGTGCGTGTCTCGTGTTGGGTCTATATTATTCGCCGCGTCCTGGCGAACCTAGTGATGAGTTTGGACACGACGAAATCGAGTCGTGCGTGTCGTGCTGGCGTAGGACACGAGAATACCTGTGTCCCTAACTGTCAGGACACAGGACTGTATTATTTTTTTTTATCATTTTAAACACTTAAAACATAATAAAACTAACCTTATCCTAACCCCTAACACAACCGTCGGGCTGACCCCCTGGCCAGCCCGACCCAACTCAAAACCCGACCCAAGCGGGCCGAGTTCGAGCCCCCCCCTGCTGTTTCTTTTTCTTTTCCTTTTTCTTTTTTTCTATTTTTCTATATATATATTATATATATGTATATATATATATATATTAGTATATATATTTTATATACTGTATTTTTGATAGTATATTATATATGTATATATAATTTTATAATTAGTAAACTTTTATTTATATATATTTGTGTTTATATACATATATGTATATATTTCCATGTGCATATATTATTATATATATATTAATATATATGTATACAATATTTGTATATATATATATATATATATATATATATATATATATAAAAATATATATATATATATATATATATATATATATATATATATATATATATATATATATAAAAATATATATATATATATATATATATATATATATATATATACTTTATAAATTAAGTATTTTCCTTATATATATATATATATATATATATATATGTACTTTTAACATATGTATGTATATTTTCACGATGCATAATTTTACCTTATTAAAATATTAATATTTATTTTGTATTTTTACCAAATTGTATTTTAGTGTATTTAAATTACTGCAACCATTTGGTGTCCAAGCCTAGCATGGGTTTTTGGGCCCAAATGTATTTTCACACATTCAAGACCTGTACAAGTCATATTGGACTTGATTCATGGCCTTGGGTCCTGTATTTTAACTTTGGTTCAAATGATATACATGGACAAAATACGCAGATAATTAATTATTTAATTTCAATTGTGTGCAATGCTGATTTTGATTTTCTAAAAATACTTAAAGTACTATTAAAATTCTGGAAAAATAGTATTTAGATACTATGTTAAGTTAGCTAATTTAGTATAATTTTTATAGTATTTAAATTACAGTTTTGCCACTAGTTTGGCTTATGGAACCAAAACTCATTTTCTGTATACTTAGGAAAGCTGATTTTTATAAAATACTTGTACTGGTTAATAAATTCCAGAAAAATTATAATAAATTTCTATGATTAACTAGGATCATTTTGGTACTTTACTTTGAGTAAAATTAAGCTTTTTGTCTACCTCAAAAATTGTTAGAACTCAGTGATCTTTTGATTTATTTATTGATTAATTACGACTTGTAACTTTTTGTGTTATTTTGAGTTTTAGCCATGATTGAACCCCACCCCTCACTAGTGTAAAGAACCTAGGAAGTTAGTTAAAGTAGTGTGTCACCCCACATTGGTCTCATATGCTAAAATCATCATTTTGGCTAGGTGCCCAGTCACAAGTCGTGTTTCACAGATTAGTGTCTTAGCGTTCTAGCTTAGTGTAAAAACTAAGTTATTGTATTTATTTCTACAGTGACGAGTTATCGAACATCCATAGCACTTTTATCGCAGCTTGTTTTGCTTTGCTAGAGGCAAGTACTTTCTACAAACTTTATATACTGCTATAACAATAAACTGTGATTTACCCACCATGTTAAATGCTGATCCTTGGGGTAGCAAGTTAGAACTTTACATGTTGTATTACTTTTAGTCTCCACCATGTTTATACAGTATTTCATATCTCTCACATGTTTAAATAAACGGGTTAAGGGAAAACTGTTAGTATTGTACATGAACATGACCCCCTTCTCCGTATGTATTTACCGCGCTCGGTGACATTCTATATGTGACCTTGCCATATGTTCTGATATCGCGTTTGTGTATGGATATACACCGATGCCATTCGTGCACGTATGTGTATACCAGAAAACTTGATATGTACCACAGTACATCCTGTTCACCTATTGACCGATTCACGTACATGCTACAGTTTTAAACTTTTAAACTACATGCGGTTATTTATAAAATAACCAATTAAACCTTGATATGCCATGATTCCAGTTTATTACATTCTTGTTCATGCTTCGTATATTTAGTTTGCTAGATTCAGTACTTGCTCCCGTCCTGACAGGATAACGTTGTAGGTATCCTTACTGAGGAGGAGTTACTCTGCGACACATATTATGGAGTTACTGCCGAGGACCCAGCTTTGCTTTACGAGGATGTTCCTGCAGGGAACCTCGCCTAGTTGTCTTTTGTTTTTAGACTTTTGGAGAGTAGTCATGTATTAGGCTACATATTTTGTAACTGGACATGTACCTAGTTTTTACATTTCAGACTTATACTTGGACATTTTACTATATGAGATGACTTTTGTGTTTGGAGCATTTATGACTTTTATTTACTTATAGAACTGTTAGCACATTTAGTCTTATCCTGTTGTCTTTAGAACAGCTTACTACGTTTTATATCAAACGTAGGCTGGGCATGACTCGGCCTGGCCCAATAATTTGGGTAGCGGGTCGTGACACAGCGTCCTTACTCTGCACCCTATTACGGAAGGCCTGCTTGGATCTGAGAGTGAGGGATGTTAGGAGGCTGATCTCTTTGATATCTTTGCCCTCTGTAAAGGAGTTCAAAATCTTAGCGAAGAAGGCTATCAATCGGTTTTTGGTCTCCTCGTCCGACACCGGTTCTTCTTCGATCTCTTCTTCTGTGTCCTCTGACTCTAGGTCATCATCAGAGACGGAACCTGTCACATCTTCATCCACCCCAGCAACAACTTCTTCGATTTGTCCTTCCGGGTTCCTGTCAGGTGGAGGGTCTACCTCGATGGGAGTGAGCTTCTGATTAACTACTGGATGTGTCTCACTAAAATCTTCAGCGATATAGGAAGGATTGAGCCTAATGATAGTTGTGGAGGAGGTTGGTTTGTCAGAGGGAGGCAAGATTGCTATGGTGATATGGGTGTTATTAAGGCAGCCATTCGGGGATAGGGCCATATCTTCTTCTAGCTCGTCCAGAACGTCGGAATAGCTGCCTTCGCTGAAGCAACCGACCGCAGCTGCCTGGTTCATCCTGTCGACTGATTCTTACCCGATGTTCTTAAGCATGTCCGGACTATATTCCTGAGCGGGTGACTGTGTGCAACGGGTGTTCAAAATATTATTAGGGTTACGGCCGGGGCTGTGAGGGTAACGATAGCACTGTTCGAGGAGGATGGATCAGAGTTTCCATCGCTAGCTAGAAACCGAGTGTGGGTGTTCGGTAGGAAAGAAGGGGGATTTGGGGGGTTAGTTGTTAGTCCTAGTTTTTGGGGGGACGCTCTTGCGCGTCTCTTTCTTCTTGAGTTATGGGTGGGGGCGATAACAATGCTCAATAGAGTAGCCGCTCTGATGGCAGTGTTTGCAGAAAATGATATTGTTGTTGTAGATGATATGCTGAGTGTGTGACATGTTGCCGAGAGAGATTTGGATATACTTGGGGGATCTTTCGAGAGATCAAGTTCTACGCAAATTTTGGCATAGTTAGCTTTGGAAAGGTTTCTAGTTTCTTTTGCTGCCGCCACGAACGTGTCGAAGGAGTTACCAATGCGATAAAGAGCCTTAGGGACGAAGCAGATGAGAGGAATATTGGAGAGGGTCACCCAGGTCGAGGCGGTCGCTGAGTCAACCTTGGTATTGAAGTCCTGGGTCCATCTGAAGATTTTTATAGTATAGGAGTCTATCCTGCTAGTGCCACGACTCCAAATGGACATATGGTTCGGATCTGAAAATAGGTGCAGAAGAATGTGTTTGGGGTCCATGGAGGCAGCCCTGTATGCCGAAGTGAGTCCCCAGCTGGCAACCTCTTCCTGGACAAGTCGAAGTTTCGGGTAGCCGGTAGGGAACTTGATGAGAAGGTATGAGGGAAGGATGACGATAGCGCTGCCAGTTCGGGTTCCAAGAATGGCACCCTGATCTCGTGGTGGTTCATCGTGCAGTCGACTTCAGATAGGTCGATATCGGCGAAGATCTGTGGAAACCGGGACGATCGATCGGGTCACAGTTTATCAGCGTATGACTGCACGAGGGGCTGCTGGTGAGCCGGAGAGGGCCTTCTACCCGAAGGCGCGACCTCCGATCTCGCGCCTGTCACAACCCGCACCCTAAGTTGGGGCACGAGCACGTAGGTACGTCCAGCCTACGTCGCATAATCGACGGTAGAATGTTGTATAGTTTTCCTAGAAAGTATAGCATCTAGACATAATATAAATGTACCTGTCATCTCCGCACAGAGGTATATAAACTCAACTCAATCACAAAGACATCTAGGAAAGATAGGCACGAAAATCATATGAATAGGATGAAAATAGAAGTACGGAAGTAGAATGCAAAGTCACAACACAGTAGAGAGTCGAAAACACAACATATGATCCCAAAAAACAAATATAGTATAAGTCTCATAAACTAGCTGGCTCGCAGTCCAGACAAACCTAACTAGTAGATCTAAATAGGTAAAATATCATCTACGGGGTCCAGGGGTAACTGCTGGTCATAGTCTCCATCCTGGCCATACCCATAGAAGGTAGAGCAATCAGCATCTAAGTCATCTGTAAACATCAACGATTATCCTGTCAAGAAAATGAGCAAGTACAAACCACCAACAATAGTTCTATAGTATTAACAAATGCTGTAAGAGGCAATCACAATGGAATACAAGATGAACATATCAAGATGAAAATATAACAGGATATGTAAAGCAGGAAATCATGTCAGGGTGTATCATGCAAGAAAGTAGAATTGAGTAGGATATATTGTTAGGGTTATATACTAAAAGCATCACTTTTGTAGTAACCTTATTTCCTTAAATTTTGAATGAGACTCGTATGGGCAAATGTTTGCATATTGTATTTGTTGCAAGTGTTAATACAAATGTCTGATATTCTATATTATAGATAATATGGTGTGTGGTGTCACACAGAAGATCATATTATCAGTTTCCTAAGGAGTATATAAATAGTTCACAACCTAGATGGACTTGGACAATCTATTGGAAAGGTTGTAGTGTAATCTGGTATTAGTCTATCTTGACTATAGGTTTACACTAGTACACTTTGTGTGTATTGAACAGGACCACTTGAGGTTGTTCTCTTTGTACTAACTACATAAGAGAACAAACCCCTCAGTTATTATGGATGATTGTGCTCTTAATCCGGATATAATAACGGACATGTATATGTAGTGTGCATTACTTTGACTCATAAAAGAGTGAGATTCATTATGGATCAACAACCTCTATGAATTGGGTAATAACATTGTATGTATGATGGGCTGTTGATTATAAATAGAATCCATGTCCCGATACATCGGGTTGATGATGTCCTCTTAAGGAGCTCATAAGGATTGTCATGTAAACCCTGCAGGTGGATTATATCCGACATGACAAATAAAGTTGAGCAGTACTACTTAAGGATAAAAGATGTCGAATCAATATAGTTGTCAGTAACTTAATTTGATCAACGGACATACGATATCTTAACATGGAGAGCCAAACGAGCATATAATAAAAGGAGCCCACAAACATAATTTGGGATTATGGAGGTAGTGCAACAATAGCTCATTAGTGGACCGAGCCATTGTTAATGGGCCTGGATTGTATGTTCGGGCTGAACACGGGATATCCAGATCCGTTAGGAGGTCTAACCCTAATTTCTTCTCATGGTCCCTAACGTAGCCTATATATATCCTCTATTCTCTGGCCGCTAGATTACTGATCAGAAATCTGAAATTTTCTCTAAATTCGTGATTCACGTAAGGAGAAAAAGAGAGGGCTGCCAAGGAGAAGAAAAGGTTGGGAGATCGTCGCCCATACGATGTCCAACTCGAGGAAAGAATACGTGCAGAAGATCTTGGGGTCGTCCGCTCGAGATTGCCAGGAATTACTTGTCTTCTTTCTGCCGCAGGAGAAGAAAGGGTTAGGAGATCGCCGCCCACACGACGTCCAACTCGAGGAAGGAATATGTGCAGAAGATTTTGGGGTCGTCTGCTCGAGATTGCCAGGAATTACTTATCTCCTTTCTGTCGCAGGTATAATTCATGAACCCTAGTTTCCGCCTATGAAGGGTTAGAACAGGTATTAAATCTGTTTAACTTTCTATCGATCAATACGCACACTAAAGGAAGGGTCCTGGGAATCCCCAGTTCCATCATATATCTGATATAATAATAAATGTAAAATGTGCCTCAAGTATTATAGCATTATGTGATCGGTTTGGGACAAGATCAAGCTCTTTCATTTGACCGACTACGAGTACAGGACCTCGGGCTAGCCAGAATGGAAAGCTATGAGACAAGTAGTAGCACAGGTCAGGCTTTACCCTACATGAGGCGAGGGTATAGCTATGATACAAGTAGTAACAGGAATGCAAGTAGGGGTATTGATCACATAACCTATAATAAATCTCCATCCCCGAATAGTATATGGATCCGGACATAGTACGTCATGACACGAGATTCCCTAAGAAGGTAGCTACTCCCTCTTAGGAATCGGTGTCAATACAAGTACAAGAACAAGATCGAGCAAGTACCAGTATCCCAAGAAAATCCAGGAATGACGTCTCATGACAGGAATCCGATATATACTAGTTCGTGCACCATCGTATCGAGAATCAAGTAAAACACTATAACTGAATCGAATACAGAAGATATCAAGACAAAGAACTACTATCAGAGAATGTACTCGTCTGCTGTCCTGAGCTATCAAATAAGGTCGATGCTCAGAATGATCTCACAGACCTAAAGATGAGATATTGTAAGTTAATTAGGTTTAAACAAAGTTAAGTATGATTTTCTAATGTATAATATGCAATCTAGGTCAATCTCAGTCCAACTAAGTCAAACTAGGTCACATCAAGTCAAACTAGGTCAAACTGGATCAAAGGTTGACTTATAGTTGACTTTTGGTCAACTGGTTAACTCTAGGTCAACTCTGGTCCACGTTGGATCAAACTAGAAGTCAAGGTCAAGCTTCTAAGGTTTTGGTCAAACTTAGATTAGTGGTCAACATCTATGATACTTAGGATATATTAATATATATACATACCACATATATCCTTACCCATATAGTACCACTCTAACACATACATATAAATATCATATATCAAGTATATGCATATCCTCACTATGAACCATAACCTATATCTATATACTCTCATATTATATATAGATACTAAATAACCCAAAAATATATATTCCTATCTATATAACCATTCCACAATCTAACATCACCTACTCAAACTCAAACACTTAGACACTAACCCACTAACACTAGGATATCATATCAACCTTGGTCATATTGGCATACTAATACCAATACCTTGGTTGGAATCTAATACCTTAACTTGGATAAACCTATACCTTTCCTTGATATCTTGATACCTTACCTTGGTATCTTGATACCATACCTTGGTCATAAGGTAAACTAATCATTTACCTTGAAGGTAAAGGTAATTCATATTTACCTTAAGATACTAACTTGGTATCATGAGATACCAAGATACCCCTCAAATATCTAATTAACTAACTATCTAATGTACTAACTTCACATCTTAACTAATATCTAATATATAACCTATAGAGACTAACTTGCAAACATACCAATATCTAGAACTAACATAACCTACTAACATATCAATATCTAACATACTAGATATCTAACATCAAACTATCTAACAACATATTAAATATCTAACAAAATATTAATCTCTACTATCTAACTAACACTCATACTAATAAATATAACTTACACTAACATATAACAAACTCTAACATATCTAATCCTCTACTAACCAACATCTAACAAACATACTAACATATATAACTCAACATATATATATATATATATATATATATATATATATATATATATATATATATATATATATATATATAAAAAAAATATATATATATATATATATATATATATATATATTATACATATACTTGACAACCTATGATACCTACATTCACTTAATATCCATACTACATAGGCTCATAGGTTACACAAAATGTCTATGTCGTATAGTCACTCTTCTACTTAAAACCAATACTGTATCAATTGGGCCTTCACTAAATTCTAGGATTAAAGTACGTTGTAGCCCTTCATGTTAGCTTTTCGAAACTTCAAACGGATCGTATTTTCGTGTCCGGAAGCTCCCGAAATTGCGAAAACACCGAAACGCGTTTGTCTTTCGGACAGCTGACACTCAAATAGTTTTACAGAAAGTTCTAGAACGATTTTGGCTAATTAAAATATATATTTGGAAAGCTAACTTCGATACGATTCTTTTAAAAAAAGGAAGATTAATCGGAGTTCTGAGCTAAAAGTTATGGCATTTTTAAGTTGCTATAGTTACTAAAAACGTGGATGAATATTATGACGAATTTGGGTTGTTTTGGACAAAAGAAACACATGTAGGCCAAGATACTTGGATACCAACATAGGTATCCAAATGAAACTCATTCTAACCATCCTAACTAAGATCAATCCACTCTTTAACCATTCTAAATCTGAATTTAAAACACAATTAATCCTATTAGACAATAAACCAAACACATGGGGTGTCTTATTTGAGATATTTATACTAGGACACAAGACACAATCCTAACTTGTTCTAGAGGGCTCCAAATGGTCTCAAATTTCAATCTAAAGGGAATACATGCACGGGGGTGGATCCTACGGATTCAAAACTAAATAATATGCATAGAAAATCAATTTAGAGGATTGGTTTTACCTATTGGGAGTGAAATCCCAATAAAACTCTCAAGGACACGGCTCCGACACGAAAATCTTCCAAAAAGGACACTCATCCTTGCACTTTGCTCCAAATCTTTGTTAGCACCCTCCCTTGGTAATATGAGAAGGATTGATGGAAGATTTGGTGGAGGAATGAAGAGATTTGGAGATCAAATCAAAGAGAGAAGCTCTCTAATTTGGGGAAGAACACTTTGTAAATAAAAGGAGGCAAGATAGAATGAAAAGAAAGGGGGACACCTATGCTTTATGTGGCTACCATGGGAGGACCTAATGATCCTATGTGAAATGTCCAAGATGCCCCTATAAGTCTCATTTTGGTCCACTTAAGTCATGACAAGGTTTGAGGTCAAAAAGGGTCAAGTTTAAGTCTCTAATTTAACCAATCTAACTAAGTAGGATTAGTCTAATCTTACTAACTTAATTAGTGAAATTTGTGGGCCATGACTAACTAATCTTGGGGTCCCGTCTAGAGTCTAAACTACCTGGGTCAATAACACAAGTCGGAACGAGACGAAACTCGAACCCGACTAAACAAATCCCATAAAAACAATATTAAATATATAAAATTCCCAAAATATTAAAATATAAAAATAACCAAAATACCCTTAGTCTAAAAAGTGATAATTAGCTAATCTAACCACATGGGTTAGGCCTCCATGGTCATGGTTAGTCTCTAGGCTAACAGCTCTAAGGTTACACTAGCAAAAGGACAAAATCACAAAACACAAATTTAATAATATTAAAAATAATCAAAATTCACCAATAACTCAATAACATGATTTAAACATATTATTAAATGGTAATTTTATAAAAGTTCAAAATTTTTCCTATTTTAGAAAAGTGGTGGATACAAATCTACCCTCCTAAAAAATAATTTTATTCTCGAAATTTAAGGTGGTTGTACTCTTCCCTAGGTCAACCTTCCACCAATAACCAAGGTCAAAACTTCTATCTAGCAACACACAAGATCAACAAGTAAAATGTAGGTAGGGTCAAATGGTCTAGAAACATAATCTATTTTAACAAAAGTGAAACGATAGAGATGACATGTTAGGACCCTTCTCAAGATACAATCTGATAATCATATGCGTCTGTCGAAAATCATGATACTCAGAATCCTCGCCACGCTAGTAAACAAGGTTGCGATAAACGGTAGATTCCATAACTGGGGTATGCACCTTCTTAATCATGTCGTCTGGAATCCACGCTATGCCAACTAGTATAGCTGCGAGAAATCCCAAATCTCATAATCAAGATATGTACATCCAAAGTCAGGTCTCTATGTTCTCGCTACGCCGGCTAATATAGCTACGATAAACTCTAGGCTCCATAACAAAGTAGACGTTTACCTTTCCTATTATTTTCGTCAACATATGTTATCAAAGGATACTGTAACTCAGTCCATAATATTCATCTCGATATGGAAGGTCAAATCAGCGATGGTACATTAAAAACAAATTCGATAACGAGGAATAAGGGTAAGAAAAAACAAAAAGAAAATACAGAAAAAGAATCGAGTAGAACAGAACCTGCCACTATATCTGCTACTGGCTCAAACTCCTCAGCTGCTAGTGTAAAATCTCTGTCCTGGGGTGCTCTCCTCTGGTGCTGGACTGCAGGTCTCGCCAGTACTCTGTCCTGGCCTTCCTTGGCTGCACGAACAGGGCAGTCCTTCAGCTGATGGTCGGACGCTCCACAGGACAGGTAAACGCCCGACCTCTTTCTGTAGACCTCACGAGAGTGTCCCTGCTTCCCACAGTAGGCACACTGGATGGCCTGTCGCTGGCCCTGCCCCTGCTGCTGGTAGGCACATGCTGGTGCCTGATGCTGCTGCTGGAATAGCCTCTGCTGCTGAATGTAAGGACACTTCGCCGGTCCCGTACTGGAAGTAGCTTCCAAAGTATCACTACTCCTCTTCGGCCTGAGGTCGAAATCCTTCTCTGTTATCTTTGCATCCATCAGGATCTGCTCGAAAGTCGCCTCGCGACGCCCAGAAGTGCGAGTACGAACTACGTAAATTAGATCCTTCCTGAACTTGCGGGCCTTCTCCCCCTCATCCTGGATCATCCCTGGAGCGAATCGACTCAGGCGAAAGAACTCCGTCGCATACTCGTCTACCGACGAGTTCCCCTGTACTAATCCCACGAACTGGCCCTCCAATGTGGTAAGAGCTACGTCGGAGAAGAACTTCTCCTTGAAGAGCCTCCGGAAGCTCTCCCATGTCAAACCTCTTACTGATGCACGAGGATCCGTGCGAAACCACGTCAAGGCGATATCGAAGAACTGACTCGCCGCAGCTGTGACCCACAGTCCTTTCGGAAGCTCCGCCAACTCCAAGCTCTATTGTACGTCCTCCAACCAATCGTCGGCTGTCACTTTCCGTTCCCAGAATACGTATTTTCAATACATGTACTAATTTAATTAATTTATTTAATATTTATCAGGTATTTTTCTGTATTTAATTTCCTTTAAATTTCTCGTCAATTGTTTTTCTGCATTTTATTTTCTATTTTTTGTTTCGCTTTTAGGTTCGGCCTGAGTCGATTTATTTTCAGGTTTGGGTGGTTCAGCAATTCCCCACCTACCACCATTCCCATTTAAAACCCCAAAACCCTTCTTTCTCTTCATTTACTCCTTCTCCATTACTCTTCTTCTTCATCCTCCATAACTCTCTCCCACCTACCTAGCCGCATAGGCAAGTGCCAAACTTGCTTCATGATGGAACCCCAGTTTTTTGTTCCATCATCTTACTTACTTGATCTTAAGTCTCTTTAGTAGTTAACATTTTCAATTTTTATAGCTCAGTTTGTGTAGATCTAAGTTTAATGCATTTTTAGATTTTTTTGGGTTCTGATCTAGCTAATCTTGTTATTTTCAAGTTTTGATGGTTCTATGTTGTAGAGAATTCCGTTCTACCCCATTTTGACCTATGGAAATCCATATTTGGACTTGAAATGAAGGATTTAGGAAGCTTGGAAGCAATGGCTTCCTATGGTTCTTCTTCTTGAAAAAGTGGGGAAGAAGAACAGTGCTTGACCGCATGAGTTTTCATGCGGCAAGTCTTCTCGAGCCGTAGGAGCGCATGAAGTGTATGGCCGCATGGAGGTTCTGGCCGTATGGAGTGCCTGGCCGCATGTAATTCTGAGCCGCATAAGCTTGATGCATTCTCAGCCGCATGAGAGTTGATTGTTCCAGCCGCATGAACTTCTATAATATCTCAGCCGCATGAATTCCCATCTATTTCAGCCGCATATGGATAATTATATCTCAGCCGCATAAGACTTGATTGGCCGCAGCCGCATGAGACTTGATTGGCCGCAGCCGCATAGACTTTATTATTTCCCAGCCACATATAGATTATTATTTCCCAGCCGCATATAGATTATTATTATTTTCCAGCCACATAAGGATATTATTTTTCGACCGCATGGCCGCATGTCATCTCAGCCGCATAGGCTTAGTGATTTCCAAGCCGTATGAGATTTCATACCCTAGCCGCATGTGACTTTCCTATCTCAGCCGCATAGACTTTATTATTTTCCAGCCGCATGAGACTTGAATTACCGCAGCCGCATATGGATAATCTTTTCTAGCCGCATGTGATTTGATTTATTGAGCCGCATGGACTTAGTTCCCTTCAGCCGCATAAGCTGTTTTTCTTCGGCCGCATGGCCCATTGCCGCATGAACTCTAGACCATGATGCCTTTTTATGGATTCTTGTCATTGATTGGCATTAATTAACATTGATTGTTATTAATAATTGATCATGCGTTCCTAGTTGGAACTAAGAGACTGGCTAGTCGTCTTATTGAATTGAATGAATGAGACACGTTCATATTAACTATGAACTATTGTAATCGATTGGCCTATCCCGAATATTGGCATATAGATACATACAGGCTTCAATTTATTTATTTATTTGTTTATTATACGAAAGCAGCATGTGTACTTTATGGTCAAGGCATGATTATTCCGTGGTTAATTTGATTGTTGCATTACGCTATGTAAGACCTACAACCTAACCGTACAGGTATAGTTGTAGAGTGTGCATATCGTACCCCGTATGAAGGTACTCATTCTGAATGACCATGATCCACGGCATGGGATTTTACTTAACATAGAGGCTACTAAGTTAAATAAAATAATGATTGCATGGAGAGAATGGATTCCCGAGTTCTTATATGGCAGCCCTCTTTGGGACTATTAGTGCCCGACAGGTCGGCTGGTTCCCACAAATACTACAAATCTGCCACACGGGCAGGGAGCAGTATCTGCTTATATTATTTATTGTAGATTGATGACGGGCGTCCCTCTGGGACTCGTCTAATTCATGATTGGCGCAATTGATTGACTGGATAGACTAGCCTTGCTTGCACATAGTAAGAACTGGGGAATCTTTATTGCATATTTTCAGGGTAACTTGGAACTCACAGTAGCAAGCCGTAGTAGTTGAATGGCCGTTTAAATTGATTTGTTTGTGTATTGTACCTACTATGTTAACTAACTTAGATGATCAGAATGTCAGGACATGACGGCCAACTTCTGTCCTTGTTTGGTTGGAAAGTTGGTTCGAAGTGTCGTGATGTTACGTGAGTCCCAGTAGCTAGCAGAGATATATTTATCATATTTCTTATTACTGGTTCAAATATCTCATATTGTACTTTTTTGCGGTACTTTCTATAAGAGGTCTAACCTCTCTGGTTTTACATGGCCAGATTTAGAGTCAGTTCCCGAGGACTCAGCTTACTTCTACCTCCAAGATGGTCAATACTAGAGGAATGATCGCAGGAGGACTCGAGTGGGTTCCTTACTTTCCCGCTCGTTTTGTTATTATTTTATACTTTGCCGTTTGGCACCGACATGTTAGTCGGATCGTCTTGTATTTACTTTTACATAATTGTAACTAAGTCAGACTGCAGCTGATAATAATTGTGTATACCGTTCTACATCATCTGGCTATGTTTTATAAAGCCAGATATCAAGAACATTTTGACTGAGCGTTTGGGATGCCTTACTGCTTTATCTTACATGTTCTCTATTTACGGTTTCTTGTTTGAATGATTGAGACAATAGATATGAAGTGACCATAGGAAGACTTTCATGTAGTATGCACCCACTTATCTTTTAGACAGCATTGATCGTATTATACGGTATTCTTCTACCCGTAATACGTAGCTGGCTGAGTCATTCCCCCGCTCTCCAGTATTCTGGTTCTGGGGCGTGACAAGGTTTCAGTGGTGGCCCATGCAGGTCTGATTTCAGACTTGTGGGGTATTTTTACTTATAGGATGTCTCAATCACACATGTCCCCCCTTGATCTCATGATTCATTGTTCTCAACCCTAGCTTAACATTCCGGTATCCTTCGACTTCATTGATCCTTCATGTCCGGTCGTTTGATTGCTCTCTTGTCCTTTTTCTTAGGGGCACTTTGTCCGTATCTGTCAGAACTGGACAGCAACAACAAGGGCAGCATGGACAACATGACCAGGTTGGTCAGCTACAAGGGCTAGTACTACCTCAAGAGACTATCCAGGAAGAAGTGATAGTGGAACCAGCAGCTGGACCACAGTATTCGAAAGTTCCAACACCACCAATAGTTCCACCTACCCCTGTATAAATGGACACACCGGCCCTTCTGGAGATCATGAGAGGGATGATGGCTACTCAGCAACATCAGATGTTAGCCCAGTAGCGCATGCACGCTCAATTGCAAGAGCATAACGTATTACTCAACCAAGGGTTGCAGACGGCTTTGGAAAGAGGGGCAAGGACAGATTCAGGAGCGTCAACCAGATTTTGCAAGTACAACCCCTACCGTTTCGAGGGCACGGAAGATGCCATCTCAGCAGATGCATAGCTTAAGGATATTGAGACTATTTTGACAGCAGCTAAGGTGCCGGCAGAAGAACGTGTGGATCAGGTGAAGTTGTTACTTCAGGATCTCGTACGTGATTGGTGGGAATCAGAGGAAGTGGGCATCAGACGTCCCATTGCTTGGGACGATTTTACCGTAATGTTCAAGACGAAGTACTACGGAGTTGTGGCGCAGTTTGAGCTACAACAGAGGTTTATCAACCTCAAGCAGGCCGGCAAGACAGTAGATGCTTATGCAGCGAAGTTCTGCAGATTGAGCAGGTTCGCCCCAGAGATGGTAGCAACAGAGAGCCAGAGGGCTATGAGATTTCAGTAAGGATTTCATCTTGAACTCTTGTAATTGATAGAGGGGCACAATTACCAGACTTTCGATGAGGTATTGACGGCGACCCGGAGGTATGAGATCACCATTCAGAGGATCACGATAAGGATTGGAGGTCAGAAGAGATCCCACAGTCAGGTTGAAGGAGGAGGGGGAGTAGCGCCCCGAACAACAGCACCGTCCCTTGGCATTCGCATTCACGATGTAGCAATGCGAAGGCTAACACCACCACCAAGGCAGCAGCAGCAGCAACAGAGGAAGAACCAGCAACCCCCAACGGGCTGCACTTATTGTGGGAAGGTAGGGCACACTAGAGATGTGTGTCGGACAATGAACGGACTATATTTGATATGTGGAAGTCCAGATCATCGGGTTTCTACCTGTCCTATGAGTTCGAGGTCAGAAGGACCAGTGCAACAATTTCCTGCTCTGCCAGCACCAGGGGCAGGCCAGTATCGAGGACCAGCGGTGGCAGTTAGACCATTGGCACAGCGTCCGTTCATGTCGCAGGATCAGATATTTCGGCAGCAGGGACCGCCGATGCAGCAACACCAGCACAGACCACCCCAGCATCACAAAGGCAGGGGCCAGCAGCAGCACCAGGCTAGGCCGCAGCATGGAAACCAACAAGGAGGTCGAAGGCAGTCATTCACTTTGTCCTTGGAAGAGGCATTGGCATCGAAAGATGTTGTGGCAGGTAACATTCTCGTCGCCTCATATCCCGCAGTAGTATTGTTTGATTTTGGAGCATCACACTCATTTATATCTGTACAATTTGCAACACGGCTAGGAATGAAGTTCGAGGCATTGCCAGAAAGGTTGAATATACTCACTGGTAATGGGCTCGTAGGAGTTAGTAGGGTTATTCTAGCGTGTAGCGTTGTAGTTTGCGGGCATTCCTTACCCGCCCGGTTGATAGAATTTTCTGTTGGAAATTTTGACGTTATCTTAGGCATAGACTGGCTGAAAGACAGTCATGCAACAATAGATTGTCGTAGAGGGAGTGTATCTTTTGATATTTCAGGCATGAAGAGGTTCACCTTAGTCAGATCAGAGGCAACTCAACAAGAGCAGGAAGTAGTGACGGCAATGGAAGAAGTTCTAGTTCCGAAGGTAGTTGAAGAGTTTCTAGACGTATTTCCTGAAGAACTTCCAGGTCTACTACCGATTAGAGATATTGAGTTCAGTATAGAATTGGCACCTGGAACTAAATCGATATCAGATCGAGTTTATAGAATGGCAGATTCAGAGCAGGCCAAGGTTTATCAGCACATAGAGGAACTGAAGGAGAAGAAGTTCATCCAAGCTAGCATATCACTATCGGCAGCACCAGTGGTACTTGTGGGAAAGAAGGATGGGTCATCCAGATTGTGCATTGACTATAGGAAGCTCAATGCGGCAACAGTGAAGAACAAGTACCCACTACCCAGGATCGACGACTTGTTTGATCAGTTGAGCAGAGCTAGAGTTTTCTCCAAGATAGATCTTCGTTCACGGTATCATCAAGTGAGAGTTCGGAAGGAGGATATTCCCAAGACAGCATTCAGGTAGAAGTATGGGCATTATGAATTCTTAGTTACATCGAATATTGATGTACTTCAATGTTGCTAAAGCCGCTGGTAATAATGATCGATAAATTGCCTTATTTGTCGCTAGTGGATTCACAGGCATCCTACGAGAATAGTGGGATCATTGCCTGAGTAATGAGCAACGAATGGAAATAATAAATGTCACCAAGACAGAAGATGGACAGCAGAAATCGGATGCTGTTTACACTATAATATATAATATACTAGAACATTTCACAGGACATATTTCTAATGGGGGGAGAATTAGAACCCTTTTACAGAATTTAAGATGTCCAACTTTGACTCATTTCAGATGGTATAAAGATACTTTTCTGAGTAGAGTCATGGCGCTTGATGATGCCAATGCATCATATTGGAAATCCAAATTTATTGATGGATTGCCCAACCTCTTTGCTGAAAAAATACGACAAAAGTTGAAATAAAAGAATAATGGTGAAATACCATATCAGAATTACACCTATGGAGCATTAATCAATACTTGTGTCCAAGAAGGCTTAGCTTTATGTAATGATTTGAAGCTAAGGAATCAATTGAAATCACAAAGGCTTTCGGAGAGAAAGCAATTAGGAGAATTTTGTAGCCAATTCGCTGTAGATGATTATAAGCCTTATAATAAGAAAAGAAAGGCTAAGAAGGATTATAGTAGAGAAAAGGGAAATAAGCCCTATTATAGGAGAAAGAGAAAGAAGAAATATCCCCAACAATATGAGGAGAAAGATAAGGGGAAGGAGAAGAAATCTTCTCAAAAGAGGAAATCCTCTAAGGAAATAAAATGCTATAAATGTGGAAAAATTGGTCATTACGCTAATAGGTGTTATACCAAGAAGAAGATCCAAGAAATAGAGGATGAAGGGTTAAAAAAACCCTATATAAGATATTGATAAATTCTGATGAAGAATTAGGTTCATCAGACGAGTCTAGTGATGACGAGTCAATTAATATGTGTGAATGTGATAGTGAATGTAGCTGTGAAGAATGTTCCAATGAACATGATCTTGAGTATTATAAGTCCATAGTCGAGATGAATGGATTATCAATTAATGTATTGACTGCTCAAGACAAAGGAGAGATAATAAAATCTCTATTATCTACTGAAATTAGTTGAAATGCTAGAGAAAAACTAATAGATTTGCTTAATTTAGAAGAAAAGTCAACTAGTAGTTCTTTGAATGAGGAAGGAACTAATAAGAAAGAGGAATTTTACAGCATGGATGAAGTCCTCCGACGATATAGAAATAAGGAGGTAAAAGCTGTAACAATACAAGATCTCCAAAATGAGATTAAGGTATTAAAAAAAGAAATAAAAGAGTTAAAATCTCAAGATGAGATGACTCAAATAAGATTATCTCATTTAGAGACGGTAGCAAAGAATATGATAATTCATACTACCGAGCAAGGGGAAAGTTCAAAAAGAAGTAATACTTCAACCCCTAGGATTTCTGATGAGGAAAATGGACCTCAACAGAAAGTAGAGAAAATAGATCTCTATGTTACCCAAAATGGTACATTCAAATAGATTTACTTATTAATAATGAATATTATATTAAGAATTTGATTGCACTAATAGATAGTGGTGCAGATCTTAATTGTGTTAAAGAGGGTGTGATTCCAATCAAGTATTGTGAACAAACAACTCAAACACTGAGTGCTGCAAATAATAAAGCATTGACAGCACCTGATAAGGTTACAGATGTTAATGTCTGTAAAAATTCTACAACCATACCACTGCAATTTGTGGTAGTTAAGGAAATAACTCAGCATGTTATTCTAGGAACTCCTTTCCTAGAAAAACTTATGCCAATAAAGAATATTAATTTAAAGGAAATTTCCACTGTGTATAAGGGCAGAGAAGTAACCTTTGAATTTATTCGTGATCCAATGATCAAGATACTAAATGAAATAAGATAAATTAATTTTAAAGAAAATCAAATCAATTTTCTCCGGGAGAAAATAAGGCAAATACAAATCTCTGATCAATTAAATAAGCCAGAGATTAAGGATAGAATAAAACAAGTCGAAGAGGAATTTAAACTTCAGACTTGTAGCAATCTTCCAAATGCTTTTTGGGATAGGAAACAGCATATTATTTTACTCCCTTATGAGGATAACTTTAATGAGAAAGATATCCCAACCAAAGCAAGACCATGCCAGATGAATCAGCAATATCTTGAAATATGCAAAAAGGAAATACAGGATTTAATAGATAAGAAGTTAATAAGAAAATCCTACTCTCCATGGAGTTGTACAACATTTTATGTAATGAATAATGCTGAAAGAGAGAGAGGAGTACCAAGATTGGTAATTAATTATAAACCTCTCAATAAGGCTTTGAAGTGGATAACATATCCAATCCCTAATAAGAGGGATTTGCTCAATAGAATTGTTAGAGCAAGGATTTTTTCTAAATTCGATTTAAAATCAGGCTATTGACAAATCCAGATAGCTGAGCAGGATAGGTACAAGACTGCTTTTACAGTTCCATTTGGGCACTATGAATGGAATGTCATGCCCTTCGGACTAAAAAATGCTCCGTCCGAATTTCAAAATATAATGAATGAAATATTCAATAATTATTCTGAATTCATTTTATCATATATAGATGATATATTAATATTTTCCAATTCTCTTGATGAACATTTCAAGTATTTGGAAATTTTCAAACACTTAGTCATCAAGAATGGGCTGGTAATATCAACACCCAAAATGAAATTGTTCTAAACAGAAATAAGATTTTTGGGACATAATATAGCAAATAGGACAATAATTCCTATCGATAGAAGTATTGAATTTGCTTCTAAGTTCCCCGATGAAATAACTGATAATAAGCAGTTACAAAGATTTCTAGGGGCATTGAACTATGTTTCTGATTTTTACAAGAACATAGCTCAAGATATAAAAATTTTGTATCAAAGATTGAAGAAAAATCCACCTGCCTGGTCAGAAGAACATACTAAGGCAGTTAGGATAATAAAGCAGAAGGTTAAGAATTTACTTTTCTTGTATTTAGCCAATGTTGAATGGTTTAAAATAGTAGAAATGGATGCCAGTGATATTGGCTATGGTGGCATCTTGAAGCAAAGAAACACTGAGACCAATAAGGAAGTCTTAGTTAGGTTTTACTCAAGTAAATAGAATGATACCCAACTTAATTATTCCACAATCAAGAAAAAAATTCTTTCTATAATAAAATACATTCATAAGTTCCAAGATGATCTGCTTAATCAGAAGTTTTTGCTTAGAATAGATTGTAGCTCTGCAAAAATAGTCTTGAAAAAGGATGTTAAAAATCTAGCGTCAAAACAAATATTTGCTAGATGGCAGGCTGAATTAGCTATTTTTGATTTTGATATTGCATATATTAAAGGTGAAGAAAATAGTCTTCCTGATTTTCTAACTCGTGAATTTTTTCAGAATGAGCCGGAGAGATAAGGGCAAGCAGCCCTGGGAGCCTCCCAAATGGGAGCAGCCCAAAAGTCGCAAGACTCATAGGAGACAGGACCAAATTCCTGTACGAAGAAATATTATTGTTTCAGCCGATAATGCATCCAATGACCAACAGAAGGAAAAAATTTCCTATCAAGAGGCGGCTACTCTTGCAGAAATGGAGACAATATATACTCAGAAATCAGCTGAGGAAGACATAATATGTCTGGATGGGAATGACATTCCTGTGTCCCATGACACTTGGGATCCTTGGCAGCCCAAGAAAAATACTTTGAGAGAAATTTTTATCCCATAAAAATGAGGGTGAGGATCCATTATGAGGGAATGCTTTGCTCTACTAATTCGGCAGAAATCGAGCACTTTAGGCAAAATCCTAAAGATCCACATTCGGAGATTGTATATAGTAAAATTACTATATATAAAATTCTTACCCCTCAATCATGGGGTTTGCATCCGAATTTTGAGAGGGTAATGCTTTTCAAGAATAATACAACTTCAATGAAGTTTACTTACTGGGATTACATTGATGCTTTCTATTATGTGTTCTATTATGAAAATGACAAAAGGAGGCATTCCTGGTTCATTTAAATATGTCCAAAAATATTAGAACAGGACATTCCCACCTGGTTCAATAAGTGGTGGAATTATTTTGGAGCAAACCTGGAAATTTTGTCAGGACCATTGCTCAACTTGTTCGACGAATGGGTTGAAAAGGCAAAAATTTGCCAAAAAAAACAAAAATTTTATGATGAGGAGACACCCGTATTATTTTTCGTCTCAAATAATATTCCTCATATAATGAAGTAGTCTCTCAAATGTGCAGAGGAAGAATTTGGAATCTACAAATTAAAAAGAATTTTTTTTATCAAATGGTGGAATAGAATTGATGAGAAGGAGAAAATAGCAGAAATCAAGGCATCTCTTGTAGCAGAAGCTAAAGAATCAGAAAGGCTGCAAGAAGAAAAGATAATGGATTATGAAGATAATTACCTGAGAAAATTTAAAGATTATATGCTCAGAAAAAATCCTAAAATATCCAATGAAGAATTAAAAAATCGTTGTCGCAAATATATCCATTCCCAAATGAAGGAAATATTTGGAAATACAATTTTCCTAGATCTGGATGATGATGATTCAATGAAGTCATCAGAGGCATCAGTTGCTGCTCATAGCGTTGAGGATGAATCTTCCTCGGAAAGCAATAAGGAGGTGGTGGTTGAATCGTCCGCCAGTCATGCGCCACGAAGGCGACCCAGGAATAGTGAAGATGATGGAAAATAGAGGACAGCTGTGCGGCAGAGGAATAAAGGCAGAATTGACAGAGACATCCACAAATAGCAATAATGGTGGAAGTGGGGCCTACAATCCAGAATCAGGCCAAATTCAAGATAAGAAGGAATCTCCTTTAACAAAGCAAAAGGAGATGTGACATAAAGTTGAAGAGACACGTAGGTGCCCAATACACTACGTGTAACTTTCGAGGCGGTTCTTCTGGACAGACGGCTTGCAATAACTGGATGTTGTCGGTTTGCTTCGAGTGTGTTTGTATTATAAATAGAGGCCTCTTGCCTCATTTGTGGGTGTGCTAAGTTTTCTACTTTCTTCTGTAAGAGTGTGTGCTTGTGTGAGCTTCTGTACTACTACTACTATCAATAAAAGTTTAAGTTTCTGAGTTCCAATCTTGTTCTTCTACTCTTCTGGCCTTGTTGAAGGCCTTGTTGAAGATCATGTTTACAATTGGTATCAGAGCCATGATGGCTCGTGAGTAGGTGCGTTCTATCTTGCTATTATCTTTATGTGACTATTAAAATGTAATCTGCTGTTGTTTTACTACTGCTAGTTGTTATGTCTGAATACTTAGGGATAGTTTGTATGGTGTGTCTATGTGTTGTGGGACGGCACCAAAGTCGCGTAGGCGTTTGTTGGCAGAGATTGCCTTGTTTAGCCGTAAATCGTTGACAGCCGTGCAACCTTTCTACTACCAGATGAATTAGACCTAAGTCGTTTAGATATTAGCGATAGTAGTATTGATATTTACAGCAGGATGTAGGTTAATAGTTTACATGAAGAAGGTAGCAAGATAGATCCTCCTCAGATGAGTGACCAACTGGCTAACCTAATAGGTTCGAATAAGAAGACCTTTAATAAGGGTAAATCAGTTAAGAATACTAATTTATATGAATTTCCTACAGAATTAGAGGAGTTGAACAAATGGACAATTCCAAAAGTTTAATCTAAGAAAATATACCAAATAGGTACGTTTGATTTCAAGTCTTCCATTGCAATTAAAACAATGGAAAGAAATGTCCAAGTCTCAGATAATGAACAAATAATTAAGTTATTATCTGAAGATGATATCTCTAATTATAGAGATAAATATAATTTCATTCATATTGGACTAATACAGGTAGCATTAAAACCTTTAACACTTCAAGGTTTAAATGCATCTCTACTGACATCTCTACGAGATGGTCGGTGTTTAGACTGGGCACAATCCCTAATGGGAGTCATGCAGATAAGTCTCTATCATGGTCCAGTATATTTTAATATTTATTCCAATTTGAGCTTATCTTTAACGGATGCAAACCTGTTAGAAGCTGTGTCTTTGAATTTAAAGACATTTAGTTATAATTTTCTTCCTGGATCTGAAACTATAGCAATAATCTATAGACTTCATTTTAAGGTGTTAAATACTTTAGCCCCAAAAGCTAAACACCTTACTAAACCAGGACAGACTACTTTAGTAGAGACTAATCTCTTAACTACTAAGGTAGCTACTAATAGAATAATTAAATGGAAAGAAATAAACTTTCCTAATGAATGGACCCTGAATATGGCTGTACCTCCGAAACCCATAATGGATTCGAAAATAGATCAAATAATTCAGACTCCAGATGGTGATGTGGAAGTTAGATTTACTCCACAAATAAAAGCCAGAATCTTCACATCAAGTTCTAGGAGATTCATAACTGAGAAATCAATCTCAGATAAGCAATCAGAAGGTGAATCTTCTAATATAGAAGAAAATAAAATAAAAAAGATTCAAATAAATGAATCTAATATCGTTCACCCAATATATGCTTCAAAATCAGATTCTCAGTCATCTAAATTAGATGAGGAACCGACAATGTCGGAAATGGCATTTAATTTTTGATGGATTATAGACTCTCACCAACAATGATTGAATGCTGTAAGAAAGAATATTACAGCGAAGAAAATAGAGAATTTAGAGAATGGTTCCAACATCAATTTAAAGTTCATCAGCGTAGAGAATATAGAAAAATGTATGAAGAAGACCTTCCAAATATGCAGAAGGTGCGATGGTTCCGAGATTGGTTTCTTGAGGAATATCTTAGTGGTAGAATAAGACATATAAATGTCATAGAGGAGCAATTTAAGATTTGGACCACTAAAGGAGGACAGAAAATAAAATTATTATATCCTCCTAATAAATCTCTTAAAATATCTGCTCCATTCAATACTAATATTGAGGCTAATTCGTTCTATAAGTCTATAGAACATGAGAAAGCCACAATAAAGGAGATGCAGAAAATAATACTGCAAAATAATTATACTAATACCATTATTCAAGTTATGGGTAAACAATTGACCCGAATAGAGGAGAATATTCAAAAATTAATTAATAAATTTAATTCTCTAAAAGGAGTAGAGCTTCATGAGAGTCCTATTGTTAAACCCAAAATGAAAACAAGTAGGATTCCAATTAGACCTCCAATGGAAGTCACAGACTACAAGTTCAGATCTAAGTCAGAATTTACTAAGGAATATCTGAGAGAGTTAGTCGAACAATTCAGAAATCAAAGCGTTAATGTACTCTCTGAAGAAGAATTAGAGTACGAACGGCTTAAAGAAGAATTTCTAAATTATGATCCTAATAAGGCAAAGGATACACCTAAGCACCTTAATGTGCTACAAGGAGAATCCTCGACCCAGAATGGCCAAGAGTCTGAATCTGACTCTAGGGAAACTTGTTCTACTCAAGATGAACAATTTAATCCTATTGAATTAGAGGAAATGTATAATTCTTTTAATTCAGTCCAAAACTCTTTAGAAGCGGTTCAGAAGGATATGAATCGAGAGAGAGTTAATACTGTCAAATATGACAAACCCAATCTGATCAAATATTATTACAAAAGACCTTCTCCAATGGATGTCTTGTATAAGAAGAATGATTCTATAATTCAGAATCATTACTGTGCCAAAAGTCGCAAGACTCATAGGAGACAGGACCAAATTTCTGTACGAAGAAATATTATTGTTTCAGCCGATAATGCATCCAATGAGCAACAGAAGAAAAAATTTTCCTATCAAGAGGCGGCTACTCTTGCAGAAATGGAGACAATATATACTCAAAAATTAGCTGAAGAAGACATAATATGTCTGGATCGGAATGACATTCCTGTGTCCCATGACACTTGGGATCCTTGGCAACTCAAAGAAAAATACTTTGAGAGAAATTTTTATCCCATAAAAATGAGGGCGAGGATCCATTATGAGGGAATGCTTTGCTCTACTAATTCGGCGGAAATCGAGCACTTTAGGCAAAATCCTAAAGATCCACATTCGGAGATTGTATATAGTAAAATTACTATATATAAAATTCTTACCCCTCAATCATGGGATTTGCATCCGAATTTCGAGAGGGCAATGCTTTTCAGGAATAATACAACTTCAATGAAGTTTACTTACTGGGATTACATTGATGCTTTCTTTTATATGTTCTTTATGAAAATAACAAAAGGAGGCATTCCTGGTTTATTAAAATATGTCCAAAAATATTAGAACAGGACATTCCCACCTGGTTCAATAAGTGGTCGAATTATTTTGGAGCAAACCTAGAAATTTTGTCAGGACCATTGCTCAACTTGTTCAACGAATGGGTTGAAAAGGCAAAAATTTGCCAGAAAAAACAAAATTTTTATGATGAGGAGACAACCATGTTATTTTTCGTCTCTAATAATATTCCTCATATAATGAAGTGAAAGACCTTCCAAATATGCAGAAGGTGCGATGGTTCCGAGATTGGTTTCTTGAGGAATATCTTAGTGGTAGAATAAGACATATAAATGTCATAGAGGAGCAATTTAAGATTTGGACCACTAAAGGAGGACAGAAAATAAAATTATTATATCCTCCTAATGAATCTCTTAAAATATCTGCTCCATTCAATACTAATATTGAGACTAATTCGTTCTATAAGGCTATAGAACATGAGAAAGCCACAATAAAGGAGATGCAGAAAATAATACTGCAAAATAATTATACTAATACCTTTATTCAAGTTATGGGTAAACAATTGACCCGAATAGAAGAGAATATTCGATGTAACTGATCATGTATTTGCTTATCAGAAAGACCATCTATGTTCCATTCATAGATTTCTCCAGCACAGTAATGATTCTGAATTATAGAATCATTCTCCTCATACAAGACATCCATTGGAGAATGTCTTTTGTAATAATATTTGATCAGATTGGGTTTGTCATATTTGACAGTATTAACTCTCTCTCGATTCATATCCTTCTGAACCGCTTCTAAAGAGTTATGGACTGAAATAAAAGAATTATACATTTTCTCTAATTTAATAGGACTAACTTGTTCATCTTGAGTAGAACAAGTTTCCCTAGAGTCAGATTCAGACTCTTGACCATTCTGGGTCGAGGATTCTCCTTGTAGCACATTAAGGTGCTTAGGTGTATCCTTTGCCTTATTAGGATCATAATTTAGAAATTCGACTTATAGCAATCTTCCAAATGCTTTTTGGGATAGGAAACAGCATATTGTTTCACTCCCTTATGAGGATAACTTTAATGAGAAAGATATCCCAACCAAAGCAAGACCATGCCAGATGAATCAGCAATATCTGGAAATATGCAAAAAGGAAATACAGGATTTAATAGATAAGAAGTTAATAAGAAAATCCTACTCTCCATGGAATTGTACAGCATTTTATGTAATGAATAATGCTGAAAGGGAGAGAGGAGTACCAAGATTGGTAATTAATTATAAACCTCTCAATAAGGTTTTGAAGTGGATAAGATATCTAATCCCTAGTAAGAGGGATTTGCTCAATAGAATTGTTAGAGTAAGAATTTTTTCTATATTCGATTTAAAATCAGGCTATTGGCAAATCCAGATAGCTGAGCAGGATAGGTACAAGACTGCTTTTACAGTTCCATTTGGGCACTATGAATGGAAGGTCATGCCCTTCGGACTAAAAAAATGCTCCGTCCGAATTTCAAAATATAATGAATAAAATATTCAATAATTATTCTGAATTCATTTTATTATATATAGATGATATATTAATATTTTCCAATTCTCTTGATGAACATTTCAAGCATTTGAAAATTTTCAAACACTTAGTCATCAAGAATGGGCTGGTAATATCAGCACCCAAAATGAAGTTGTTCCAAACAGAAATAAGATTTTTGGGACATAATATAGCAAATAGGATAATAATTCCTATCGATAGAAGTATTGAATTTGCTTCTAAGTTCCTCGATAAAATAACTGATAATAAGCAGCTACAAAGATTTCTAGGGGCATTGAACTATGTTTCTGATTTTTACAAGAACATAGCTCAAGATACAAAATTTTTGTATCAAAGATTGAAGAAAAATCTACCTGCCTGGTCAGAAGAATATACTAAGGCAGTTAGGATAATAAAACAGAAGGTTAAGAATTTACCTTGCTTGCATTTAGCCAATGCTGAATGGTTTAAAATAGTAGAAACGGATGCCAGTGATATTGGCTATGGTGGCATCTTGAAGCAAAGAAACACTGAAACCAATAAGAAAGTCTTAGTTAGGTTTTACTCGGGTAAATGGAATGATACCCAACTTAATTATTCCACAATCAAGAAAGAAATTCTTTCTATAATAAAATGCATTCATAAGTTCCAAGATGATCTGCTTAATCAGAAGTTTTTGCTTAGAATAGATTGTAGCTCTGCAAAAACAGTCTTGGAAAAGGATGTTAAAAATCTAGCGTCAAAACAAATATTTACTAGATGGCTGGCTGAATTAGCTATTTTTGATTTTGATATTAAATATATTAAAGGTGAAGAAAATAGTCTTCCTGATTTTCTAACTCGTGAATTTTTACAGAATGAGCCGGAGAGATAAGGGCAAGCAGCCCTGGGAGCCTCCCAAATGGGAGCAGCCCAAAAGTCGCAAGACTCATAGAAGACAGGACCAAATTCCTGTACGAAGAAATATTATTGTTTCAGCCGATAATGCATCCAATGAGGCAATGGACTGAATTAAAAAGAATTATACATTTCCTCTAATTCAATAGGATTAACTTGTTCATCTTGAGTAGAACAAGTTTCCCTAGAGTCAGATTCAGACTCTTGACCATTCTGGGTCAGGATTCTCCTTGTAGCACATTAAGGTTCTTAGGTGTATCCTTTGCCTTATTAGGATCATAATTTAGAAATTCTTCTTTAAGCCGTTCGTACTCTAATTCTTCTTCAGAGAGTACATTAACGCTTATATATATATATATATTTTTTTTTTCTTTATATATATATATATATATATATATATTAAATTTATTTTAAAATAATTTTTTGGAATTTCTTATTAGGTATAAAGATTTTTTATATTGTTTGATGGAAGAAAAGAAAAAGAGTTTAAAAAATTAAAGAAATTGCACTGTTCCTCGGACACCGTACAATTTAGACCCTAACCCTCGACCCCAACCTCCTCGAAGTCGTCGGACACGTCGCCTGAAGCGCCTCCTTTGTCAGTCGGTTACCGTAGCCTAGCAGTAGCAGCCGCAGCAAGCGCAGCAACGACAATAGCGTACCAGTAGTAGTATTACTACTTCTCATCAAGATTTCTTCGCTGATGATCATCCGTTTCACAAACAGATTGTACAGATATTACATGGAGTATTCTCGTTGGTTCATGGATAGTTTGGTTAGACTCTAATACTGTAGTTTCAGCATGGATTGGATAAACTACAGGCAAGTATACCTTGCCTATTTGATTTACAGTATTTATATGCTTTACTTTTTACTAGTCATTTACCAGTTATGTTGTTACATTTTTTTGTTCATTACCTGCATGTTGTCCTGATTATACTGTCATGATTATATATGTTTTTATTATACTTGTTCCTGGTTAGTCATGTTGACACATGAGATGATATACACGGAGTGTTGCATTACATGCTAGGTGACCTTACATGATCTTTTTTTAACCTGTTCCATGTTATAAGACTGGATAGACGTATCGTAGATGCGATACGGACAGTAACATTTGGGGGGAATGACGACTACTACTTGCGCGATCTATGTTATGCACTTACACTCTATATTATGTGTGTGTGTGTGTGTGTGTGTGTGTGTGTGTGTGTGTGTGTGTGTGTGTGTGTGTGTGTGTGTGTGTAGGGAGGATTCTTGTTCTGGATGTTACAAGCTATCTTAGTTACCGTTGAGAGTCCAATACGGTGCTACGGCTATATATATATTCCTACCATGTTGTCTTTTATTTTGGAGATACCTGCGCTTGCGAACGTCGTCCTCAAATTATATTGCATGTAGGTGGCTAAACATGATTACTATTAGTTATCTCTGTGTTGCCTGTTCAGCTCATGTTATTTACTTTATTTTAATGGCATGCATATTAGGTATTTTGCTACGTCTCTCTGAGGACCCCATGATCTCTCCATATTATTGCTAGTTTTCTTCTAGGTTATTGCTGAGATCTGACATAAGCATATTGGGAGCTTCATCTTCGGATCCTCTAGTATCACTAGGGATGCCTTCTTATATATTCTTCTTTAGTTATTTCTTTTCTTATTTCATAGTATAGTTAGTATTTGGATAATGTTATTGTAATTACATGGTCACCTATTTTGATTTACACAGCTTATACGTATTTTGATCGGACTATAGTCTGGTTAAATACGTAGCTGGCATGTTTACGTATCGTAGTCCTACGTATTTTGGGACTAGGGCGTGACATATTTTTATGGTGGCCCATGCAGGTCGAATCTTCACAAAGTGTGCCAAGTCATGGTGGTACAAAGGTAGTCATTCTACTGCGAGCCTGCAACCAAGTAAGGAATAGGATTTGAGGATACATCCACAACAAGGATTATAGGCTTCCGTAGGACTCTTCAGCACGATTGCTTTCATGTTATCTTCTTTCTCGACATGATTACTTTTGTGTTCTTCCTTTCTTATGATTGACTAAACTCTTCCCTATTGACTTCTTGAGCAATCCTTTTCGTTGCTTTCACAAAAGTGTTGGAACAATATCTTATGGATTAGTCTATGAAAAGTTTGAGAAATTATATTTATCCTTGTATTACGCAATCAAAAGTTTTTATAGCTAGAGAAATACTGGCGGGGCAGGACTTCAGATAACGACATCATGGTTACATATGTTTTTCAGATTCTACTTGAACTGCATCCCATGCATTTTGATTAGCCTCTTCTCTTATATTTCACAAAAGGTTAATTTGAAAACATTTTATAGATTTGACCAAGATAAGCTCAAGAACCTATATTATCTGGCATGGCAGATATGCACTGCAGCCATCCATCGTACTATAGAACAAGTAAGTTATTTGCAGCCAAATGTACAGTGGCGTGGCAATAACTTCATGTGACGTAATCACGAAGGTATATGGTTCTTGAGTTTTACCTAGACTACGTCCTATGCATCTCGTTTGGCCTCATACCATTTTTGTCAATAATTCGACAATCCTTCCTGCTTTTCTTGACCCTACAATTGTTTGATATTGGTATGGTTTGCTTGACCTGGCCTAAGGTTCTGTTACCTTCTACCTATTAAATGGCTAAACTAGACACACCTTACAGTTATATTATATAGTATAATTAAACTAGCTGATTGGTGTGATTGTGATATTTAGTGGTAGCCCAAAATGTGTAAGTTTCTTAAAGATGGATCTTAGTGAAGTTATAAGTCGTGTATGCGTTCCTGGATATCTGATACTTTGAGCCTATTAGGAGTGATTGCTACGAGCTAACTAGAGGTTTAGTAATACGATATAAGTTGATAATACCATGACTATGATAAAATGATACGGTAGTTGTTCAGCTGCGGATGGAGAAATTTTGGGTAGCAATACCATATAGATAGAATGTAAGTTATGATTATGGTATTACTTAACACTTGATAACTAAGTGCATAGTTCTTGGGACTAGAATAGGTATGCTTGACTGTCGGGTTGGCATTAGTAAATACAAGAAAGTGACTTAAGGATACCATACATATATGAAGAGTAATATTCATAGACATAACAGTTCCTAAGATTAAATATAGTAGGCTGTCTATGATGGATTAACAATACTATCAAATATCAAAGTAGGACATAGGTAGTCAGATGAGAAGAATACAAGAGGTGGGCCGAACTGAAGGATCCTTTGAATCAGAGTAAAGAGATGCAAATGACATCAAGAAAATAATTTCAAGGACTTATTGATCTTGAAGATCAAATGAAAGTAGGTATCCTTAGAAAGATTGATAAATTATGCCCAAGGACTAAGTTGTATGTTTTGGAGCAAATTTTGGAAAGATAATTGCATGATAGAGCGGAGAAAATAGGCTATAAGGATTATAGGTTGACTAAGATAGATTTTGGTTTAAAGCCACTACAAAAAAAATGGCTTTTCTTGACAATTTTTCTCCATCAAGAAATGGTTTTCTTAACGGTCCTAGATCCGTCATCTAGGCCAAAGTAAAAAAAAAAGTCCCTATTTTTCTTGACGGTTTATGGTTTTGTTTTCTTGATGGTTTTAAACCGTCAAGTACGAAAACTTACTTGACAGTTTAAAACCGTCAAGAAAACAAAACTAGAAACCATAAAGGTAGACAATAATTTTTCTTGACTGTGGCCTAGATGATGGTAATAACCGTCAAGATAACCCTTTCTTGATGGGGAAAAAAGTCAAGAAAAGTCATTCTTGATATTCAAAAACCGTCAAGATATAATGTTTTGTAGCAGAATTCAAATATTTGTTGATGTTTTATAACCATCAAGAGAAGCTAATTTTTGTATAACAAAAATTATGCTTACAATTATATATTATATATTGAACACACATAATATCAATATAATGCACAAACATCAAAGAACTATAATACACAATTTTTATATTAACAAATACTCGTTCGTACACCATAAATATTCAACCACATATCCAAAGTAACCAAAGTATATAGTTTTTGTTCAACATCTTAAACATCCAAAACCTATTTATACAAGTAAACCAAAATATGTCTGAACCCGAAGAACATCCCTCCCATCATAATAACAAAGTCTTGGGCCATTCCAGTTATTGTACTAGCAAGACACTGCTCTCCATGATGATAAGCCGAATGCTCAGCAACATAACCAGAAAATTAAGCCACCTGTAACAAAGAGAATAATTCAAGTGAAGAAGACAGACCTCTATAACTAGATATTTGGATTATATAATGTTAATGGAGGTTTGTATATAAGAATTTAGGAATTAGAAGTATTCTTTTAGTTGTGTAGTAATACATGTGTTTGTAAGAATTTAACTGTGTTCATATGTGTATCAGTATGGTGTTGTGTTGTATGTGTGCCTTTGAGTGACACAGGTGTGCACAAGTGTGTTTAGGTCCTGTGATCATAGAATTGTGTGTATGTGTCAGGTGATGTGGAGCATGTGGTATGTATTAGTGAATGTACTCATTAATAGTTAGGATACTTTCCTCATTTGAAGGGAGGGGCAGGATCAACTCAAGTGTAAAATCTATAGCATCAACAACAACAATCATGGTGAGTATCAGTACACAGATGCATAGGGGTGTATTCATGTGTTCCCAGACTTTTGTGTATGCACTGCAGCAATTGCATCAGTGGGATGTGTATCCAGTATAAGCACACATGTTGGGGTTATAGGTGTATTAGATTTTGGGTATTACAGTTTTGTGCAGAACAATATGTGCAATAGTTACAATATGATTCTCAACATTTTAAGTGCATGATGCACTATTGCAAAAATTGCATAGTTTAGGTTGCATTTCCAGTAGTGTACAGTAACAACTGCTATTGACTACAACTTATGCAGCAGTAGCTGCAGTTGGGAACTACAGACTTCAGAGTTAGAAAATAGTATCCAGGTGTCCCAATACAGTGAGTATCAGTGATCTATGTATGAGAGGTGTGTGCAGAATCTACATATCAGTATTAAGATGAGTGTATGAGTGTACTATAAAGTTTTATGAGGATAATGTAATTGAAATGGTAGCAGTATAAAATATGAGTTCATATTAGAGAGCTATGGTATTAACTCTACTCTACATAATGCAATTGAAATGGTAGCAGTATAAAATATGAGTTCGCACTATGCAATTTTAGATGAAAAGAACAATCAGTTTAATAAAAGTGTGTTAGTTGTACAACTATTTTAGGTAGTAGCCTAGATTTCACACACCAGAAACATAAACATGCATAGTACATTACACAAACCAAAATGAGAAATGTGACTAACAATGATCATACCTTTATCAATTGTGCATCTTCTTCCCAATTAAGACACACAACAGCCTTACCATGGGTTTTTTTGTTTCATAACAACTTTCTATTCTACATTTAAGAAAATGATAACAATATCAGGTAAGGCTAATCAGTTTGATCACACTACTAATGCAATAATACTTAATAGATTAATGAAACGTTGTGCGTCCGTTTTGTAAGATATTAACAATTTTATGGAGTTGTCACTAGAAAAAAAAAAGATATCAATCATGATGATGTTTGCTAATTTAATGTGAATGTTGTTGTTATTGTGCCAAAATGTCAACTTTGATATTCTAGTACTACCATGGAGAGTGATTAAGAGGAAAATGAAAATAAATAAAGCAAAGAAGATTGTGCAAGGGTGGTGCAAGGTAATGTGTACTTTGGTTTCTTTGTTGTTGCCAGAATAAGAGATAAATATCAGTAGTTTATGAGGCAGATTATTGTCTGTAGTAGTAAAGGAGGTGCGAAGAAATAGAAAAAATGTGAAAAAGTAAATATAAAGTAGCTTCTACTCTCAATTGTAGCTGTAAGGAGTTAGAATAAGTGTAAAGGAAAAAAAGGGGTTCTATTTGGCCATTGTTGTGGCTTGAGAAAAGAAACAAACAAACAAAAAAGAGAGGAATAGGGAAACAAAAGGAAACAAAATGGAAAATAAATAGTAAGAAAAAAGAAAGTATAATGAAATTCTATAGTTCCACCTAAATGTTTGTTGTTTGCTAAAATAGAACATATTGCATCTCTTTTCCAATTATAATCTCCATTAAACAAGCACTAACAGCATCCATGATTACTTTAGGATATCTATAAGACCCATTAACTAGAGGATTGTGTTTGGAGTATACATAGCCCAATTGAAGCCCACTTCCCATATTATTGAACACACCTAATGGTGCCTCAATATTAAGTGAAACAAAAAACAAAATTGTCCACTAATAATTAAGCTTTGCCTAAAAAGCCCAAGAAGACTATAAACATACTGATGCACATCATGGTAATTGGATAGTCATGGGGCTAAGGTTGAATTCATAAACCAAGACAACATCAAACATGGCAAAGCTCAATCATGATGCATTGGCTAAACTTGCTAAAATATAGCATCTGATATATATACTCATGTAACTAATGTATATCCATTTTACATGTCTTATTAATAGATCAATTTTCTAAAATATAGCATCAGGTTTTGTATATTCATACAATAGTTTAAACCTGTAATACCCCGCTCCGCACGGTGCATTATGCTGAGTCGTTGACTCGAAGAGTTGCGTTGACCCGATTATGTATCGATGCGAATCGATACGAGAGTTACGTTGTCCCGAGCAACGCATCGAACTAAGTCGATGCGAAGAGTTGCCTTGTCCCGAAAAGAATGCATCGAGTGAATCGATGCGAAGCGCCGCATTTCCCCGAAGGATGAGTGCGTTGAATCGGCTCGAAGATTCTAAGAAATCGAATCGACCAAGGCGCAAGTCCGAATTGATGCAAGTATTGATTTTAGTTGGTTTCGTGTGCAGGTTATACTTTGACACAAAAATATTAGAGGTCGATCTTCGGCAATATTTAGTAAGGGGTCCGCGGAACCAAATCGATGCCTTGCGACGGACGGAAGCGTTGGCACGCTAAGGCAAATCGGACGTACAAACTCAATAAGCACGAAGTGCTCGAATGGCTAAGTCAGGAGAGTGGCCGTGCAACAAAGTTATGAAATCGAGCCGCATCGGCTCGGCAAAACGAGAAAGGCGTATCGACTCAAGGTGGGAGGATTGACTTTTTTTTACTCCTTCATTCGATAAGTCAAATATATCATTGTATGCTAAAAGTTAACCTATCGACGCCACGGGCGTGGTCCGATCAGAAGTAAATCATAACGTGTGTCGAACACTAAGTTAGTACAATTGAAATGAAACGTGCATCAAATGCACAAGTCGCTACGGAACATTGGATATCGCTAAGGCGAGCGCCTCGGTGCGCAAGCCGCAATAACATGGGATAACTATACTCGGCGAGTGCCTTAGTGCACGAACCATACCGTGCCTTCGCGCACGAGTTAGAACGGCTAGAACATTGAAAGACAATAGGCGAGCGCCATATCGCGCAAGCCCCGAACATTGAATGCTAAGTTATAGAACATTTGGAATACGGTCGAAACGTGCCTACGTGCACGGGATAATAAAAGATGGCTTCGTTGCGAAAGAATACAGTTGTGGCATGAATGTGGCGGGACTGTCGGATATGACATAATGCCTCGAAAGGTGTTCGAGACCTTCGGGTCGTTCGGTTGACGAGCATTGAGTTGAGGCATGATGCCATGGAAACATTGAAACAAAGAATGAAACGTAAGAACATAGAATTGATAACGGAGAAATGCGAGATGATAATGCGGCATGGTGCCTTTCGAAACGTTTGCAGCCTTCGGGCGTTCGTTGAGAACATTGGGGCGTTGTGCCAATTGAAATAGAGATAAGCGAACTTGCTTGGTTGTATGAAATATAAGATTCGTTGCATGGTCAAATGGACTTAAAGACTATTGCCCGTGCACGGGTGTTTCTTCCCTCGAACGTGATCACCAGGGCGCTGGGACCGTTCGGTCTAGGAGGGACTGCGATAATCGGTATTGTTGGTGCACTTCGACTAGACGGGTAGCGACTGGCTAGTGAATGTGATAAGCCACTTACACGAGTACTTCGGGGGTCCTCTGATTGTGGTTAGCAACCACAACTGAGTGATTGTCGTCTTACATATTCGATTCGATAAATATAAGTCCATTCTAGCTTGACAAGCTAGTGACCTTCATATAGATAAGGGCGATGGGTTTGGAAGTGCAAGGTATGCGTATATCCTGCATGGACAGATTCTGAATAGAGGACACTAATAACATGACAGGGATGGATTACGACGTATTCACCTTGCGACGACGCAAGGGCGAGTGCGTCGACTTGGTAAGTCGCACCACGAATCAAACACGAGATTGCTTGTTTGTTGCCTATTCAATTCGATAACATGTTGCTATGATAAATGCTTTACACTTTCGAAGATGCCATAAAATTGACCCTAAGGAGAACATAGCAAGATCATAAGCTAAGTTGCATGAATCAACATAAAGATTAAAATATCGGTTTGGAAAGATGATTCTTTGCTTCAGTACATACGAGGACGAACGTACTGATCCCCCACCAGCTTCATGCAGGGTGCAGGGAATGGATTGCTCGTGGCGAAGCGTTGCTTGAACGTGTTAAGGCTTGAAATGCCGAAGCGCATTGAAGCGTGCTATCGCATTGACGCTCGGACTACGCAGCTGGATTGATGCGGTCGAGATATAGAAGGCATGATGTATGGAACGGTAAAATCTTTTGTGGGCAAGAGAGAACCTGAGTATTGTAGCCAATATGGCATATATTGTTAGGCTATCGAAAGCCATTGTAACCTCAGTTTCGGATATCAATAAAGAGAATTGTTTTGTATACTCTGTTTCCTTTCGTTGTTAATATCGAATCAAAAGATAACCATTTGAGAACTTGTCATCTTGCCTTGCATGAGCGCAACTCCAGGCTCGTGCGGCATCACGCCTCCTGCGAGGACGATGATTCGGGTGATTCCGGGTCGGGGCGTGACTAATTGGTATCAGAGCTCTAGGCTCAATTTCCTCTGGACGCTTGCTTCATTTCAATTCCAAAACATTGCCCACCACCAATCGAAATCACTCTTGACTCTACTCGATGCCGCACTGGATGTTCCATACAATAAGTCTAATACAAACCATGTAATTTTGCCGCGTGTTGTTTGGAAATTACATGGTGTTCGTTAGAAAAGTCGGGAAAGGTTTGTTGTTGCAAGTGCAACAAGTTGCGAGATGTGAATTCAAGGATTTGTTGCCGCGGATGCAACACGTCGTGAATTGTAATTCGAGATATTCATCGGTTGCAACAAACGATACGAGAAATGTTGGTTGCATCGATACAATGATAGTCGTGGAATGTTGCTGCAGCAATTGCCATGCGTTGATTGTAAATGATGCGTTGAAAAGAAAATGAAAGTTAATATGGAATGTGTCGAACGGATTCACATATCGATTTCGAATGTGCGTTGCGATGAAAAGCGATAAGTCAATATCGAATGTGTTGAAACGGATTTGAGCATTGACTTTGAATGTCGAAAATGAAATGTTAAATCGTTGCACGAGATGCAATGAATGTCGAAGATAAGTTTGTGCACGATGTGCATTGCGTATCGAAAGTAAAATGTTACACGTGGTGCAACGCGTATCAAAATAAAATTGTTGCTCGAGATGCAACGGATATCGATAATAAAATTTGCACAAGATGCAAACGGAAGAAAACAAAAGTTATAAATCGAGAAAATGAGATCGGTTCGGTTGCGCACCGAGTTCGTGTTGGCAAATGAATGCATTGGCCGAATTGTGTCGGATTTGATTTAAATCAAAGTTACGGTTGTGATCAAGCACGATCACTGCAGAAATCGTAAGTCGGAAGAGATCGTCGGTTTATACTAAGTATAGTACGAGGGAAATGACTTGATTTCGAGTGGTATATGCTATACCACGTAGGCGATGAATGACTCGATTCCGAGTGGTATATGGGATACTACTTGTGCGATGAATTGCATCGGCGTATTGTGAGAATTGCGGAAGGTTTGTCCGCAACAGGCGAGTGAGTACCGAGACTCGATTGAAAATTGGTGCGACGGCATGTTGATGCAAGTGTTCTTCGAAAATCGGTTGGGACGATAAGGCGAGACACGTAGCAATGAATGATACGTTGGACGAAAAAAATTATAAGTTGGTCGGACGACCGAGACTAGCAAAGCGATTATGCCTCGAGGCAACAATCGGATCGACGGGGTATGAAACTTGAACCGTTGTAATCGAACCGCACAACTTGCGAGCTCGATGAAAATGTTCGACGATGCGAATTATAGTCGGATCGTATAATTGCGATCTCAACGAAAATGTTAGAATACGCAAATGGTAATCGAATCGTATGACTTGTGCGATCTCGATAGAAACGTTGGACGAGGCGAACTATAATCTGATCGCACGATATGCGACTTCGGTGAAAAGTTGGTTGACGCGAGTAATCGTGCCTAAGAAATAGTTGGTTATGTTACGGCCAAACTCATTTGAGTACGACTGAAAACACGCGAAACTTAGAGGGCGAGATCGTATGACTTGAGGGTTCGATGTTGGATAATCGGTAACTCAGTTACGCGATCAAAGTATAGCGGGATGCGGCGAATCAGAGAATGAGTCGATGCGTATGGAAAAGTTTGTTGCGAACTTGGATGTATGCGATGCGAGCTAAGTTGACGTTGAGACGGATTCAAAGTTGACCCTTACGTTATCGAAATAGATACGGCATATCGAGATCGATACGTAAGAAAACGTAAACGATGTGAGAATACAAAATAGAGTGTGCCTCGAGCTATGAAATTTTGTAAGTAACGATACGAGAATGAATGAACTTGGTTGATCATAAATTTTGTGATTGATCAGGGCGAGACTATAAGTCATCGACGATTGCTCGACGCGTATAGCATCTCGTGTGTCGACCCGCGAATAAGATAGACTCGAACTCGATGTGAGTAGATACATCGCGAATAGCAGAATCATTGACGGTAGTGCATGACTTGCCTCGGAGGATAGTTGCGCATCAGTTGCGCCGATAGAAATGGTTATGTGCGGATTGGATAGTCGCATAGAATCGTCGGAACGTGATTTGGCTCCGAAATAAGATATAGCATGGTTCGTAGTACACTGTCCTTCGGTGATGATCCACAATTATCGAGCGTAGCTTCGAGGCAGCTGACCCTAGAAGACTTGACCGCCAAATCAAATTGAATGCTGCAGACCGTAAGATGACCCATGCGATATCGCATGAAGGATTGCATCGATAACAAATTTACGCGATGCATATTGACGATAAGTCTAGGCGATCGAGAATTGTTGGAACAACTTTCGATTGAGAATGATATAAATAGATTTTGAGTATTCGTCGGATGGATACTTGAATGGTTATGTTGGTCGACGATAGAACTTGAAATTCACCCGCAAACTTGGTGATTCGGATAGGCGACGGCGAGAATCGTGCTATGCACGAGAGGGAATGGTAAGGAAATGACTTACGAGTCATGTCGTTAGATTCGGATTTACCTTGCAATTGAGCTTGCGTAGATCGAAACTTACATTCGATGTTGCGAGACGGATAAGTTGGGAATTTGGCTAGTGAATTCCTATTCGCTAGGAATCGAACGTAAGGCGTATCGTAAAGACTTTCGTATCAAGGCGATCGTTGTCTTGAGCACCGTCGCCTTGATGTAAACTTTGTGTCGGATAGATTGTGGCCTTTGTGCAATGTCAATTTAAACTTGCATCGGAAGGATTTGAGCACGGTGTCTAGGTAAGTCACCTAGCGGACGTAGTCCGAATGTTGATGCTTTTGCAAGTCAACAAAAGAAAACCATGTCGAGATAGGATACGAAGTAAAACATCATAAATCGTTGGATAGTGATGCCGAGCACACGGCGTTGCGGAGACTCGTTGTGATCGGATGCGCGACGGCTTTACGCGACGCGTAGAATTGATAGTCCCGATGAAACATACAAAGTGAGAAATGCGATTTTTAAATCGCATCATGTGCCTTGATTTTGTTGGGCGATCACGCATGTATCAATATGCATGTGCGCTAGAATTGCGAGAACAAGTAATAGAGCCAAGTCTGATTGAGAATACGAGATGGTAAGTGATTGAGAATGAGAAGTTACATGTTAGCATTGTTCCGATATCTTACAACTAAGCTTGGCTGAAATGCGTATATTGGTGGGACGCCTAAAATATGTGTATGATTCCAAACTAAGTTGTACGATCCAAACGATAGTGAGACGAGATCGTGGAACGATCTAATGAAACCTTTGGAAATTTAGTATTGGTTTTGGTTCGGGACGAACCTTGTTTTGAGTGGTATATTCTGTAATGCCCTGCTCCGCACGGTGCATTATGCTGAGTCGTTGACTCGAAGAGTTGCGTTGACCCGATTATGTATCGATGCGAATCGATACAAGAGTTACGTTGTCCCGAGCAACGCATCGAACTAAGTCGATGCGAAGAGTTGCCTTGTCCCGAAAAGAATGCATCGAGTGAATCGATGCGAAGCGCCGCATTGCCCCGAAGGATGAGTGCGTTGAATCGGCTCGAAGATTCTAAGAAATCGAATCGACCAAGGCGCAAGTCCGAATTGATGCAAGTATTGATTTTAGTTGGTTTCGTGTGCAGGTTATACTTTGACACGAAAATATTAGAGGTCGATCTTCGACAATATTTAGTAAGGGGACCGCGGAACCAAATCGATGCCTTGCGACGGACGAAAGCATTGGCACGCTAAGGCAAATCGGACGTACAAACTCAATAAGCACGAAGTGCTCGAATGGCTAAGTCAGGAGAGTGGCCGTGCAACAAAGTTATAAAATCGAGCCGCATCGGCTCGGCGAAACGAGAAAGGCGTATCGACTCAAGGTGGAAGGATTGACTTCTTTTTACTCCTTCATTCGATAAGTCAAATATATCATTGTATGCTAAAAGTTAACCTATCGACGCCACGGGCGTGGTCCGATCGGAAGTAAATCATAACGTGTGTCGAACACTAAGTTAGTACAATTGAAATGAAACGTGCATCAAATGCACAAGTCGCTACGGAACATTGGATATCGCTAAGGCGAGCGCCTCGGTGCGCAAGCCGCAATAACATGGGATAACTGTACTCGGCGAGTGCCTTAGTGCACGAACCATACCGTGCCTTCACGCACGAGTTAGAACGGCTAGAACATTGAAAGACAATAGGCGAGCGCCATATCGCGCAAGCCCCGAACATTGAATGCTAAGTTATAGAACATTTGGAATACGGTCGGAACGTGCCTACGTGCACGGGATAATAAAAGATGGCTTCGTTGCGAAAGAATACAGTTGTGGCATGAATGTGGCGGGACTGTCGGATATGACATAATGCCTCGAAAGGTGTTCGAGACCTTCGGGTCGTTCGGTTGACGAGCATTGAGTTGAGGCATAATGCCATGGAAACATTGAAACGAAGAATGAAACGTAAGAACATAGAATTGATAACGGAGAAATACGAGATGATAATGCGGCATGGTGCCCTTCGAAACGTTTGCAGCCTTCGGGCGTTCGTTGAGAACATTGGGGCGTTGTGCCAATTGAAATAGAGATAAGTGAACTTGCTTGGTTGTATGAAATATAAGATTCATTGCATGGTCAAATGGACTTAAAGACTATTGCCCGTGCACGGGTGTTTCTTCCCTCGAACGTGATCACCAGGGCGCTGGGACCGTTCGGCCTAGGAGGGACTGCGATAATCGGTATTATTGGTGCACTTCGACTAGACGGGTAGCGACTGGCTAGTGAATGTGATAAGCCACTTACACGAGTACTTCGGGGGTCCTCTGATTGTGGTTAGCAACCACAACTGAGTGATTGTCGTCTTACATATTCGATTCGATAAATATAAGTCCATTCTAGCTTGACAAGCTAGTGACCTTCATATAGATAAGGGCGATGGGTTTGGAAGTGCAAGGTATGCGTATATCCTGCATGGACGGATTCTGAATAGAGGACATTAATAACATGACAGGGATGGATTATGGCGTATTCACCTTGCGACGACGCAAGGGCGAGTGCGTCGACTTGGTAAGTCGCACCACGAATCAAACACGAGATTGCTTGTTTGTTGCCTATTCAATTCGATAACATGTTGCTATGATAAATGCTTTACACTTTCGAAGATGCCATGAAATTGACCCTAAGGAGAACATAGCAAGATCATAAGCTAAGTTGCATGAATCAACATAAAGATTAAAATGTCGGTTTGGAAAGATGATTCTTTGCTTCATTACATGCGAGAACGAACGTACTGATCCCCCACCAGCTTCATGCAGGGTGCAGGGAATGGATTGCTCGTAGCGAAGCGTTGCTTGAACGTGTTAAGGCTTGGAATGCCGAAGCGCATTGAAGCGTGCTATCGCATTGACGCTCGGACTACGCAGCTGGATTGATGCGGTCGAGATATAGAAGGCATGATGTATGGAACGGTAAAATCCTTTGTGGGCAAGAGAGAACCTGAGTATTGTAGCCAATCTGGCATATATTGTTAGGCTATCGAAAGCCATTGTAACCTCAGTTTCGGATATCAATAAAAAGAATTGTTTTGTATACTCTGTTTTCTTTCGTTGTTAATATCGAATCAAAAGATAACCATTTGAGAACTTGTCATCTTGCCTTGCACGAGCGCAACTCCAGGCTCGTGCGGCATCACGCCCCCTGCGAGGACGATGATTCGGGTGATTCCGGGTCGGGGCGTGACAAAACCAACCCACCATTGACTTTCCAAATTATGAAACTCAATATTCCCTTATAGAATCAATCTTGCATATTTTTTTATTGGAGCAACCAAATCAAACCAAACATTCCTAAAACCTTCTCTACCCAAACCCTAACCCTGTAAAACTTTAAACATTATATATAGATGCATATAAAGTGTCCACCAACCCCCTCTATCCTCATAATCCCGAAATACCTTCAGCCTATACACCCACCGACCACTTTCAGCCGCATCAGCAGTTTTGACCCCTTTCTGACATCTTGTGATGCTCCACGAATATTCGTTGTGAAGCTAACATGACCCTCTACAATCCTATCACCCCCATATGTTCACAATCCTTTCTAATACACCAAAATAGCCCTACAAGTCAACCGAAGTACTAAATCTAAGTCTGAATTCTTTCTAGCAAGTACACTGTTTTGAATCTAGGGTTTTATGTACTTTCTAGCTTCATCTTCATGTGAAACTAAAACTAATAAAAATATTTTGTGTCTATTTTTATTTCTAATTGGCCACCCACACAGTTCCAAACGTTTTGTCCGGGGCGTCCATTCTACGACAAGGTGTCCCGAATAGACCAGATCTGTTGCGAGTATATTTTTGTCTATTTTTGTTCAAATTCAATCTTCTCAATAATTTTTATAAGAAACTAGACATCAACAGCTTTCCAATTCATATCGTTTTGCTGATTTTGAGTTTGTTTAGTATTTATTAAAATTCTTATTATTTGTCGTAACTCCGAAAGTAATGTGTTCTTTGTATCCAAAAGCCTTAATACTTCATATATCCTTACTAAATTAATTTTTGTGAATAATTTCATGATAAATATATAATTTTACCTATTCTCTATGATTTTTCCAGAATTATAGATTTTTAAATATTTATTGTTTCGAGACTCAAATCGTATAGCAAGTTTAGGAATAATATTATAGAATCAATACAAGACTTATACACGTATTTTTATATGAATAAAATATATTTATTATTATTATAGAATATTTATAAATATTTTCTAGAATTAAATTTGATATTTTATGTAATTAAAATATTATGTTAGATATTTAATACTATTTATGTTAGATTGAGTCGGGTAGTTAATGTGACTAGTATATTTTTTTTAAGGAAAAGGACATATCATATAAAGGAAGAAACCAAAAGGGGCTATAAAAGTACCAAATCAAGAAAACGGTTTGCTGAAAGCTACCCTAACAAAAGTATACCCAAAAAAATCTATGGAACTAGACAGATGTCCGCTCCCTCTTTACAAACAAGAACTCAGGTGGCCGAAGAACCAATAACACGCTGGGTCCTTCGGGGACTCTCTTCTCTCTGAATAAATTCGGGTATGAGACCCCGTAGATGGGAACATTTGTAGAGAGCTTTCCTGGATTGTCTACCAACCTCCTCAATCAACTGCCTCGCCGAGAAAATCTTACCTTCGTATCTGTGCTTATTACGGTTCTTCTATAGAACCCAAATAATCACCCCGTCGTGATCTTACTCGCATGATTAGAACCCTGCTCCCACCAGCTATCTAGACGAAGAGCTAAGTCCCCCTGAATTTCCCTAATATTGCAAACCCGGTGATAATGACTCCAGGTAAAGTTAGCAAGCATACCAGAGTTGAAGATATGGTCCAAAGTTTCTCTATCATGCTTCTCGCAGCAGTGGCATTTCGATACGACGTCAAAACCAATCTTCTCTATCATGACTAATATATATATATATATTATTGGTCTATAAATATGGTTAATATCTAGTTTAGTTAGAATATATTGAGTTAAGGTTATATAGGGTATAGTTATATAAATAGTGGGAGTATGACATCGATGTGTCATTTATTTGGTAGATTAATTTATTCTAGGAGTTCGTGACGGTGTGACCTAAGATACCAGAGTCGGACGATTGTACACATCTTTGGAGACTACATGCAAGTATACCTTACTAACGTGTATAGTATATTATGCATGTTTATTTTCCATCATTCTAATTCATGTCTATTACTTTCTTGTACTATCACATGATTCTTGTACATGCCTAATGATATTTTCTTACTTGTTTTCTTATATGCTACCTATCTTTCTTTTCTTGTCACATATTGGATCTATGATACCCTATACTTGATTAGATTCTCGTATTCTTGTGCGTTGACCTTGACTTGATCTAATTACATGTATTTGTTTTCATTTGAACTTGACATGTTATTAGACGTTGACTATACCTGATCACCTCATTCGTGAGCATCCATCGAGTGCAAATGAGACTTACTATAGTTAGGGAGTTCCCATCGGCCTACTAACTATAAGATTGTGAGCTCCCATCGAGTTGCGGTTACACCAATTTACTTGTAGTCACGTCTAGTACCACACTTATAGTATGGCATGCCAGTGTCTTAGTTTCATCGTGTCTTAGTTTCTTGGTGTCTTAGTTCCTTGTGCCTTAGTTGATTCTTTTTGATTATTTTCTTATTTTCTCTGCATATTTTATACTGTTATATTTGGCATGTTTATATGTATCTTGCTAGTCCTTTGAGGACCTGGTGATCTCTCCAGGTATTCATTGAGACTGCTAGAATAGAAGGGTAATTGATGGACAATTGCATTTTCCGGATTTCAGGTATATATATTGGTTGATATCTTTATTATTATCCTCCGACATTATTTTTTTGTTATTTTATTCTGCTGATACGGCCTAGTTTTGCAAGCTTTATTATTTTCTATGAGCTTGTTCACACGATTGTAATAGACTCTTATCAACTTTATTATACATTGTCTATTCTTGGTAGGTTGTAGGATCCGGTGTGTTAATTCCTGATCAACATTAGTGCACTTGATCTTACGATGGATTTATCTTCAATGGATTGAGATATAGAATTATCATAATGATATATAAATATAACTACCCAACATAGATAGCTTATACGTATTCGACCTGGGCTAGAGTCTACTTGATATATAGTTGACATGTTTACGTATCCTAGTCCTAAGTATTTCTAGGACTGGGGGCGTGACATTTTTTTGGGTGGCCCATGCAGGTTGAGTTGACAATTTCGGTTACGTTACTGTACCGAGCGGGCCTGCGAATATGATTAAACCCTTAGGAATCTCAATTCACAACTGCCTTGACAATTCTTTTAGAAATTTCTCTACTATTCTTGAACTTCGTATTTGCTCTCGACTATTCTTTCTTTGCTTTCTCGTACCATTACTTCTTGTCTTTTCCTATTTCGGAGTGACGAATGATCGTGCTTTATAGAATTTATCAAAAATTCTTAGGTTATAGTGCAAATTAGTTCGCTTATTGAATTTTGGTTGCATGATAGATAAGAGGAGATTAGAGATGTCATATGCCATTGGTATCTAGTGGTATAGATTTTCACAACTAGTGTGCAAGAATTATAAAATTTTAGGGCATCATATATTTGATGGGGTAGTGTGACCAAAGATGGGTAGACGTCTTCAGGGCATAATGTGATTTATGGATGGTAAATTAATGATTGAAGAAGTTTTATGAATTTACAAGCTTGCGAGAGAGGAGATTGGATTTAATTTAAATGTTGAGAAGGTTTTTATAAGATATAATCTTATATTTATGGAAAAAAATTGGTAGGCAGAATTTGTGTTGGAAGTTAAATTAGAAAGGGAATTTTATATTTTAGAGGTATAATACTTAGATGATGATTGAGAAAATGCAACCAAGTAAAATAGTATTGAAATAATTTAGTACAATTGACTTCATGAATATTTAGAAGAATATTTATGGTCATTGAGTTAATGTTAACGACAAACAAGAATTTAAGGATAGGGATTTGACTTAAGGAGAAAGGTGTCTTTAGATTCAAGGCTTGAATAAAAATATAGGATAAAACATTTGAGGAAATTAGTCGATAGATTCAAAGGTTAAAGAAAATCGAGGATAGTGATTAAGGGACTAGTAATTAAATTTTTTGGCTTGAGGTCAAGGAGGACAAGCTTCGACATGATTGTTGTAAGACCGTCGGCACCAAGAAGGGCGACTATAAGTAACCATTATTAGTTTTATGATCGGAACATTGCATAAGGAAATTGTTTATGATTGATTGTTACTCGATTTATTAGGAGAGACCATAGTGACATAGTGTACCCTCTGAACTATTCATAGTTACGTTAGCATGATTCGTTCTTAGTGAGCATTTTTTAATTTGGAGGACAAAATTCTTTTAAGGTTGGTAGATTGTAAGCACCCTAATTTTTGGAGAATTTTTTTTATTTTTATATGATTTTTATATATTAAACCATATTTTATTTTTAGTTATGGTTATATAGGCACTTTGTCGTAGCTTTGTTTTTTGAAGCACAAAAATTATCAATTTCTCAAATCTAGTTCTATATTCGTAATCTAGACGAGTCTAACTTCATTTTGATATATCATGTCCCACTCAAAAATGTTACCTTGTACTATATATTTCTTGTACAATTTTGGGGTCAAAATGGTCATTTTAGCCATTACCATAAAATTAGATGTATTTTCCAATTTCGATTTGAGATCCAAACCCGACTCACACCATTCGACCCAATATATAGTTTTGACCTATTCTAAGCCTATTACACACATGCTAATTATGTCCCACTCAATTGAGTTCCCATGTGCTATTTATTTTCAAATGTCATACAAGACCCATTAATTAGCCTTTCAGAGGCAATTTCGATTATAAAAAATCATACCGACCTAGAACTAGTCCAAGTAGCCTTAGTTGAGCCTATAATAGGTTACCATAACTTATTAGGGTAAATTTAGATTAATTTTTAAAACATTTATACATCCATACAATAGTTTGAACCAACCCACCATTGACTTTCCAAATTAGGGAACTCAATATTCTCCTATAGATTTAATCTTGCATATCTTTGTATTAGAGAAACCAAATCAAATCAAACTTTCCTAAAACCTTCTCTACCCAAACCCTAACCATTTAACCCTCCAAAATTTATATATATGTATATAAAGTGGCCACCAACCCCCCTCTATCCTCATAATCCTAAAATTCCTTCAGCCTATACACCCGTCGACCACTTTCAGCCGCAACAGCAGTTTCGATCCCTTTTTGACCTCCTGTGACACTCTACAAATATTTGTTGCAAAGATAACGCGACCCTCTACAATCCTATCAACCCCTTATACATTCACAATCCCTTCTATTACACCAAAATAGTCCTACAAGTCAACCGAAGTATGAGATCCAAGTCTAAATTCGTTCCAACAGGTACGTTGTTTTGAATCTAGGATTTTGTGTACTTCCCGTCTTTATAATTTTGTGAAACCAAAGCTAATGGAAAGATCCCTGTATCTATTTTAATGAATAATTAGCCACCACACAGTTCTAAACGATTTGTCCGGGGCGTCCATTCTACGACAAGGTGTCCATAATAGACCAGATCTATTACGAATGGATTTTTGCCTATTTTTGGTCAGATTCAATCTTCATAATAATTTTAATAAGAAACTAGACATCAAGTTATTTCCAACACATATATTATTGCTGAGTTTTGAGTTTGTTTAGTATTTATTAAAAAATTAACATTTGCCGTAATACCGTAACTCTGAAAATCATGTGTTAATTGTATCCAAAAGCCTTGATACTTCATATATCCTTACTAAATTAATTGTTGTGCATATTTTCATGATGAATATAATTTTACCTATTTTTTTTTATTTTCTAGAATTAGAGATTTATAAATATTTATTATTTCGAAAGTCAAATTGTATACCAAGTCTAGGAATAATATTGTAGAATCAATACAAAACTTGTACACGTATTTTTATGAATAAAATATATTAATTATTATTATAGAATATTTATAAATATTTTATAGAATTAAATATGATATTTTTATGTTATTAAAATATTATTTTAGTGGAACGATTTAATGCTATATATGTTAGATTGAGTCGGGTAGTTAATGTGACTAGTATAATGTGTGTGTGTGTATGTGTGTGTGTGTGTGTGTGTGTGTGTGTGTGTGTGGTCTATAAATATGGTTAAGTACTAGTTTAGTTAGAATATATTGAGTTAAGGCTATATACGGTATAGTTATATAAATAGTGTGAGTATGACATCAAAGTGTCATTTATTTGGTAGATTGATTTATTCTAGGAGTTCGTGACGGTGTGACCGAGGATACCGGAGTTGGACCATTATACGCATCTTTGGAGACTACGGGAAAGTATACCTTGTCAACTTGTACACTATATTATACATGTTTATTTTCAGTCATTCTAATTCATGTCTATTACTTTCTTATACTATCACATGATTCTTGTATATGTCTCATGTTATTTTCTTACTTATTTTCTTATATGCTACCTATCTTTCTTTTCTTGTCACATATTGGATCTATGCTACCCTTTGATTAGATTTTTGTGTTCTTGTGCGTTGACCTTGACTTGATCCGATTACATGTATTTATCTTGATTTGACCTTGACCTGTTATTAGACGTTGACTATACCTGATCACCTCGTTCGTGAGCTACCATCGAGTGCGAATGAGACTTACTATAGTTAGGAAGTCTCTATCGACTACTAATTATAGGACTATAAGCTCCCATTGAGTTACGGTTACCCTGATTTACTTGTAGTCACATCTAGTACCACACTTTTAGTATGGCATGCCAGTGTCTTAGTTCATCGTGTCTTAGTTTCTTGGTGTCTTAGTTCCTTGTGCCTTAGTTGATTCTTCTAGATTATTTTCTTATTTTTCCTGTATATTTTATACTGTTACATTTGGCATGTTTATATGTATCTTACTAGTCCCCTGGGGACCTGGTGATCTCTCCAAGTATTCATTGAGATTGCTAGAATAGAAGGGTAGATTGGTGGACGATTATATTTTTAGAATTTTAAGTATATATATTGGTTGCTATCTTTATTATGATCATCTGGCATTATATTTATATTTTTGTTACATTATTCTGCTGATATGGTCTAGTTTTGTAAGCTTTATTATTCTCTATGAGCTTGTTCAGACGATTGTAATAGAGTTTGATCAACTTTATTATACATTGTCTATTATTGGTTGGTTGTAGGATCCGGTGTGTTAATGTCTGATCAACATTAGTGTACTTGGTCTTACGATGTATTTATCTTCAGTAGATTGAGATATAGAATTATTATAATGATATATAGATATAAATACCCAACGTAGACACCTTATACATATTTGAGCTGCGCTGGAGTCCAATTGATACGTAGCTGGCATGTTTACGTATCCTAGTCCTATGTATTTCTGGGACTGGAATATGACAATCATGTAAGGCTGCAGGCCCGACACTATCTAGGGTTTACGGCTAGGTTTTAGATGTCGATGGAGGCTAGGGTTTCAGTAGAAAGTTTAGGAATGAGAGAGATAAGGTGATGGAGGAGAGCAAATACAATATTGACATATTGTGGAGGCAGATCTCCAGCCATGGGAAGAAATAGAGAGGAAGGAGATGGTGGCGAGTGGAAAGGCTAGAAAATAAATAAAATATAATTGAAGGACAACCGTCAATATACACCTACAACAAGAAAATATTCAAAAAGTCACTTACACGATAGGCGACTGTGGAGTGTTGAAGATGGGCAACGAAGATGTGTCAAAGGCGGTTGCCATTGGAGATGTGCAGGTGCAGTTCTTGTTCTCAAAGATGTCTGTCATGTCCCTGATATCCGTTTCAACCTGGTGTCAGTTGGAAGGTTAGATGACGAGGGTTTCTTCGATCTCTCCGGGAACAGTCAGTGGAAGCTTTCTAGAGGTTTGATAGTGATTTCCAGAGGAAGCAAGAAGTCCAGACTCTATTATATAGAAGGGAGCGCACATGGAGCACAGGAGGTAAACGCAGCTACCGATGCATCTACCGAACTGTGGAACATGCGGCTCGATTATATCAGCGAGAAGGGGATGAGCTACTTGGTGAACATAAAGGTGATTTCAGGACTAAAGTCTATAAAATTGGAGAGATGCACGCATTATTTGGCGGGAAAGCAAAATATGGTGTCTTTCAAGTGTCACCCAAGTTCGAGGAAGTCGGCGTTGCTCGAGTTGATTCACTCGGATGTCTGCTGTCCTATGAAGGTAAAATCCATTAGTGGTGCTTCTTATTTTGTGACATTTATTGATAATTGTTCCAGGAAAGTTTGGGTCTGTCTTAAAGACCAAGGATCAGATGTTACCCACTTTGAAAGAGTTTCAGGCCTCTGTTGAAAGGGAGATGAGCAAAAAGCTGCTATGTGTTCGTTTAGACAATGGCGGCGAGTACATTGGTCCCTTTGATGCTTATTGTAGAAAGCAAGGGATACGACACCAAAAGACTCCGCCCAAGACACCTATGCTCAATGGTGTAGCAGAGCAAATGAATAAGACATTGATGGAGAGGGTACGATGTTTACTATCAGAGGCAAACTTATCGGGCAGTTATTGTGGTGAGGCTCTTTATACTGCTGCTTATACTATTAATTTATCTCCTAGTGCTCCTTTGCAGGATGATATGTATGACAAAGTTTGGTACGACAAAGAGCCGTCATACAATCACCTACGAGTATTTGGTTGTAAGGCTTTCTTGCATGTACCGAAGGACGAGAGATCCAAACTTGAGCCGAAGACGAGGCGGTACGTCTTTGTCTGCTACGGTCGGGATAAGTTTGGCTGTAGACTCTACGACCCCGTAGGAAAAAAGCTCTACAAAAGCAGGGGCATGGTATTCGTCGAGGATCAGACCATGACCAACACTCAGGATTCTGAGATACCTTCTGAGGCTGAGGAATTGACTGAGTTAGAGTCATTTTGCTCCGAGCAGTTCCCAGAGGACATCGCAGAGGATCCAGTTATGGGGGAGCCAGTACATAGAGTTACTCCCAGATCATCAGCCTGCTAATGGTGGTCAGGGTAACCCTCAGGAGGATGAGCATACTGGGGAGGTAATTCCTGAAGGGGAGGAGGCTGTTGATATATAGCCACCACCAGTTGTTCCATTGAGGAGGAGCAACAGAGAGCATCGACCATCTACGAGATACTCACCAGATGAGTATGTGCTATTGACTAACGGAGGAGAGCCCGAAAGTTTTATAGAGACTATGAACGACGAACATAGGCAGGAGTGGATGGAGGCTATGCAGGAGGAGATGATTTCCTTACAGGACAATTCCACTTATGAACTGGTACAGTTGCCAAAGGGCAAGAAGCTTTGAAAAATCGATGTGTTTTAAGAGTGAAGCAAACATATGATGCTACTTGCCCTCGATACAAAGCGAGGCTGGTAGTTAAAAGCGATGGTCAACGAAAAGGCATAGATTATGATAATATCTTTTCGTCAGTCATTAAATAGTCGTCTATACGGGTGGTGCTAGCATTGGCAGCCAGTTTCGACTTAGAGGTCGAGCAGATGGATGTGAATACGTCATTCCTCTACGATGATCTTGAGGAGGAGTTGTACATGGAGTAGCTAGAGGGATTCTATGAGAAGGGCAAATCACACTTGGTCTGCCGGTTGAGAAAGAGCTTGTACAGTCTGAAGCAGGCTCCGAGGTAGTGGTACAGGAAGTTTGAGTTGTTTAAGAAGGAGGATAGTTATGCGCGGACGATGTCCGACCACTGCGTATTTGTGAGGTACTTTGTCGAAGATTATTTTATTATTTTACTGCTCTATGTTGATGATATGCTACTGGTGGGTCAGAATACCACTAGGATAGCGGAGTTGAAGCGCCAACTGGGTGCGGCCTTCTCTATGAAGGATTTAGGTATAGCAAAGACTATTCTTGGAATGGAGATTAGCTGAGAGAGAGAGAGTCCAAGTTGCTACACTTGTCCCTAAATAAGTACATTCATCAGGTACTTCAGCGTTTCGAGATGGACGGGTCGAAGAAAGTTAGTAACCCCCTTGCAGCTCACTTTAAGTTCATTAAGGAGCTGTATCCATCAACCGAGGACGAGAAGGAAGATATGGATCATGTTTTGTGAGACTCGTCTCACAGTATCAGTATTTATATACGGATACATATTTTGTACTGTATTTCGTATTTTTTTAGATTCAGAACGCTTTAAAATATTTTCCAAAATTGTAGATTTTTTTTGATCGGCATACCGACGGTGAATAGTATAGATGAGATTGACTTAGATTTTGACATGGATCATGATCCAACGGTCACGATTAATTTCCCCTTCTATATATACCTATTGAGTTTCTCTCTCCTCTCTCTTTTCTTCCTTCTTCATTTCCTCTTCACTCTCCTTCCTCTTCCTCAAGCTTAGGAAAGCTTGGCCTTGAGGCCTAGAGTGTGGTTTCGGACCCCTCTTGGTGGTGGAGTAGAAGATTAGGCTCGGTTGCTAAAACCTAGGCAAGTACATCTTGCTTAAAAGTGATATGACCATGTTTTATTTTTGGTTTTTCATAAAAACTGAAGCTTTATTGTTCTATAATATGCTTCTCTAAGTTGTTAGCATCTTTAGTATATAGCACTTTTGGTTTTGATCGATGGTATTGCGTAGATCTGAGTTTCTAGATAGTATTTTTGAGTATTTTGAGGTATTCATCTTTAAATTTTCAAAATCAGTAAGAACTAATGATTCCATGTTGTAGGAAATTCAATTCTATGTAATTTTGACTTTTGAAAATCCGAATTCCGATTTAAAACGAAATTTTTATAGCCGAAACAAGTTTTAAGTTTGCAAAAATCAACTTTCTGTGACGGTTCGGAAAATCCGTCAGAAATCCGCAGAAATCCGTCGAAAAATCCGAACTTTCTCCACAAAACTTGTTGTGACACTTCGAAAAATCTGCCAGTAATCCGTAGGATGATCCGGTTAGGCTGTTTTAATCCGTTTCTGTCCGTTTTTGCTATTTTCTTCGATTGAAATGATGTCTTATCATGCTCTAGTGTTGTTGTATAGTTAGAAAGTGATTATACACTCTATATACATGACAAATGCTTTGTTCACATATTGTTCTATGTCCATATTCTAGATAGTGGCTCGTAGTAACGCACTCCTGTACTGGTTTCCCGATTGACTTCTAGATTGAGATTTGAATGTCTGATTGACTTCTAGATTGAAATTGAATGCTTATTCTTTATTGACATCGTGGAATTAACTTGTTATATATCTAATCTATTTGCATCTTGGCAATGGACAATCGAGTGTGAGTATTGTCCATTGTATCGCGTGTAGTGTGTATTGAGAACATTTGCCAGAGATATCTCACAAATGACTTATACCCATGACTCGTCATTATAGGACGATTATTGAGTGTCCACGGCTTGAGAATTGAAAATGAATCTTATAGGTAATTGACTAGTAAACTCATATAGATCATTGGGAGGAGAGGACACTTCATGCTATCGTGACTCGGGTCGATATGGGCCCCCACAGTGGCAGGGATAATCCCGACCGGAGTGGGCCCCTGACCTCTATTGATTGAGTAGATATTTATCTACTATTGATATATTTTTGATTAGATGTTTATCTACTATTGATATGTTTTGTTTGAGTAGATGTTGTTTATCTACTATTGATAGAGATTATTGGTTGTTTGTATTTCTTTTCTTTCTACCGTCGTCGCCCCCTTGGCCATCCGAGTTACTGCAGCGTAGGTGGTAGTGAAGTTCCTCAACTTGTATTCTCATAATTAGGTTTGTGACAACCCTAGTTAGTTAATGATAGCAAGTCGTAGACATTGAGTGGCCGTGCACTTTTGGTTGTGAGTTACTCTATATGCTCTACGTGTCGGTGAGTGGCCAGAGGATATATTTTGCTCGGGAAAGGTTTTGCAACCCCGGTCCTTGTTTGGTTTAGGGGTTGTGGCTCCGACTTCGAGTAGTTCCCATGTCCTTTGTTGCTCATCGGCTTATTTTTCTCTATTGCTATATTGTTTATTATTTTCATTCAGTTATTTCTATTCTCAAGATACGTGCATTGGTACCGTACTAGTCTCGACCCGCATTTATTATTTCTGTCATTATGTTGTTGTATTGTTGATGGGATTTGTCGTTCACATCGAGCCTTCCTTGTGGTACTTGCTATTTGGGGTCTGAGCCCACTGGTTTTGTTTGGCCAGATTTATCGCGGGAGCCCGAGGATTCTCCCTACCTTTCTCTGGATGATCCGCCGCCTGCTTAGATCTGCGGGTGCTCCTCCTCGCGAGTGGATTTTCTTTTCTTACCACTTACGGTTCATTTTATTTTGGGTGGTGTTAGCTAGGGCATGTGTTAGCCCTATTATTTTGAGACTTTCTCAGACTTCGGTCAACATGATGTATTATATTAGATCTAGACTGATATAGTGATCATGTATATTGGTACTTTGCTAGTGTAGCATTTTATATTCACTAGCTTCATGATCATGTATGATATAGTATTTTGGGACGCCTCTTTGCTTTCATATTTGATATACTCTTGATACTTGTTGTTGTTGGATTGAGATAGGATTTGTTTGACCAACGGAGTCGTCAGTGGCATGCTAGAGTCTTCCCACTTGTCTTTTAGACAGCTTTGATCGCATATTGGGGTACTGGCGTACTCTAATATACGTAGCTGGTTTTGTTTCGCCCCTGATCTCCAGTATTCTGGTTCTGGGGTGTGACATGTTCCATATGCTTCAGCTGTGGGAAGCCTCATATATACTATCGTGTGTACGAGGTCAGACATCACTTACACAGTTGGTACAGTTAGTAGGTATCTTTCCAATCCTGGAAGGGTATATTGGAGCGCGGTCAAGCGGGTTCTACGGTACCTTCAAGGCACTGCCGATTGGAGACTTTTCTTTGGTGGTGACGAGCCGAAGCTGGTCGGATATACTAACGCTGATATGGTTGGAGATGTAGACACGAGGTGCTCGACTTTGGGCTATGTGATGATTTTTGTTGGTAGAGTGGTATCGTGGCAGTCGCGGTTGCAGAAATGTGTTGCTTGGTCGACGACAGAGGCATAGTACATTACGACGACAGAGGCTTACAAGGAGTTGCTGTGGATGAAGAAGCTGCTACAAGAAGTAGGGCTAAAATAATAGCAGTATACTTTGTTTTACGATAGCCAGAGTGACATTCACCTTGTGAAGAACTAGACATTTCATAGTCGTTCCAAGCACATTGAGACTCGGTATCATTGGATACGGGATGTGGTTGAGAAGAAGGATGCGATGCTTGAGAAGATTCATACAGATGACAACGGAACAAACATGTTCAAAAGGTTCTTCCAAGGGAAAAGTTTGAGTACTGCAGGAGAATCGTCGGGATGACGACCCCCTCCACATAATTATGAATGTGGGGATTTGTTGGAGCGGGTGGGGTTCCCAACCTATATGGATAATACCCCCAAGTCAGATTGAATATTCCTATATATAATAGAAATATTCCAATGGAGTTGGATTGAGTATTCCTATATATAATAGGAATACATCAATGGTTTAGATTGAGTATTCCTACATATAGTAGAATACTAAATTAGTTGTGGATTTGAGGCTATATATATTAGGTGTTTCCTCACCCTAAAATATATCTCAAAAAGTAAACAAGAGTGCTTTACAATATTTGAGAGAGAGAAAGGATTAAAGACTATTGTGAAGGAGAGATCGTTTCGAATAATTTTTCGACATCTCTTGTTCTTCGGAGTCCGTAATCAAAATTTTTTTTTCTTTCAAGTGAGTTGTGGTGATCCGTTTGGATCAGGAGGAACTTGTAGAGGGTGTATTATCTTTATTCCATTAGTGGAGGTTCTTCAGGGTTGGACTTCGATCGTCCCATGGTTTTTTCCATCTGAATTTTTTACGTCAAAAATCTCTGTGTCTGCGATTTTTATTTGACATTTTTGGTTTGTTTGCTTTTGCTCGGTTCTCTCGCAGGACTCTCTGGTTTGGGGGAACGGTTTCCGCACTTCGATCCCAACAAAAAACTGGAAAAAAACAAAATTATTTTAAAAAAATAAAACGAAAATTAAATAAAATTGAAAAGACACAATTTTTAAAAAAATGAAAAAAAGAACAAAGTAAAATTAAAATAAAAAAGAATAAAACTAAAAATATATTAAAAAGAGTATTAGAAAAAGAAGCAACAAAAAAAATGATTTACATATTTTAAAAAACTTAAAAAGATAACAACTAGAAAGAAAACAAAAATTATCTTAAAAAAATCAAACAAAAATTAAATAAAATTGAAAAGAAACAATTTTTTTTTAAATGAAAAAAGAACAAATAAAAATAAAACTAAAAAGATAAAAACTAAAAAGGTATTAAAACGAGTATTAGAAAAGAAGCAATAAAAAAATATACCCACCTATTCTTAAGAGAGGATTTACATATTTTATGGATACTAGAAATAAATTTTTATAACCTAAATAAAAATATGAAAATTGATTTACCACCATAATAAATAAGATTTCATGGTGTACCAAGCGCTCCCCTTAATAAAATTCCTTGGTCTTGTTTGGTTCTCAGAATGGAAGGAAAATGAAATCAATTCCTTGACATTTTCTTTCCTTTAAAAAGTTACAATTTTCATTGATTTTTTCTTTCCGATGTTTGGAAATGCCAAGGACTTCGGAAAGGAAAGCGAATATTTAAAGGTGGAAAATTGATTCCTTTTTTGATAGATGTAATCATTTCCTCCATAATTTCTTTTTCTATCGAAAACTACTTTCTTTTTCTCCTTAATTACTTTGGTATCCAAATATAGAAAAGTAATCACTTTTCTTTTTTAATTCCATAATTCTGTGAACCAAACGAGAACTTAGTTTGAAAACCTTTCCAATTGTAATTTAATTTAATTTAATTTTTTTCCCTATTATGCTTGTAACCTTTGTTTAACAATGATACCGAGTAAGTCCAAGCTTTCAACGAGAAATCATTAAAAGGAGAGGCGGAAGTAATCTGATCCGTTGCCCTTTATCAACGTGTTAGCATTAGGGGACTGCTGCTAATCTTCTTCAAGGGCTCTGCCACTTGTAAGCTTTAGTACATTGGAGTTCTACGTATTAAAAGGTAGCAGCAGAAAGTGATACTCTGCAGGACGAAAGAAAATGTTGAATCACCGTGCCATTCACCCTCCACACAACTACCACCTGGCCCTGTCATAACTTCTCTCTGTCTCTCTTCCCCATTCTATAAAGGAGTGTTCAGCTCACTCTCCTAAGAAGAAATTCTCCAGAATTCACTTCTCTCCCCCTCCCCAACAAAATGATGCGTGTTCTTGGGTGCACAAACATGTCAAGCACACGTAATATTGTTAGCAGTTTTCTGAGGCAACTTTCAAGGGTTAGTTTCCCGTTCCTATCTTGTTCTTTTCTAGATGAATGAATGAATGAATGTATGGACAATTTCTTTGTTATGCGTTCAAACTAGTTGCAGGTAGCAGGAGGCTCTTCTTCCTTGTCACCATATTCTGCATCTTCTCTACAACCACTGTGGTGAGCATTGCTTCCTTTCATTTTCATTTTCATTGAGTAACTTTAGTACTTTTCTCCATTAATGTCCACTTTGCTCAACTACCTAAAAGCTATAGCTTAATCCTTCCCCTACAAATTGCTCACCCTTGCATAAATGATTGGTAGGGCCAAATGTTTGTCCATGGTCTGTTTGTTATATGACCCATCAGTCACTTGTATAGAATATGTCAATTTGGTTTAGCATTACTCCTTGAAAAAATTGACTAATTTTGTTTAGTTTCTTGGGACCTTTTTCTAAATTGGTCAGGGTCTGTATGACTAGGCAAATCTGCTGCAAGTCTCCAAAACCTGGATCTCTCGACGAATTTAAATGAATTATGTGAATTTTTTATTGGTTTTTCCTATTCTTGGTATTTATGTTCTCTCTGATCCTCTGTGGTCTGACTTTCTTGGTGCTTGCTGGTAGAGATGCAAGTTCAAGAAAAAACTAGTTTGAAACTTGTCCATAAGATGAACTTTACTCATAATTTCATTCAGAAAGAGTTCTCACCTTAATTTTGCTATTTTGATATAAAATATCAAATTTAAATTTTTAACTAGCTAATTACTAAATCCAAATCCAGTTTGTGCTGTGCCTCGAAAATCAATCATCAGCTGACAAGAAAAAAAAAGCAGCATTAAATTCAACTAGTTTGAGATGAAAGATCTCGCTGTCAATAGTCTTGTCTGTGCTATAATTTTAACTACTACTGTGGCCCCATACTAACAGGAGTGATGATGAATGTGCTGATGTGAACTGGGACAAAATAGGATTCTCTATTGTTCCAACCGACTACATGTACGTCATGAAATGTTCCCGTGATGATAAATTTTCATCCGGGAGATTGAATCCATATGGGAACATTGAGTTGAATCCAGCATCAGGTGTTCTCAACTATGGACAGGTCAGTGCTTATCATTCAAAGATATGTCAGTCACAAATGTAGAGAATAACTCTCTCCATTATGTTCAAATATCTCCTCTCCAACTACCGGCTATGTTGCACGGACTTGAATATGAAATGACCCAATAAGGATCACACGTTGGCAAGGCATGAACCTGATACATGATTGACATGATACGACACAGGCAGGGGACAGATTTTTAAGTGTTTGTGCTTTTAGATTATATGAGAGATATATGAGCCTTGACCTCATCAATCTATTAGGTTTATGCTCCTGTCATCTGGCTTCACGTATCAGGTCATTTTTGCCTCCAAACAGGGTGTATTCGAAGGCTTGAAAGCATACAGAAAAAGAGATGGTTGTGGCTTTTTGCTTTTCCGGCCTGTCGAGAATGCAATCAGAATGCAGATGGGTGCTGACAGGATGTGCATGCCATCTCCATCTGCGGACCAATTCATTGATGCCATGAAGGAAACAGTATTGGCAAATAGGCGATGGGTCTGTAATCAAACTGCTATTTTTGTAGCTATCAATCTTAAACAATCCTCTCATGGCCACTTACACAGGTTCCACCTCAAGGGAAGGGCTCCCTTTACATTAGACCTCTGCTCATAGGAAGTGGAGCTGTTCTGGGTTTGGCTCCAGCACCTGAGTATACATTCCTAGTTTATGCGTCCCCTGTAGGGAACTATTTCAAGGCAAGAGTTCTCGTTTGATGAGGCTATAGTATTTCATATCTTAAAGAAAGATGTTGCAGAGTTTCAGACTTCCTTCTTATAATGAGATAAATCATATATAATATTTCCATTTATATTTTTTCTTATTAATAAGGAAATGCGTCAATTTTTTCTGTAGGAGGGTTTCGCGCCAATAAACTTACTCATAGAAGACGCAATCCATCGTGCCACACCTGGAGGGACTGGTTGTGTGAAAACAATCACCAATTATGCACCAGTAAGTGGACTCCTACTTTGTAGTTCTTCCTTAGCAACATGACATAGTAGTATTGGTAATTCACATATGACATCATGTTGAGCCTGCGAATGTATAGTGCATATACACTGACATGTTACCTTCTAAACCTTGAAACTCTAAAATCTTGCTTGTTTTATATTTTGTACCTGATTATGTGATGATAATTAGATTGTCTAATTATTCTGTAACTTGATTAATATGTCTAGAAATTACTCCTAGGAGGAATAATTGAGGAAGAAGGTTGCATGTATCAACGATTAATGTATTTAGAAAAATTAAATGGCCAACGACTCATATACTGATGTTAGAGCACAGCGGAAATAAACCCAAGAAATTAGATAATATCTCAGAGAAAATTCACAACCACAAAGACAATGATTTACGTGATTCGGTCAAGATGTCTACTTCCACACACGAGGGTGATTTAGTTTCACTATGAAGAAGAAAATGAATTACAATAGCTCTCAACACTTCTCTCCTTGCACTCAAGAACTCTCTCACAAAGATAAAAAAAATCTCTTAAACTTTTGTGTTGAACTTATTCAACAATTTTAGCTCTTTTGTGTTGAACTTATTCAACAACTTACATTGAGCACTCTTGGAGATGTTTTGTGGAGAACCTTTAGACCCCTTTATATACTATAGAAATTTTATCATATGTAGGCTTAAAATTCAATCTTATGTAGGATTATATATTGGAAATTCAATTCTATGTAGACTTACATATATTAGAAATCCAATCCTATGTAGGATAACAATATATATGATCAAATCCAATCTTATATAGGATTACCATATATATGGTCAAAAAAGGTCATGGGCCTATTTTTGGACACTTTCTTTCATATCTCTACCTCGGCAAGGTTTTGCCACAAAACTGAGCCGACACACTTCTCCATCGCATAGCTTCACCAAATCAACCACTCGCCAATCTCGTCCCAAAAGGCTCTCAAGAAAAACTTCTCCACCTGGCTCTGGAGAAGCTTCCTTCTTCTTGTACACTCTCTTGCAGCCTATAGCTCGCTTGCCTTTGGGCAATGGAGCCAAATTTCATGTACAGTCCTTGTGAAGAGACTCAATCTCTTCCTTCATAGCCACCATCTAGTTCTCGCTGCTAGTACCTTTAACAGCCTGTCTGAATATGATAGGCTCGTCATCCTCCACTGATAGTACATATGCCACCACATTTAACTGTTCATAGTGCTTTACCGGTTCCTCAAATCCATACATATGTACTGGCTTGATCGATCTCCTTGGCCTAGTGGTGGCCAAGGAATCTTGCTGTTGGTGCTGCTCTTCCTCTGCTTGTTGCTCTTGTGGGGCTTGATGAACATCTTCAGAAATCTCCACCTCATCTGATGCATACTCAGACGACTCAATCTCAACAGTTTGAGATTTTCTAGATACACGACCATCCTGATCGTACTCACTCTTCTTGCTTGAAGCTAACACTGAAGACTCATCAAACGTAACATCCCTGCTGATTAAGAACTTCTTATCCTCCAAGCAGTACAGATGATATCCCTTCACTTCTTGTGCATGTTCTAAGAATATAGCTTTCTTGACTCTTGAATCCAACTTACCCTCATTGACATGATAGTAAGCTTTGCATCCAAACACGCGTAAAGTGCTGTAATCTGTTGGCTTGTCGGTCATCACCTCATATGGAGTCTTACAATCTATAGTCGGAGTTGGTGATATATTAACCAAGCACTGTGTCATGTGTATAGCATCCGTCCACCAATCCTTGCCTAAACCGGTATTGGAGAGCATACATCTTGCTTTTTCAAGCAAGGTTCGGTTCATCCTCTCTGCTAACCCATTCTGCTGCGGCATGTTCCTGATAGTCCAATGTCGAATGATACCTTTTTGAGTACAAAAATCTTTGAAAGGTCCATAGGTATATTTAGTACCATTATCAGACCTCAATATCTTAACCTTTCTGTCCGTTCTGTTCTCTACCATCGCTTTCCACTGCTTGAACTTTTCGAACACTTAATACTTGGTTTTAATGAAATCCAGCCAAACATAACGCGTATAATCATAAATAAAAGTAACATAGTACATTGTTCCATTCTTGGAAGGAATCTTACTAGGTCCCCATACATCTGTACGCACATAGTCGAGAATACCTCTTGTCTTCTGCTTGCTTGTACTGAAGGTTACCCTGTGTTGCTTGCCATAAACACAATGCTCACACAAATTCATACTTGGCTTCTTCAAGTTCTTCAGTGACCCCTGCTTGCTCAGTAAGGATAGACCTTTCTCACTCATATGACTAAGCCGCATATGCCAAAGACGCGTGCTATCAGACGAATCAGATGTACTAACTGTTAAAGACCCAGTCACAGTGCTTCCCAATAAGATATAAAGGTTGTCATGTCGGTGACCTTTCATCACCACCAAAGAACCACGAACAACCCGCAAGACTCCACCTCCGACAACGAATTTGTTACCATTCGAGTCAAACGTACCAAGAGAAATAAAATTTTTCTTGAGGTCGGAAACATGTCTGACATCGGTCAAAGTTCACATAATTCCATCATATATTTTCACCTTGATAGACCAAATTCCAACAGCTCGACATGCGTTATCGTTGCCCATCAACATAGAACCACCATATGTCGCCTTGTAGGAAGAAAATTGCTCCTTCCTTGGACACATATGGTACGAATATCCGGAATCGAGAATCCAACGGTCACTTATGTTGTCATGTGCCACCGAAAAACAGACTCCGTCACTGTCAGCTTCTGAAGCACAGTTTGCTTCATCACCTTCTCTCTCTGTCGTATTCTCCTTTTTCTTGTTCTTCTTCTTTGGATGAGGACACTTATTTGCATAATGTCCTTTCTCATTGCGGTTGAAGCACTTCACTTTCTTAATAGGTGTCTTGGACTTGGAGCTTGACCTTCTGTTGTAAGATGCTGTATCGTTTGTCCTCCCTCTTGTCGTCAAACCTTGGGCTTGGTCTCCACCGTTTTCGTCATTAGAAGCCAACCTCCGTACCTCATTAGACAATAAGGCACTCGTAGCCTCTTTGACGGAAATTGAGTCCTTCCTGTATAGTAATGTTTGAATAAGATTCTCATAAGAATCGGGCAAAGAAAATAATAGGATTAGCGCCAAACAATTATCTTCTTCATGTATGTCAATATCCTTAAGTCGAAAATAATTCAATTAAATTTTGAGATATGATCCCGAATTGACATATCTTCCTCCATCACTAGTCTGTAGAGCGACTTTAACATATAAAGTAGGTTGGTAAGATTCTTCGTTATGTAGAGTGATACCAACTTTAACCAGAGCCCAGAGGCGGTGGTTTCGTCCTTCACAAAGTACACGACATCTTTTTCCAAACATAGGCGAATAGCGGTACATGCTTCGAGATCCATGTCGTCCCAATCATTATCGGTCATGTCAGCGGACTTCTTGGATTTTTCCCGTAAAGTCTTGTGAAGCTTTTGAGATATGAGAACATCATTCATCTGGCTTTTCCAAAAGCCAAAATCATTCTTTCCATTGAACTTCTCAATTTCATACTTCCCGATCCTGCTTGACGGAGCCATATCAAGAATCTACCCAATTAACTTTCTCTAAGAACTTTGTCGGACACCTTGTTAGACTCCCAAAACTCTAATACCAATTTGTTAGGGGTACAACAGAAATAAACCCAAGAAATCAGATAATATCTCAGAGAAAATTTACAACCACAAAGACATTGATTTACGTGGTTCGGCCAAGATGTCTACTTCCACAGACGAGAGTGATTTAGTTCCACTATGAAGAAAATGAATTACAATAGCTCTCAACACTTCTCTCCTTGCACTCAAACAAGATGCCTACTTCCACAGACCGTATAGTACTTTACGTAGATAACATATTTTACCCTCCTTTGCAACAAATCTAGGAGGTTGCATTATATAAACTTCATCTTCAAGATCCCCATATAGAAAAGCATTCTTTACATCCAACTGAAATAATGACCAGTTATAGCAGATTTCTAAGGCCAGAAGCACACGCACAAAGGTCATCCTGGTAACATGGGAACCGTAAGTTTGAGAATATCCTTTCGTCACAAGACGAGCTTTCAGACGATCACGAGTGTCATCCGACTTCACCTTTATTGTGAACACCACTTGTAACCTACTGCCTTCTTACCAGTAGGAAAATCCCCCAAGTCTCCTGTACGGTTCTTTCGAAGTGCTTTCGTCTCCTCTTCTATCACAGCACGCCACCGAGAGATTTGAGTAATTCTTTTGTCGAATTGGGTATCTGAATCCCGTCAATAGTCGCCACCAAGGGCTGAGTCTGACTCGTGAGCCCTTTGCAGTGCCAACAACTCAAAGGATGGTCACGATATACACGATGGGGGCGAGCCGATATATCATGCGGTAGTGAAGCATTGGATCTAGAGGAGGACGATGGCTCGACGGTCGTAGGCACTATTGCTGAAGTTTGTTTTTGTGGACCTGGTGAATTAGTGGAGCTGGAGGAGGACGATTGCACGATGGCCTGGGGCACCATCGGTGATACTTGGTCTATCGAAGCTGGTGAGACTGGCGATCCTGGTTCTGACTGGGTTGATGTTTGCAGGTCGTCGGACCGGAAGACTAGCTCGGCAGGAGAGGGCACCCTTACGAGAAGCTGTTGTGTATGAACTGGATACATCATGAAATTCTCTAGGGGATAAACTTTGGTAATTGAATCAGTAGTTGACGGGAGTGGAGAAAACTTGGTTTCAACATAGGTAACATTCCAAGTCATAAAATATTTTTTTCAAAGTTTGTGAGAAACAACGATACTCTTTCTAATTTTTTGGATACCCAATTAAAATACGCTTGATTGCCTTTAGATCCAACTTGGACAGAGTCAGTTGAGTATCCCGGACATAACACAAGCAGCCAAAAAATTTGAGAGGTAGAGAAAACGGCTCGCGGTTGAGACATAACAAGAAAAAAGAGTAGTACCATTGAAAACCGAAGATGGTATACAATTGATCGGATAACAAGCTGTAAGTACTGCATCCGACAAAAATCTTCTAGGAGTACGTACTTGAAATAAGACCACATGTTGTTTCTAAAAGATGGCGATTTTTGCATTTGGCTACACCATTCTGTTATAATGTGTAAGAACAGAAAGTTTGATGGATGATACCATGCTTACATAGATGAGAATTGAGATCACGAGACAGTTACTCACGAACATTGTCACTCCGTAAACATTTAATAGAAACACCAAATTGTGTTTTGATTTCCGCAAAAAAATTGCACCAGATATTAAATAATTCGGTGCAATTTTTCATCAAGTAGACAAATGTGGAGCATTAGATTCATTAACAAAGGAAACAAAATACTTGAAATCCATCATAGATTCAATTGGACAAGGGCCCCAGACATTAGAATATACCAGCTCAAAAGGAGCCGATGCAGCTTTATTTAGACTCGCCGAATAGGGAATCCAGTGATACTTGGCCAAACTAAACGCTTCAAATGAAAAGGAACTTGATAATCAAAAGATGGACACATTTTCTGGAGAGCTTGGATAGATGGGTGACCTAACCGACAGTGCAACTCAAAAGAATCGAATTTCATGCCGGCACAGACAACTAAAGAATTCATGTCAAATAGATACAAGCCTCTAGCCACATGTCCCTACATATAGTATTCCCAGCCTTCAGGTCCTGAAAAATACAACAATCAGGAAAAAAAATATTACCGAGCATTGCAAATCGTGAATAATCCAAGTAATTGGTAGTAAACTGAAAGGATTTCCAGGTGTATGTAATACTGAAGTGAAGACAGTCTGGAAGAAAGACAGGTATATCCTTTTTCACGAACTGTCAGTGAACCACCATTCGCCAGAGTAATATCGGTCACACGATCTACCGATACATAATTGTGCAACATACCTGCTCGCCTATCATACAAACAGATGCACTAGAGTCAATCATCCACTACTTTGACTTTACCACACACGCCACTGAGTACCCGGCTGTGGATCTAGAAGTAGAAGCTTCACCATGATGCTGAGTTTGGAAGAAGATGAAATTGGCATAGGTTTCGACTGGCATCCGTACTGATAGTCCATTATCATGAGTATCTGATGCAGTATTGGCGGCAGGTGCTTTGGGACACAACTATTGAATAACTCAGATAAAATTACAAATCTCAATCTTTAATAACTCAGACAAAATTACAAGATTGACAGAACTCACGTTGAACCCTTTGCCCTAGTAGGTTCAACCCCCTTACCACTCTCAAGAAGAAAAATATAATATTACAATTGAGATCACTTACCAACCCGTAACAATTTCCCTAACCAAAGTTGACGACTCCTTGATTAGATCTTTTTCTTCCTTCTGTCTTGGATGACGAAGTCCTAAAAGCAAAGTACGGACTTTTTCTTAGATTTTCTTGTGGACAAGCATCCCGAATCTCCACTTTGTGCCTCCACCCTCACCCCATATATATAGGATGAGAAAATCATATTCTAGTCAAAATAGGATTTCCTAAATAGGAATAAAATAGGAATCATATTATGCCTAAAATATTCCATCAACATTCTATTTTAGATCATAATAGGATTTCCTAAAATAAGAATCATTTTATATCTAAAATAGCACAACACCTATTATGGACATCCAAATATAATCAAATCAAATATTTAACTAGATTTGGATTACACAAATATGTTGTTACAAAATTCAGACTGGACTCCAACAAGCTGTTACTCTCAGGCTGCCCATATTCCTAGATGGTGTCATGCCATGACTTTTGAATTCGACGCCTTACTGATGAATGAAACTTGGGTCTTTGTTCCTACTTCTCCTCAACAGCATGTTGATGGCTGCAAATGAGTCTTCAAACTCAATTGACATGCTGATGGGTCCATTGAACGTCACAAATGATTTTAATAAAACCTTAAGGGGACGTTTGGTATGCGGAATATAGCCGAGAATTCTATATTTTCGGTAATCAAATTCCAAGTAATTAAATTCTCTGGAATTTACATTCCCATGTGACTATATAAATCAAGGTTCACAGTATCGGTATCGGACTATTCCTATGAGTATTGGTATCGGCGATATTGGTAGTATCGGGGGTTTCGGATCAAAGTATTGAATTTTTTGGTATCCGAAAACAAATAATTATTAATAAATTATTTATATTTTAAATTTTTTTTTATACATTTAGGCATAATTTTAAGTATTTTCAGGGTTATTTCTTAGTAGTTTTGAAATTAAATAAAATAGTACTCACCCTTACCAATTGGTTTACATACAATAGATTAATTTTCTTCTTTTACATGATTTTATAACCTTATTATGCTTTTGCTGATTTGTCTTTTTCGTTTAATTTTCTTTGTCGAATTGACTGGAAAAGAGACCCCCAATGTCAGTAATGGTCAGTATCGGGTATTGGTCGGTATCCGATCGGGACATGTTAAACCGTATTGGTTTCAGCCGTATTGGTTTCAGCCGTATCGAATCGGTATCTCGATACATTAAACCATGATATAAATATTCCCCGGAAAAAAAGATAAAAAATTAAAAAAAATTAAAAAAATGAGAAAAAAAAACAGAAATGAAAAAAGTCAAAAAGGGGGAAAGGTAAAAATGACAAAAAACGAAAAAACGACAAAAAGCGATCAAAAAATGACCAAAAAAAAATCAAAAACAGAAAAAAAAAATAAAACAACCAAAAGACAAAAAAATGAAAAAGACAAAAACAACAAAAAAGCGACAAAAATGACAAAAAAGACCAAAAAAACGACAAAAGCGACAAAAAGCAACAAAAAATTGACAGAAAACAACAAAAAACGATAAAAAGGACCAAAAATAAAAAAAATGACAAAAAATAAAAAAATGACAAAGAAGGCAAAAAAAACGACAAAAAGAAAAAAAAGATGACCAAAACGACAAAAGACGACAAAAAGACAAAAAACTACTTAAAAATAGACAAAACTACTACAACAAAGGCAAAAAGCGACAAAAATGACAACGAAAGACCAAAAAATGGTAAAAAAGGACAAAAAATGACCAAACAAGGATGAAAAGACAAAAAGGCCAAAAAATAAAAAAAGGAAAAAAACAACAAAAAATGACCAAAAAACATTAAAAAATAATCAAAAAAGAAGAACAAATTTGAAACAAAATTTTTTTTGCCCGGAAAAAAGAATATGCCTACCTATTCTTTAGGGATAGGATTCCCATATTTTATGGGTAAACTATTTACCTGAGTATTTCTAATTTCCGGGAGCAAATCTTTTATAGCATAAACAAACATGGTAATAGATTTACGCCCTAAATTTTTCCAGGAATACAAAAAAATACCGCGTACCAAATGCCCCCTAAGTTCAGTAATCTAGCTAACTATTGTCCGTATTGTGCTTAGCATTACTGTCTCCATGAGATGACCCATACACCATCTTTATGTCATGAATATCTTTCTTCATGGCATCCTAGATAAAATTGTAGTGAATAATTGTTGTGTGTTTTATTGATTGGCTACTCCACTACTTATAGGGAGTCTAAATCCTCTTCATATTACATTTTCCAATGTGGGACTAAGTCCCTTATTAGTTCTCAACACTCCCCCTCAAGATGGGTGATAGATATTAATCATTTCCATCTTGTTACATAGCTTCGACAGACTTAATGAACTAAGACCCTTAGTCAGACAGTCTGCCAGTTGTTCTTCTGAGCGAACATGATCAATCTTCAGTATCCCTTGTTCCAGCTTCTCTTTGATGAAGAATCGATCGATCTCGATGTGCTTCGTTCTGTCGTGCTGAACTGGATTGTTAGCTATACTTATTGCAGCTTAACTATCGCTCAGAAGACATAACGGTGCTCCCTTGTCCAGCTTCAACTCTGTCAGCAACGCTTTCACCCACATCAACTCCGACACTCCTAAAGTCATTGTTCTGTATTCTGCTTCAGTTGTAGACCGTACTACCACAGACTGTTTCTTGCTTCTCCATGAGACCAAGTTTCCTCCTACAAAGACACAATATCTCGTGGTAGACCTTCTATCGTCTATGCAGCTTGCCCAGTCTGCATCGCAGTATCTCTCAACTTCTATACATCCATTCTTCTTGAACCATAGCCCTTTCTCCGGCGTCCCTTTCAGATATCTCAAGATCTGAAATACTGCATCCATATGACCCGTTCTTGGATCATGCATGTAGCGACTTACTACATTCACCGCAAATGAGATATCAGAGCGAGTGTGCCCCAGATAAATTAATCTCCCTACAAGTCGTTGATATCTTTCACGATCAACTGGCTCTCCTGCTTCTGCTCCCAACTTGCACTTCTGGTCAATTTGAGTGACTGTTGCTTTGCATCCCAGCATCCCTGTCTCCTTCAGCAGATCTAGTGCATATTTTCTCTGTGGGAGAACAATTCCTTGTTCGCATTCACACACCTCGATACCTAGAAAGTACCTTATTGCTCCTAAATCCTTCACCTCAAACTCCTTCGCGAGTTTTGACTTCAGCATAGCGATCTCGACTTCATCATTACCTGTGATTACTATATCATCTACGTATACAGCAAGTATAGTGATGTGGCCTCTTGCATGCTGAAGAAAGACCGTATGATCTACATTTGCTTGATGGTATCCCATGCCTGTAACAGCGTTTCTGAATCTGTCAAACCAGGCTCGAGGAGATTGCTTGAGTCCATATAGCGACTTCTTTAGTTTGCACACTTTTCCATGCGATGTCCCTCCGTCTGATTCTGTAGCGTAGCACCCTGGCGGGAGTTTCATGTACACTTCTTCTTGTAGGTCCCTATGGAGAAAGGCATTCTTCACATCTAACTGGTATAGCTTCCATCCATAGTTTACTGCAATGGAGACCAGAGTTCTTACGGTGCTCATTTTCGCTACTGGAGCAAACGTCTCATCATAGTCGATGCCATATGATTGTGTGTATCCTTTTGCAACCAACCTTGTCTTGTATCGTTCCACTTTTCCTTCTGACGTCTCCTTTACTGTGTACACCCATTTGCATCCCACAGTTTTCTTCCCTTTGGGTAATGGAACCAGCTCCCACGTCTTATTTTTCTCCAGTGTCCCAAGTTCTTCTATCATTGCAGCTTTCCACCTTGGATCTTTCTTTGCTTTCTGCCAACTTTTGGACAACGAAGTAGAGTCTAATGATACAATGAAGGCTCGATAATTGGAAGAAATGTTAGAATAAGACAGGTAGTTGGCAATATCATGTTCATAATTATCAAAACGACTAGGAGCCTTACCCGCATTGATGCGAGAAGATCTCCTTAAGGAAACAATAGGTGGTGGAGAGATCATACTATCAGAGTCAGAGAGATCCGTATCAGAATCAGATTGATTCAGTACGGGGGCAACATCTTCAAGAGTTGGAGCAGGAGTAGACGAGGGACTTGGTACAATAGGCACGGAGCACGGGGCACGGTACAGGCACAGTACTGGACTTCTGCTGTCTCCTTCTGTAGACTTGAAGCTCCTTTTCCATTGTCTGCTGCTCCCCTATTTAACATATGTATCTTCTTCATCTTCTGTATCGGATTCACTGCTTTCTCCCCCTTTCGTCCAGTTTTCCTCTCCCCCTTTCGTCCAGTTTTCTACGACCGGACATGGGACCGATCCGACCACCACAGATGGACTTATTTTCTCCCCCTCACATCTAACACCCTCTGTGTTAGGTGTGTCACCAAATGCTGAACCGTCATCCGAACCATAATATGGTTCCAGTTCTCTGAATGTAACGTCCATGCTTACAAACATCTTCCACTCAACGGGGCTCCAACATGTGTATCCCTTCTGAGTTGCCTTGTGTCCGACAAAGACACATTTAACCGCTCTAGGATCCAGTTTGCCAACTCCTGGCATATTATCTTGGACAAAACATACACACCCAAATACTTTCGGTGGAACAGTGTACGTGGTTGTACCAGTAAGCATCTCCAACGGTGTCTTCCAGTCCAATATCTGAGATGGCATTCTGTTGAAGAGATAAGAGGCCATTAACACCGCCTGCCCCTATAAGTGTTTCAGAACATTCATAGCCAGCATCATCGTCCGTGCGACCTCCAGCAGGTGTCTGTTCTTCCGTTCGGCCACACCATTTTGTGCCGGTGTATAGGCACATGAAGTTTGGTGTAGTATTCCATGAGTGGATAAATACTCAGCAACCTTCTTATTTGTATACTCCGTCCCATTGTCAGACCGTAAGCACTTAATTTTAGTGCCATATTGTGTTTCTATCCGGCGATGAAAGTCTCGAAACGTCTCAAAAACGTCACTTTTATTCTTCATAAGGTAGACCCATGTCACGCGAGTATAACAATCAATAAAAGTGACGAACCATCGAAAACCGTTAATACCGGTTGTAGGACAAGAGCCCCATACGTCCGAATGTATCATATTAAATGCAGCTGAACTTCTACTTCCTGAATTCACATACGTGCTTCTGGTATGTTTACCCAACTCACATGCATTACAAAATAACTTCTCTTTATTAGCCCTTTGGTATAAGGACGGATACATTCGACTAAGAATTTTAAAAGAAGAATGACCAACACGCTGGTGGTGGAGGAGCAATTCATCTTCTACACTGCGCCATGAATCTTCCGGTGGTGTGTCTGCTACCAGAGATGCCAATGCTTTGTCCAGTCCAGTCCTGTCCAAGTACCACAGTCCCTTATGCCATGTGTCAGTCCCTAGTCGTCGTCCTGTCCCCTTCTCCTGAAAAGTCACCGTAGGAATGTCAAAGGAGACAGTACAGTTAAGATCAAGAATAATGGCACTAATAGAAAGAAGATTGACAGAAAAAGACGGAGCATGTAAGACATTGGTGAGAGTGAAAGAGGGGGTGCATGCGACAGTGCCTTTACCCATGACAGGGCTGGAGTTACCATCAGCAGTCTGAATGCTCTCCAGCGTCGGTAGGTGAGTATAGTCCTGGAACTCACCGCGGGACTCCGTTACATGGCGAGATGTCCTAGAGTCCATAATCCAACCTGGTTGGTGGACAGCTGCTGCAAGAGCACGCGCAGGAATACCTGTGCTGGTTTGGGCAAAGCAAGTGATGTGATCCCCCGAGGTAGATGATGCCCCATGACTGCCGTCCGAACCTAGCTTCGTGCTGCGTAACCTCGCGAGGAACTCCTTCTCAAGAGGGGTTAATTCAGCCAGATAATTTTCTCCCCCTTCCTCCGCCAGATTAGCTTTGTCCTCCAGAATAATTTTCCCTTCTACCAGCATAACCGTCTCTACCACCTCGACGTCCTCCGCGGCCCCGTCCACGATCACTCGACTGACTTTGAGGGGGTTTTGGACAAAATATGATGTAATGCCCCGAGTCACCACAGTTGTGGCAAACACCAGCCACAGAGGGAGGCTGATTGAAGGCGGCAAGGGCAGATTTGTCAACAGCGGCTTGCTCCCCCTGGAAATAGTCCTTGTTGGACATCAACTTCAATCGAGCCTCTTCTTGTGCCATGACAGCTATGGCTTCTTCTAAGATTGGAAGCATGGGCTGTACTAGGAGTACATTCCTTCTATGCTCAAACACATGGTTAAGACCCTTCAAGAACTCATCATCCGTTGTCGCGAAATATAATCCAAGAACTTTTGGAAATGTTTTGCAAATGCTGGTTCGACTTGTGCATCGTCTATCCCAAGAGGATCATAGTCATCCAGATCAGACCAGTACTTCTTCAACAGTGCTGCATACTCAGAGATGGTACGGTCGTCCTGGGCCACCCTATCAAGTTCATCCTGTAGTTGGAAGACTCGCATAGGATTGCCTGAGCCTGAGTACATATCCTTCAAAGTCCGCCATATGTCAGCGGCAGCCTCCATCGCCTCTACATTGTCCGACACCTGGTCGGTCAAGGAGGCAGTCAACCATCCAGCCACAACATTGTTGACAATGTCCCAAATAGCAAACTCCTTTGAGGAGGGATCATCTGGCGCCTTGGTTTGGCCATTGACGTAGCCAACCAAGCCTCGTCCCTTCAGCGTCCGCAATGCCTGCCGTGACCATTTCAAGTAGTTGGACGTTCCTTCCAACTTCGTCTCCAGCTTGTCCAGCTTTCCCATTTTGTAGGGTGACAGATCCACATCAGTATGGATCACACGTGGTGTAGTGTCCCGTCCCGCAAAGTCAATCGGAGGAATCGAAACGCCGACGGCGTTCGGACTTAGCCTCGCAACGGCTGCTCGAAGGCTCGCTCGGTCGAGGCGACTTCTCACACAGGTGGGTAGTTTCGGTGAACTTGCCTCATCTTAGCCTTTACTTAATAACTCGCATGTTTTCAAGTTGCACAAGTAGGCTAATATAAAAGCTACGAACGCACATAGCTAAGGGAATAATCCCGACGGGTCAAAATATCTTAGAACATGGAAAATGGTCCCACGGTCTGCTTAGAAGTCGGCTCAGCGTGCTTTAAAATGACACTCGATCCTTCGATCCTGTGGCTTGGGAGAAGGAAGTTGGTCTAAGTTGCTAAGTTGTCCCGACACTCGAATTAGCCTAAGTCATAGGCGTCGCCTGCGTGAATGCTTGATAAAGCATGCACGGTTCCGTCGTTTTGCCCCAACACTTGAAATAGCCTAAGTCATAGGCGTCGCCCGCATGAATGCTTAATAAAGCATGCACGGTCCCGTCGTCTAAGGCTTGGCATAGCCTTCGCACGTCCCGTGAGTTAAGTCGTCTTGCACGACTTGTTGGCTTAAGTCTAGGCACCCAAGAGTTGGTTGTTCAAGTCGACCCCGTGCATAGCATGTCCCCTCGATGCGAAGCTCGGCGTAGCCTTTGCTCGTCGAGTCGTTGCCCGAAAAAGTTAGACAAGAGTTGTGGTGGGCTATCGAAGCCGTTTCTAGCACTGTCTCGCTCTATCTGCGGTTGTCAAGTCGCGTAGTCCCTCGAGAACAAGGCTCGTCGTATAAAGTATATGACTTGAGCAATAGCGTCACCTAGATAACCAGGCCTAACAAGGCACGAGCCCCGGTCGTTAAGTGAAAAGCATACCACGGACAAAGGAAGTCCACGCGACTGGTTGTCGCCGAGATCGGTCCCGCTACTTGGGAGTCTCGCTAAGTCTTGATAAGTCCCGCACACGAGATCGGTCCCGCTACTTGGGAGTCTCACGACGTCTTGATAAGTCTCGTTCACGAGATCGGTCCCGCTACTTGGGAGTCTCGATAGAAAGAAGGAAAGCATGATCATGTTAAGGAAGGACTGGATAGATCGAGTTGAGTCTTGCACGGTGTAATGCCTGTGGTTCGTATTGCGTATCTTGGTATACGTATACGTAATTTGACCCGTATTGCATGTCTCTCTACTTAATTTATTCTAGCATTTCATTAGCTGGTTTATTCTTGGGTTGGTTCGGCTGGCTTGGTTTACTTTGGTTCATCATGAGCCAAGGTGAACCCTCCTACCTACCACCACCCTTCTTATTTAATCCATTCTCCTCATTCTCTCTCTTCATTTACTTCTTCTTCTTCTCCACCATTACTTCTTCAACCACTAGGAGAGTGAGAGAGAGAGAGAGCTTAGGCAAGTGCATCTTGCTTCATGGAGGAACACAAATTTTATTGTTCTATTCTCTTCTTCACAGCATTCTAACACACTTTAGTACTTGGCATTTTTAATCTCCATGGCTCAATTTGTGTAGATCTAAGTTTATAGTATTTTCGGATTTCTTGAGTTTTGATCTACTTAAAATTGTTATTTTCAAGTTTTGATGGTTCCATGTTGTAGAGAATTTCGTTCTACCCCATTTTGACTTATGGAAGTCCAAATTTGGACTCACGGTGAAGGTTTTATGGAGCTTGGAAGCTAAGGGTTCCATGGCCATCCTTCTCAGGTTTTCTGAGAAGATGGGTACCCACTTACTCAGCCGCATAGATGGGTACCCACTCACTCAGCCGCATGAGATTCATTCACTCAGCCGTATGAGATTCATTCACCCAGCCGCATGAGATTCATTTTACTCAGCCGCATAGATGGGTACCCACTTACTCAGCCGCATAGATGGGTACCCACTTACTCAGCCGCATGAGATTCATTCACTCAGCCGCATGAGATTCATTCACCCAGCCGCATGGGATTCATTTTACTCAGCCGCATAGATGGGTACCCACTTACTAAGCCGCATAGATGGGTACCCACTTACTCAGCCGCATGAGATTCATTCACTCAGCCGCATGAGATTCATTCACCCAGCCGCATGAGATTCATTTTACTCAGCCGCATAGATGGGTACCCACTTACCCAGCCGCATGAGATTCATTTCACTCAGCCGCATAGATGGGTACCCACTTACTCAGCCGCATAGATTGTAATGCCCCGCTCCGCATGGCGCATTACGCTGAAGCGTTGACTCAACGAGTCGCGTTGACGCAAAGGAAATGTATCGATGCAAAACGATACGAGAGTTAAGTTGTCCCGAGCAACGCATTGAACTAAGTCGATGCGAAGAGTTGCCTTGTCGCGAAAGAATGCATCGAGTTGAATCGATGCGAAGCGCCGCGTTGCCCCGAAGGATAAGTGCGTTGAATCGGCTCGAAGATTCTAAGAAATCGAATCGACCAAGGCGCAAGTCCGAATCGATGCAAGTATTGATTTTAGTTGGTTTCGTGTGCAGGTTATACTTTGACGGAAAAATATTAGAGGTCGATCTTTTGTAATATTTAGTAAGGGGTCCGCGAAATTAAATCGTCGCCTTGCGACGGGCTAAGACTTGGGCGCGCTAAGGCAAATCGGACGTATAACTCAATGAAGCACTAAGTGCTCGAATGGCTAAGTCAGGAGAGTGGCCGTGCAACAAAGTTATGGAATCGAGCCGCATCGGCTCGGCGAAACGACGAAGGCATATTGACTCAAGGTGGGAGGATTGACTTCTTTTTACTCCTTCATTCGATAAGTCAAATATATCATTGTATGCTAAGTTAACCTATCGACGCCACGGACGTGGCCGATCGGAGATAAAATCGTAGTGTGAGTCGAACACTAAGTTAGAACAATTGAAATGAAACGTGCATCAATATGCACGAGTCGCTATGGGACATTGGATATCGCTAAGGCGAGCGCCTCGGTGCGCAAGCCGTAAGAACATGGGATAACTGTAATCGGCGAGTGTCTTAGTGCACGAACCATACCGTGCCTTTGATGCACGAGTTAGACGGCTAGAACATTGAAAGACAATAGGCGAGCGCCCTAGCGCGCAAGCCCCGAATATTGAATGCTAAGTTATAGAACATCGGAAGTACGGTCGAAACGTGCCTACGTGCACGGGATAATAAAAGATGGCTTCGTTGCGAGAGAATACAGTTGCGGTATGAATGTGGCGGAACTGTCGGATATGACATGTTGCCTCGAAAGGTGTTCGAGACCTTCGGGTCGTTCGGTTGACGAGCATTGAGTTGAGGCACGATGCCATTGAATCATCGAAACGAAGTGCGAAACGAAAGAACATAGAAAGCTAAATGGAAGAAATGCGAGACGATAAGTCTGAGTCTCGAACTCAAGACTATGTTTGGTTGTTTGAATTTAACTGTTGAATGATAGGGCGTTGCATGGTCGATTGGAATGGGCTCGAGATTAATGTGATAATAACTCGTGCACGAGTATCCCCCCAAACGGTTAAATGTCGGAGGTCCCCGGAACCGATTTGGCCGCGGAGGGATGGATAATCTTTGTAGGCGCACATCCTTAAACAAGATGGGAGAAGCCGCAAATGATGGCATGTAGCGGGAACGTTTCGGTTGTTTGGGATGTGACCCAACCCGTGAAACGCCGGGCAGCCCAACCAAATAGAGAGAAAAGAAAGAGAGAAAAGAAAGGAACTCCGTTAGTCCATTCCGGCGCGGATACGCCAACGGCCCTCATATAGTTAAGGAACGATGGATTGAAAGTGTAGGCGCATATGCGTCCCGCATAGAGATCCTGCTTAGAGATGCACAATAACATGACAGGGAAGGATTACGGCGTATTCACCTTGCGTCGGTGCAAGGGCGAGTGCGTCGACTTGGTAAGTCGCGCCACGAATCAAACACGAGATTGCTTGTTTGTTTGCCTATTCAATTCGATAACATGATGCTATGATAACATGCTTTACGCTTTCGAAGATGCCATGAAATTGACCCTAAGGAGAACATAGCAAGATCATAAGCTAAGTTGCATGATTCAACATAAATATTAAAATGTCGGTTTGGAAAGATGATCTTTGCTTCAGTACATGCGAGGACGAACGTACTGATCCCCCACCAGCTTTATGCAGGGTGCAGGGAATGGATTGCTCGCGACGAAGCGTTGCTTGAACGTGTTAAGGCTTGGAATGCCGAAGCGCATTGAAGCGTGCTATCGCATTGACGCTCGGACTACGCAGCTGGATTGATGCGGCCGAGATATAGAAGGCATGATGTATGGAACGGTGAAATCCTTTGTGGGCAAGAGAGAACCTGAGTGTTGTAGCCAATCTGGCATATATTGTTAGGCTATCGAAAGCCATTGTAATCTCAGTTTCAGATATCAATAAAGAGAATTGTTCCGTATACTCTGTTTCCTTTCGTTGTTAATATCGAATCAAAAGATAACCATTTGAGAACTTGTCATCTTGCCTTGCACGAGCGCAACTCCAGGCTCGTGCGGCATCACGCCCCCTGCGAGGACGATGATTCGGGTGATTCCGGGTCGGGGCGTGACAAATTGGTATCAGAGCTCTAGGCTCAATTTCCTCTAGACGCTCGCTTCATTGCAATTCGAAAAGTTGCCCACCACCATTTGATATCACTCTTGACTCTACTCGATGCCGCATTGGATGTTCCATACAATAAGTCTAATATAAATCGTGTAATTTTGCCGCATGTGTTTTGGAAATTACATGATGTTTGCTAAGAAAGTCGCGAGGGGTATATTGCATTGAATGCAAACGAGCCGTAAAATGTTAGTTGCTGCAAGCGCAACAAATTGTGAAATACGATTTGAGATATTGTCGCAATGTAACATGTTGAATGAGAAATAAAGTGATGCACGAAGTGCAACGAGTAATGGCGAATATGCGTTAAAATGAAAGTGAGAAGTGATAAGCCAATACCGAATGTGTTAAAACGGATTGTACATTGACTTGGAAAGTCGAGAGTAATTCGTTGCACGAGGTGCGGTAAATGTCGGAAATGATCGTTGCACGATGTGCAACGCGTATTGAAAAAAAAATCATTGTACGTGGTGCAACGCATATCAAATTAATCGTTGCACGAAGTGCAAAGGAAATTGGAATTGAATCGTGGTATAAAGTGGAATGAAAGTGTCGGAAATAAATCGTAGCACGTTGTGCAATGCGTATCGAAAGTAAAATTTGTTGCACGGGGTGCAACGCATATCAAATAAATTGTTGCACGAGATGCAACCTAAGGAAAGAATTGAAATCGTAAATCGATAGAACGAATCGTTCGGTTGCACACCAAACTTATGTTGGCAAGCGAGAAATTGACCGAATCGTGTCGGATTTTTGATAGAATCAAAGTTACGGTTGTGATCAAGCACGATCACTGCGAAAATCGTGAGTCGGAAGAGAACGTTGGCCTATACTACGTATAGCGCGAGGGAAATGGCTTGAATTCCGAGGGGTATATGCCATACCACGTAGGCGATCAATGACTCGATTTCGAGTGGTATATGGTATAGCACTTGTGCGATAAATTGCATCGACGCTTTGTGAGAATTGCGGAAAGTTTGTCCGCAACGGACGGGGGAGTACCGAGACTCGATTGAAGATTTGTATGACGGTATGTTGATGCAAGTGTTCTTCGAAATTCGGTTGGGACGATAAGGCGAGACTCGTGTCAATGAACGATACGTCGGACGAGAATGATAAGTCGGTCGGACGACCGAGACTAGCAAAACGATTAGGCCTTGACGCAATAATCGGATCGACGGGAAAGGAATACTCGAGATTACAAACGAGTCGCACGACTTGCGATCTCGGTAGAAACGTTGGACGAGACGAATCGAATCGCACGACTTGCGATCTCGATAGAAATATTCGGCTAAGGCGAATCGAATCGCACGACTTGCGATTTCGATAGAAATGTTGGGCGATGTGAATTGTAATCGAATCGCACGATGTGCGACTTCGGTAAGAAAGTTGGTTGACGCGAGAAGCCGTGCCTATGAAATAGTTGGTTAAGTTACGACGACACTCATTGAGTACGACTGAAAAACACGCGAAACTTAGAGGGCATGATCGTATAACTCGAGGGTTCGATGTTGGATAATCGGTAACTCAGTTACGCGATCAAAGTATAGCGGGATGCGGTGAATCAGAGAACAAGTAGATGCGTATGGAAAAGTTTGTTGCGAACTTGGATGTATGCGATACGAGTTAAGTTGACGTTGAAACGGATTCGAAGTCGACCCTCTTGCTATCGAAATTGATATGAACTATCAAGATCGATACGCAAGGAACGTAAGCGATGTGAGAATACAAAATGAAATGCGCCTTGCGCTATCCAAATTTTTGTAAGTAAGGATACGAGAATGAACGAACTTGGTTGATCGTAAATTTTGTGATTGATCAAAGACGAGACTATAAGTCATCGACGATTGCTCGATGTGTATAGCATCTCGTGTGTCGACCCGCAAATAAGATAGACTCGAACTCGATGCGAGTAGATGTTTCGTAACTTGCGGAATCATCGACGGCAGTGCATGACTTGACTCGGAGGATAGTTGCGCATCAGTTGCGCCGATAGAAATGGTTTTGTCCGAAATTGGATAGTCGCATAGAATCGTCGGAACGTGATTTGGCTCCGAAATAAGATATAGCATGGTTCGTAGTAAACTGTCCTTCGTTAATGATCCACAATTATCGAGCGTAGCTTCGGGGCAGCTGACCCTAGAAGACTTGACTGCCAAATCAAATTGAATGCTGCAGACCGTAAGATGACCCATGCGATATCGCATATGAGATTGCACCGATAACAAATATAACACGGTGCATATTGACGATAAGAATAGGCGATTGCAAGAAACGTGCTATGCACGAGAGGGAACGATAAGGGAATGACTTACGAGTCATGTCGTTAGATTCGAATTCACCTTGCAATTGAGCTTGCGTGAATCAAAATTTACATTCGATGTTGCGAGATGGATAAGTTGGGAATTTGGCTATCGAATTCCTACTCGTTAGGAAATTGAATGTAAGGCGTATCATAAAGACCTTCGTGTTAAGGCGATTGTTGCCTTGAGCACTGTCGCCTTGCTGTAAACTTTCATGTCGGATAGATTGTGGCCTTTGTGCAATGTCAATTTAAACTTGCATCGGAAGAATCTAAGCACGGGGACTATGTAAGTAACCAGCGGGCGTAGCCCTGAATGTTGATGCATTTGCAACTCAACGAAGAAAATCGTATCGAGATAAGTGCATAGCCAGACTTCGGAAATAGTTGGATAGCGACTTCGAACGCAAGGCGTTGCGGAGACTCGTTGTGATTGGATGCGCGACGGCTTGACGCAATGCATAGAATTGATAGTCCCGATGAAACATACGAAACGAGAAAGGCGATTTTGAATCGCGTCGCGTGCAGTGACTTTATTGAATGAATCACGTATGTATTGAATATACGTATGCGATGAAATTTCGAGAACGGTTGCTAAGGATAAATCCGATCGAGAGTACGGAGATGGCAAGCATAGGATTGAAATTTACCTGTCAGCTTTGTTCCAATTTGCTACGACTGGACTTGGTCGAAATATACATATCTTCGGGACGCCTTGAATATAGGTACGAATCCAAATCGAGTTGTATCCAAATTCAAATCGAGCTGCAGGGAGGACTTGGAAATGTTAGTGAAAAGCTTGCGAGATAGTATGAAATCGAACAACATTGGTGGGACGAGATCGTGAAACGATCTGAAAGGCACTTAGTCGGAGTGTTGGTTTTGGTTCGAGGACGAACCTTGTTTTGAGTGGTATATTCTGTAATGCCCCGCTCCGTACGGCGCATTACGCTGAAGCGTTGACTCAACGAGTCGCGTTGACGCAAAGGAAATGTATCGATGCAAAACGATACGAGAGTTAAGTTGTCCCGAGCAACGCATTGAACTAAGTCGATGCGAAGAGTTGCCTTGTCCCGAAAGAATGCATCGAGTTGAATCGATGCGAAGCGCCGCGTTGCCCCGAAGGATGAGTGCGTTGAATCGGCTCGAAGATTCTAAGAAATCGAATCGACCAAGGCGCAAGTCCGAATCGATGCAAGTATTGATTTTAGTTGGTTTCGTGTGCAGGTTATACTTTGACGGGAAAATATTAGAGGTCGATCTTTTGCAATATTTAGTAAGGGGTCCGCGAAATTAAATCGTCGCCTTGCGACGGGCTAAGACTTGGGCGCGCTAAGGCAAATCGGACGTATAACTCAATGAAGCACTAAGTGCTCGAATGGCTAAGTCAGGAGAGTGGCCGTGCAACAAAGTTATGGAATCGAGCCGCATCGGCTCGGCGAAACGACGAAGGCATATCGACTCAAGGTGGGAGGATTGACTTCTTTTTACTCCTTCATTCGATAAGTCAAATATATCATTGTATGCTAAGTTAACCTATCGACGCCACGGACGTGACCGATCGGAGATAAAATCGTAGTGTGAGTCGAACACTAAGTTAGAACAATTGAAATGAAACGTGCATCAATATGCACGAGTCGCTATGGGACATTGGATATCGCTAAGGCGAGCGCCTCGGTGCGCAAGCCGTAAGAACATGGGATAACTGTAATCGGCGAGTGCCTTAGTGCACGAACCATACCGTGCCTTTGATGCACGAGTTAGACGGCTAGAACATTGAAAGACAATAGGTGTCACCCCCATTTCCTGTATTTCGTATTTGTACTCGTAATTTGATTTTTGGCACGTATTTTATTTTCTCGACTTGCGGACTCGGTTTCTCGTAAATGGGTTTGGACCATGGCTTGGTTTTATTTTGTGGAGTTGGTTTGGTTTGGTTTGGTTCATCATGAGTGGAACACCTTAGCCTATTCTCCACCTCCATTCCATCACAACCACCCTCATTAAAACCTACCAACCTTTTCTCTCTCCTCCATAACTCCATTAATTTCTTACAACTTCTTCTTCTTCCTTCTTCCACACAACTCCCCAACCCATAGGCAAGTGCACCTTGCCATCAAATAAGCACCACTTTTTATTTGTCCATTAACTAGATTAGGCCATGGAGAACAACTTTAGAACTTGACATTTTGTGATTTGGAGCTTTCATTCTTCTAGATCTAGGTTTTAACCATTTTCGAAAATCCTTGGTTTTGATCTATTAAACTTCGATTTTTGCATGTTTTGATGCTTCCATGTGGAAGAGAATTCGATTTTACTCAAGTTAGAACTTTGAAAATCTAGATTTGGTTTTGATTTGGCTAAGTTATGAAGATTTGAAGTTTTTGGTGTTCTTGAGGAGTTCATCTCAGCCTTGGTGAAGGCTCTCGGCCAGTGCTCTTTAGCACTTGACCGTTTGCGCACCCCGGCCTGTGCTCTTTAGCGCATGGCCGATTGCGCATAGGCTCAGCCAGTGCTTTGCGCTGCGCTGGATTGCGTTGGCGCAAGCTAGCCATGCGCAAAGTAACCCCTGCGCACTCGACCATTGCGCAGTCCATACTTTGCGCAGTCTACCCTTGCGCAATCCTCCCTTGCGCAATCCAATTGATGCGCAAGGCATCCCCTGTGCCCCTTTAACCCTGTACCCCTTGACCCCCTGCTCAGTCTACCCTTGCGCAAGGTAACCCTTGCGCAAGGCAACTCTTGCGTAGCTCTTCCATGCGCAGTACATACCCTGCACAACCTACTTGTCTATGATGAATTGTTTATTTCTTTAAGCTTGGCTCTTCTATAGTCCTATATATATTGGTATTAATTTAGATATTTTACGCCCATTTTATATCCTTACGCCTTTTGTCATGAACTGATTTTACTTAATATGTTTGGAATGACTATTGTACATGACTTGGTATGGCAAGGAACTAGCATAACACGACAGTGACCCGTAGTGGTGCACTCCTGACATGACCAACCTGACATGATAGTGGCCCGTCGTGGTGCGCTCCTGACAAGTACCCTGACATGATTTATCTTGATAACTCGATAGTGGCCCGTGGCGGCGCACTCCTGACTTGACTTGTAACTTGTAACTTGACTCGTATAATCAACTTGACACCGTGGGTGTTCCTGCTTGCTTGCTTGTACAATCCACTTGTCTTGTCTTGCATCATGTCTAGGACGTGACTTCCTGGGTACCACGGCCAGGGACTCGTGCTAAATTGGATTAGGCTAATGATTAGATCAAACTAGAACATGGAGAATTCCCAGTCACAGGCAATCTCGTTATCTGGGCGCTTTAATGGACTTGTAGCTTGCCGACGAGTAGAGCACATTTTCAGCACACTGTCATGTGTTGCACCCTCTAAGTCACCTAAGGGTACATTTGTCTCCCGGGCAATGTACCCACCTATAACTCTCAACCCGCGGAAGGATAACTGGATAGTCTGCAGGGCTTGGGACTGGAAATTCTCACTTGCATCTTGTTAGTAATTAGGCTTGTGATAACCCTAGTTAGTTAAAGTAGTAAGCCGTAGTACTTGCTTGGTCGATTGTGAATGAATGGTGTCCAGCTCTGTCTAAGTCTTGTCTAGCCCCTGTACCTGGAACTCTTGATCATGATTGTTTTACTTATCTCTAACGATAAATGGGTAGAGACAGTGAGCTATTCAGGCGAAGGGGTACAATCCCGGTCCTTGTTTGGTTTAAGGATTGTAACCTGGCTCCCGGAATGGTTCCACGTCCCTAGTCGTTTATCGCTCTGTGTACTTTTATTACTTGTACTTTCCTTTTATTCTTTATGTTCTGATATGCTGGCTTTTGTTCTTATTTGTGGCCTCCTTGTGGCACTTGCTCTTTCTGGGGTTTGACCCAGCTGGTTTTGTGTGGCCAGATTTCAGAGCAGCTCCCGAGGATCTACCAAGCTTCCAGCCCAATGGTGAACACTAGAAGGAACCAGGGCTACGAGTGGGTTTTCCCTTTTTGATTCACCCACTTATATGTAAATTTATTATTTTGAGGCGTTTGCCGACGAGCACCTGTTAGCTCGATGCACATTTACTTACTGTCTGCCTACGGGTTGTAAACATGATTAACAAATCCTAGGGTTGATCATGTATGACTGAACTCTTGCTAGTCCTATCATTTTGTACGACTAGCTTCATGATCATCCAATATGTAATATTTGGGACGCCTTATATATATATATTGGATGCTCTAATATCTTGTAACTCTGTTAATTGCTTGAGATTGAGACAATAGGCTTGACCTTAAGAGACTGCTGGCTTGTAGTAAACCCTCATATCTAGACAGCCGTGACCGTATAGTTGAGATGTATTCTATTTCAATATACGTAGCTGGCTATGTCTGCCCCCGCTCTCCAGTATTCTGGTTCTGGGGCGTGACAATAGGCGAGCGCCCTAGCGCGCAAGCCCCGAATATTGAATGCTAAGTTATAGAACATCGGAAGTATGGTCGAAACGTGCCTACGTGCACGGGATAATAAAAGATGGCTTCGTTGCGAGAGAATACAGTTGCGGTATGAATGTGGCGGAACTGTCGGATATGACATGTTGCCTCGAAAGGTGTTCGAGACCTTCGGGTCGTTCGGTTGACGAGCATTGAGTTGAGGCACGATGCCATTGAATCATCGAAACGAAGTGCGAAACGAAAGAACATAGAAAGCTAAATGGAAGAAATGCGAGACGATAAGTCTGAGTCTCGGACTCAAGACTATGTTTGGTTGTTTGAATTTAACTGTTGAATGATAGGGCGTTGCATGGTCGATTGGAATGGGCTCGAGATTAATGTGATAATAACTCGTGCACGAGTATCCCCCCAAACGGTTAAATGTCGGAGGTCCCCGGAACCGATTTGGCCGCGGAGGGATGGATAATCTTTGTAGGCGCACATCCTTAAACAAGATGGGAGAAGCCGCAAATGATGGCATGTAGCGGGAACGTTTCGGTTGTTTGGGATGTGACCCAACCCGTGAAACGCCGGGCAGCCCAACCAAATAGAGAGAAAAGAAAGGAACTCCTTTAGTTCATTCCGGCGCGGATACGCCAACGGCCCTCATATAGTTAAGGAACGATGGTTTGAAAGTGTAGGCGCATATGCGTCCCGCATAGAGATCCTGCTTAGAGATGCACAATAACATGACAGGGAAGGATTACGGCGTATTCACCTTGCGTCGGTGCAAGGGCGAGTGCGTCGACTTGGTAAGTCGCGTCACGAATCAAACACGAGATTGCTTGTTTGTTTGCCTATTCAATTCGATAACATGATGCTATGATAACATGTTTTACGCTTTCGAAGATGCCAGGAAATTGACCCTAAGGAGAACATAGCAAGATCATAAGCTAAGTTGCATGATTCAACATAAATATTAAAATGTCGGTTTGGAAAGATGATCTTTGCTTCAGTACATGCGAGGACGAACGTACTGATCCCCCACCAGCTTCATGCAGAGTGCAGGGAATAGATTGCTCGCGGCGAAGCGTTGCTTGAACGTGTTAAGGCTTGGAATGCCGAAGCGCATTGAAGCGTGCTATCGCATTGACGCTCGGACTACGCAGCTGGATTGATGCGGCCGAGATATAGAAGGCATGATGTATGGAACGGTGAAATCCTTTGTGGGCAAGAGAGAACCTGAGTGTTGTAGCCAATCTGGCATATATTGTTAGGCTATCGAAAGCCATTGTAATCTCAGTTTCAGATATCAATAAAGAGAATTGTTCCGTATACTCTGTTTCCTTTCGTTGTTAATATCGAATCAAAAGATAACCATTTTAAAACTTGTCATCTTGCCTTGCACGAGCGCAACTCCAGGCTCGTGCGGCATCACGCCCCCTGCGAGGACGATGATTCGGGTGATTCCGGGTGGGGGCGTGACATAGATGGGTACCCATCTACTGCCGCATGAGCCCCCAATTCACCCTTGGCCGTATAGTGTCTAATTTGATTATTTTTCTTGTCCTATTTGGCTGATTTATGGTCAGAATTTCTTCCAACTCCCAACATAAAAGTTGTAGATCTTTTCCTTGGCTTCAAGAATATGTTATTAACTATTTATGCAACTTTTCTCATTTATAATGTTGTAAGGATAGAACACGATAGTGGTCTGTCATGGCGCACTCTTGATAAGTAACCCTGACATGATACACCTCGATATGCTGTTGCGACAGCTAGCACGACATGACAAGTATAAAAGACCTGGACACCGTGGGCGATTGTGTTTGTACAAATAAACTGGTACTGTCTTGCATTATGTCTAGGATGGGAATCCCTGAGTACCACGGTCAGGGGTACCTACTGAAATTGACTAAGGCTAATTAACTAGAATGATTCAGTAGTCATGAAAAGATTTCCAGCTACAGGCAATCCCGTTATCTGGACGCATTAAGTTGACTTGTAGCCTACCGACAAGTAGGGCACATTTCCAGCACACAGTCATGTGGTGCACCCTTCATAAACGAACATTCGACCCGGATAACCGGATGGTCTGCAGGGCTTGTGGCTGTTGGGATAATCTCATTGCATCTTGCTAGTAACTAGGCTGTGATAACCCTAGTTAGTTAAAAGTATCAAGCCGTACTCTTGATTGGCCGTGATTGATTGGATGGAGTTTATTCTAGCATGTCTTATCCTGATCCTGTGCAAGATTGTGACTTGACATGATTATTGATGCTTGCCTTAACAATAACGATCGGGGGTCCAGTTCTGTTCAGGCGAAGAGTTACAACCCCGGTCCTTGTTTGGTTTAAGGGTTGTAACCTGGCTCCCGGAGCAGTTCTGTGTCCTCTCTTCGTTTATTATCTTATTGCACCCCATGCCATGCTCGTCATGTTTTACCTTACATCAACAAGCATGATTAATTATTTATACCGACCTTAGCAATAAAGATCAGGTGTCCAGTTCTGCTCAGGAGAAGGGTTACAACCTCGGTCCTTGTTTGGTTTAAGGGTTGTAACCTGGCTTCTGGAGCAGTTCTGTGTCCTCTCTTCATTTTTTGTCTTCACTATACCAATAGTATTTGAGACGGGTTTCTATTCAGGTGAAGGGTTACAACCTCGGTCCTTGTTTGGTTTAAGGGTTGTGACCCGGCTACTTGAATGGTTTCCTCGTACTCAGTTTACTGTTGTTATCTCTATTATTATCAGTTCTTTATTTATTATCTTTAATATTCTATTGTGATATGCTGGTTTTAGTTCCTAAGTGAAGCCTTCTTTGTGGCACTTGCTCTTTCTGGGGTTTGATCCAGCTGGTTTTGTGTGGCCAGATATCGGAGCAGCACCAGAGGATCCACCTGTCTTCCAGCCAGATGGTGACCACCAGGCGTAACCCTGGCAACGAGTGGGTTTCTTTTTGTCCTCCCACTTTATTGTAAAATTATTCTTTTGAGGCGTTTAGCCGGCGAGCACGTGTTAGCTCGTATTGTACCTTATTTACTGTCTGCCTACGGGCTGTAACATGATTGACGGATCCTAGGGTTGATCATGTATGACTAAACTCTTGCTAGTCCTGACATTTTGTAACGACTAGCTTCATGATCAGCTGAATATGTAATGTTTGGGATGCCTTACTATTGTATATTTGGTGATCTTACATCTTGTAACACTTACTTGCTTGTGATTGAGACACTAGGATTGTTCATGACCATAAGAGACTGTTGGCTTGTAGTTAAACCCTCATGTATCTAGACAGCCGTGACCGTATAGCGAGGTGGGTTGCACTTCAATATACGTAGCTGGCTATGTCTGCTCCCGCTCTCCAGTATTCTGGTTCTGGGGCGTGACATGGTTTAAGTGGTGGCCCATGCAGGTCTTGTAAATCAAGATATGTGAGGGTTTACCGAATAGATGTCTCAATCAGTACTCGCCCTTGATCTCTGCTCGTATCTTCTGAATCCCTGTAATCTTGACCTGATCACATGCTTGTATCGTTGATCTGTCCTGGTCCTTCCTTATTGTTCCCTATGTCGTCTTCTTCAGCGGCATTGTTCCTGGATCTGCCGATCAGCAAGGCGGAGCACCTCCTGTGGACCAGCAGCAACCCGGAGATCAAGCCCAACATTCAGGAGTAGCCTCCAGAGTCATGCCTACCGGAGGAGAGCCACTAATTCAGCCCATCCAGCCTGCAGAGCCTGATGATGGCACTTTGGTGGGTCTCATCAGGTCCCTATTAGCTTCCCAGGATCGTCGCGGAGATGCCTTGCACCAGGCGGTGGCAGATGCTTTGACCAGAGGCGGTCATCAGGGTAATAGCGCGGCCAACAGCTTCATGCGCTTGAACCCTCCCTTCTTCGACGGCAGTGAAGATGCGATCGCTGCAGATGCATGGCTTCAGGACACAGAGGTGATTCTAGAAGCTGCCAGGACTCCAGAGAACGAGAAGGTGGCCGTGGTGCGCCTGCAGTTACTAGATCTTGCCCGCAGCTGGTGGGCAGCGCAGGCCGATGGATTGGTGGCCCCTATTTCATGGGCAGTATTCAGGTAGAGATTTCAGACCAAGTATTTTGATACTGTAGCTCGGTATGACCTACAGATGAGGTTTACAAATCTGAAGCAGATGGGCAGGACGGTCGATGGATATGCGGCCGAGTTCTCCAGACTTAGTCGGTTTGCTCCCACCTTGGTGGCGACCGAGTTCGATAGAGCCCAGCGGTTCCAGCAGAGGCTCCACCTAGAGATTTTATTGGCAGTAGAGCAGTTTGAGCATCAGACTTTTGATACAGTATTGAGAGCAGCTAGGAGGCATGAGTATACCTCCCAGAGGATCGTGGATAGGACCGGAGGTCGGAAGCGATCCCACGGTCAGATGAATCAGCCTTCGGCGCCAGCCCCGTCAGCCAGGGCCTTGACTATTGGAGCTCCGAGGCGGGCAGTCTCAGTGACGTCGGTTCAACATTCAACCCCGACGCACCCTCAGCAGCAGAAGCAGAAGCAGTCTTCCACAGTAGGATGTTCACACTGCGGGAAGCCAGGATATGTGGTATCAGAGTGTCGCAGAGCACAGGGTTTGTGCTTGGTTTGTGGTGCCCCGGACCACAGGGTTGGGAACTGCCCGAACAGGGGGAGTTCGTCGGTCTTCTCTAGTCCTTCAGTTAGAGGACCAGCACCAGTCCAGCCGCAGCAGCAGCTGCAGTACCCGTTTCCGAGGCCATTGCCGACGCAGGCCCAGGCATTCCAGCAACAGAGACCGTAGCAGTATGCCCAAGCCCAAGCCCTGATCCAGAGCAGGCAGAGGAATTTTCAGCAGAGGGGACCCGCACCCAGAGGACATGGTCAAGTGCTGGCTTTGACCATGGGAGAGGAAGGAGTAGCACCAGGTGAGGTGGTGGCAGGTACTATTCTCGTCAACACCTTTCCAGCTTCATTATTATTTGATTCTGGTGCCTCGCATTCATTTATGTCTGCACGATTCGCGACACGGGTAGGACTGGAGCCCGAGTCATTATCAGTAAGGCTCGATATACTTACTGGTAACGGACTTGTGGGAGTAGATAGGGTATTTTCCTCGTGTCGGATCGTAGTTAGCGGTAGAGAATTCTCCACTAGATTGATAGAGTTCCCGATGGCCGATTATGATGTGGTCTTAGGGATGGATTGGTTGAAGGACCAGTATGCTAGGATAGACTGCCACATTGGCATGGTTATTTTTAGCATTCCATGCAAGACGGAGTTTTCCTTCTCCCGAGGCGAAGTTGAACCTTCTCCTCCAGTGTTGCGGATGGCAGTAGCCGTAGTACAGTTACCTCGAATAGTCGAAGAGTTTTCAGATGTTTTCCCAGAAGAGCTTCCAGGGATGCCGCCAGAGCGAGAGATCGAGTTTACCATCGACTTGATTTCCGGAACAGCTCCAGTGTCAGAAAGAGTCTACATGATGGCGCCATCAGAGCTAGAGATATTGTACAAGATGATTGAAGAACTCAGAACCAAGGGATTCATTCGTGCTAGTGGATCGCCTTGGGGAGCCCCGATGCTTCTTGTGAAAAAGAAGGATGGTTCGTCCAGGTTATGTGTAGATTATCGTACCTTGAGCTCAGTGACAATCAAGAACAGATACCCTCTCCCGAGGATAGATGACTTGTTTGATCAACTCCAAGGGGCAGCAGTATTCTCGAAGATCGACTTACGATCACGGTACCATCAGATCAGAGTCAGAGAGCAGGACATCCCGAAGACAGCTTTTAGATCCCGGTATGGACATTGGGAGTTCCTTGTTATGCCTTTTGGAGCAACCAATGCGCCGGCAGTATTCATGGACCTTATGAATCGTATATGCCTTATTTGGATCAGTTCGTGATTGTGTTCCTAGACGACATCCTGGTCCACAGCAAGAGTGAGGCGGAGCATGAGCAGCATCTCCGTGTGGTTCTCCAGATTCTCAGAGAGCACAAGTTGTATGCCAAGTTTAGTAAATGCGAGTTCTGGCTCGATTGCATTTCGTACTTGGGTCATATCATCACCCGAGGAGAGTACAGGTAGATCCCCAGAAGATCGTGGCTATTGAGTCGTGGCCAGTGCCCAGTACAGTCGCAGAAGTTCGCAGTTTTCTTGGATTGGCCGGCTACTACCGGCGATTTGTTTCAGACTTTGCTCGGATTTCAGCGCCATTGACCCAGTTGACCCGCAAGGATGTGCAGTTTGCTTGGACAACAGAGTGCCAGGATTCTTTTGAGAAGTTGAAGCGATGCTTGATGACGGCTCCTATTCTCACGCTTCCAGATGGAATCGGAGGATTCTCAGTGTACTGTGATGCTTCAGGCAGAGGCTTAGGATGTGTTCTGATGCAGCATGGGAAGGTAATAGCTTATGCGTCACGACAACTTCGTGATCATGAGAGGAATTACCCAACCCATGACTTAGAGCTGGCAGCTGTAGTGTTTGCACTTAAGTTGTGGAGACACTACCTGTATGGAGATAGGGTGGAAATTTTCACCGACCACAAGAGTCTGAAGTATGTTTTCACCCAGAAGGACCTTAATATGCGTCAGAGAAGGTGGCTAGAGCTACTTGTGGATTATGATGTCAACCTGCAGTATCATCCTGGGAAGGCCAACGTTGTTGCAGATGCATTGAGCAGAAGAGCCGGAGTTTATTTCCTAACAGCGCAACCAGAGCTGTTAGCCGATCTTCAGAAGATGGGTATAGAAGTTGTCCTCCCTTCCAGTATGGCATTGATGGCCAGCATGCAAGTTCAGTCTACTATCGTCGAGAGGATCCGGATGGCGCAGTCAGCAGATTCCAAGCTTCAGCAACTCAGAGCAGAGTGTGAGGCAGGACGAAGACGAGAGTTATGTATCCATGAAGACGGTACCCTTCGACATGGGAAGCGTCTTTGTGTACCCAGTAGAGATATCAGACAGGAGATCATGACAGAGGCTCACAGTTCGCAGTATTCCATTCATTCCGGTGGCACGAAGATGTACCGTGATATCCGCCAGCACTTTTGGTGGAATGGCATGAAGAGGGAGATAGCCCGGTTTGTCTCTCGTTGTTTAGTCTGCCAACAAGTTAAGGCTGAACATCAGAGACCAGCTGGACTACTTCAACCATTGCCAATTCCAGAGTGGAAATGGGAGCATATAACCATGGATTTTGTGACTGGATTGCCTAGATCCTCGGCAGGCAGAGACGCTATTTGGGTTGTCATAGACAGGCTCACGAAGGTGGCTCACTTTCTCCCGTTCAGAGTGGGTCAGTCGACGGCTCAGCTAGCGAAGATGTATCTTCGGCAGATTGTCAGATTGCACGGAGTACCAGTCAGTATCACCTCGGACAGAGATTCGAGATTCACGTCGCACTTTTGGTGCAGCTTGCAAGAGAGTTTGGGGACTCGCCTCCAGTTCAGCTCAGCGTATCACCCACAGACAGATGGCCAGTCGGAACGCACGATCCAGACTCTTGAAGATATGTTGAGGTCATGTACACTCGACTTCGGTGGTTCGTGGGAAGATCAAATGCACCTGGTGGAGTTCTCGTACAACAACAGTTTCCAAGCTAGTATCCAGATGGCACCGTTCGAGGCACTGTATGGTAGGAAGTGCCGATCCCCGCTAGCATGGGACGATGTCGGAGAGAGACAGATGCTCGGTCCAGAAGTGATTGCTTAGAAAGTTGAGGTGGTCAGAAGAGTCCGAGATCATCTTCGAGTTGCACAAGATCGCCAGTGTCATTGGGCCGATTCTCATCGGCGACCCCTTGAATTTTCTGTCGGCGACCATGTATTCCTTAGGATCTCGCCTACCCGTGGCGTCATTCGTTTCGGCGTGCGGAAAAAGCTTAGTCCTAGTTATATAGGACCGTTCGATATTCTGGAGCGAGTAGGAGATGTATCCTATCGTCTCGCTCTTCCACCATCGCTACGTGAGGTGCATGACGTATTCCATGTATCCCAACTGCGACGGTATATCCCAGACCCGAGCCACATCCTGGATCATTCGGAGTTGGTTGTTGGTACCAACCTTTCGTATGAGGAGAGGCCCGTGTCTATATTGGACCGAAGAGAGAAGACACTCAAGAACAAGACTATCAAGTTAGTCCGAGTTGCTTGGGGTCATCACTCTTTGGGTGAGTCAACGTGGGAGCGTGAGGATGATATCCGATCACGATATCCCGACCTGTTTGACTCGTGAGGTATAATGTCTTCCTTATGCCTCTTGTCTTCGATTCCTTGCTTGCATGATTGATTGGTTGATTGATTGATTGCCTAGTATAGCTTGCCTGTGATAGTATAGCTTATTCTTGTCTCTCTAGCCTCTTAATTAAATTCCGAGGACGGAATTCTTTTAAGGTGGGTAGAGTTGTAATGCCTGTGGTTCGTATTGCGTATCTTGGTATACGTATACGTAATTTGACCCGTATTGCATGTCTCTCTACTTAATTTATTCTAGCATTTCATTAGCTGGTTTATTCTTGGGTTGGTTCGGCTGGCTTGGTTTACTTTGGTTCATCATGAGCCAAGGTGAACCCTCCTACCTACCACCACCCTTCTTATTTAATCCATTCCCCTCATTCTCTCTCTTCATTTACTTCTTCTTCTTCTTCTCCACCATTACTTCTTCAACCACCAGGAGAGTGAGAGAGAGAGAGAGCTTAGGCAAGTGCATCTTGCTTCATGGAGGAACACAAATTTTATTGTTCTATTCTCTTCTTCACAGCATTCTAACACACTTTAGTACTTGGCATTTTTAATCTCCATGGCTCAATTTGTGTAGATCTAAGTTTATAGTATTTTCGGATTTCTTGAGTTTTGATCTACTTAAAATTGTTATTTTCAAGTTTTGATGGTTCCATGTTGTAGAGAATTTCGTTCTACCCCATTTTGACCTATGGAAGTCCAAATTTGGACTCACGGTGAAGGTTTTATGGAACTTGGAAGCTAAGGGTTCCATGGCCATCCTTCTCAGGTTTTCTGAGAAGATGGGTACCCACTTACTCAGCCGCATAGATGGGTACCCACTCACTCAGCCGCATGAGATTCATTCACTCAGCCGCATGAGATTCATTCACCCAGCCGCATGAGATTCATTTTACTCAGCCGCATAGATGGGTACCCACTTACTCAGCCGCATAGATGGGTACCCACTTACTCAGCCGCATGAGATTCATTCACTCAGCCGCACGAGATTCATTCACCCAGCCGCATGAGATTCATTTTACTCAGCCGCATAGATGGGTACCCACTTACTCAGTCGCATAGATGGGTACCCACTTACTCAGCCGCATGAGATTCATTCACTCAGCCGCATGAGATTCATTCACCCAGCCGCATGAGATTCATTTTACTCAGCCGCATAGATGGGTATCCACTTACTCAGCCGCATAGATGGGTACCCACTTACCCAGCCGCATGAGATTCATTTCACTCAGCCGCATAGATGGGCACCCACTTACTCAGCCGCATAGATGGGTACCCATCTACTGCCGCATGAGCCCCCAATTCACCCTTGGCCGTATAGTGTCTAATTTGATTGTTTTTCTTGTCCTATTTGGCTGATTTATGGTCAGAATTTCTTCCAACTCCCAACATAAAAGTTGTAGATCTTTTCCTTGGCTTCAAGAATATGTTATTAACTATTTATGCAACTTTTCTCATTTGTAATGTTGTAAGGATAGAACACGATAGTGGTCCGTCATGGCGCACTCTTGATAAGTAACCCTGACATGATACACCTCGATATGCTGTTGTGACAGCTAGCACGACATGACAAGTATAAAAGACCTGGACACCGTGGGCGATTGTGTTTGTACAAATAAACTGGTACTGTCTTGCATCATGTCTAGGATGGGGATCCCTGAGTACCACGGTCAGGGATACCTACTGTAATTGACTAAGGCTAATTAACTAGAATGATTCAGTAGTCATGAAGAGATTTCCAGCTACAGGCAATCCCGTTATCTGGGCGCATTAAGTGGACTTGTAGTCTACCGACGAGTAGGGCACATTTCCAGCACACAGTCATGTGGTGCACCCTTCATAAACGAACATTCGACCTGGATAACCGGATAGTCTGCAGGGCTTGTGGCTGTTGGGATAATCTCATTGCATCTTGCTAGTAACTAGGCTGTGATAACCCTAGTTAGTTAAAAGTATCAAGCCGTACTCTTGTTTGGCCGTGATTGATTGGATGGAGTTTATTCTAGCATGTCTTATCCTGATCCTGTGCAAGATTGTGACATGACATGATTATTGATGCTTGCCTTAACAATAACGATCGGGGGTCCAGTTCTGTTCAGGCGAAGGGTTACAACCCCGGTCCTTGTTTGGTTTAAGGGTTGTAACCTGGCTCCCGGAGCAGTTCTGTGTCCTCTCTTCGTTTATTATCTTATTGTACCCCATGCCATGCTCGTCATGTTTTACCTTACTTCAACAAGCATGATTAATTATTTATACCGGCCTTAGCAATAAAGATCAGGGGTCTAGTTCTGCTCAGGCGAAGGGTTACAACCTCGGTCCTTGTTTGGTTTAAGGGTTGTAACCTGGCTTCCGGAGCAGTTCTGTGTCCTCTCTTCATTTATTGTCTTCACTATACCAATAGTATTTGAGACGGGTTTCTATTCAGGTGAATGGTTACAACCTCGGTCCTTGTTTGGTTTAAGGGTTGTGACCCGGCTACTTGAATGGTTTCCTCGTACTCAGTTTACTGTTGTTATCTCTGTTATTATCAGTTCTTTATTTATTATCTTTAATATTCTATTGTGATATGCTGGTTTTAGTTCCTAAGTGAAGCCTCCTTTGTGGCACTTGCTCTTTCTGGGGTTTGACCCAGCTGGTTTTGTGTGGCTAGATATCGGAGTAGCACCAGAGGATCCACTTGTCTTCCAGCCAGATGGTGACCACCAGGCGTAACCCTGGCAACGAGTGGGTTTCTTTTTGTCCTCCCACTTTATTGTAAAATTATTCTTTTGAGGCGTTTAGCCGGCGAGCACGTGTTAGCTCGTATTGTACCTTATTTACTGTCTGCCTACGGGCTGTAACATGATTGACGGATCCTATGGTTGATCATGTATGACTAAACTTTTGCTAGTCCTGACATTTTGTAACGACTAGCTTCATGATCAGCTGAATATGTAATGTTTGGGACGCCTTACTATTGTATATTTAGTGATCTTACATCTTGTAACACTTACTTACTTGCTTGTGATTGAGACACTAGGATTGTTCATGACCATAAGAGACTGTTGGCTTGTAGTTAAACCCTCATGTATCTAGACAGCCGTGACCGTATAGCGAGGTGGGTTGCACTTCAATATACGTAGCTGGCTATGTCTGCTCCCGCTCTCCAGTATTCTGGTTCTGGGACGTGACACATGGTCATTGGACAACTTGTCGACAAGGTGTAGTCTTCTCGAATGATCGTCGGGGCGCCGGGATCATTCGGCCCGGGGGAAGCGAGTGCGGCTCAAAGCAGGATGCCGGATAACCGCATGGGAGTATCGGCGCTTCCGGGGCTAGCTACCCATGGAAGGGCGGCCCGATACCCCCGCCGAGCCGAGTCCAAGAAAGCTTGACATTGCTAGTGACCACTCATATAGATGTGTCGGCAAGAGCGGCAATTCGCGTGTTTGCCTTTGGATAGCGTCAAGTACTAGCACGGCGTCGGTCGAATCATGAGACAGTCTAGCACGACATGTAAGAAGTCAGCAAGATGTAATCCCGTTAGTGCTAGCCTTGTATCAGCACGGAAGAAATGAGTTATAGCTTATGTCAGCAAGACACGTGCTTCAACACTATGCAAGGCTTTCGCGTATCAAGTATTGGCTTTCGCGTATCAATATTGGCATTCGCGTATTGGCTTTTGCGTATCAAGTATTGGCTTTCGCGTATCAATATTGGCATTCGCGTATTGGCTTTCGCGTATCGGCATTGTTGGCCTAAGTTTGCATAAGTTAAGTCGAGGGCCATCACTTTAAGTCGAAAGGACCGTAATGTAAAAGTTGGCTAAGTCAGGGAGTCGTTAGGCACGACCTCAATCTTGAAGCACGAACATGTCTAAGCAAGGTCTAGAGGCACGACCTGCACGAGTCGTCCCCTTGACGTCGTTGGCACGAGTATTAGTGTAGAGGCACTTGAGTTTAATGAAAGTCTTGGCACGGCCGAGTTCGCATAAGTTGCTCCTCGGCGAAGCAGTGTCTCGAATATGTTGAAGTCACGAATAGAATATGGCACGACCCTGCCGTCCCGAGTCGAAGTTCGGTCAAGTACCTAAGCAATGAGGCACTGCCTCGATCGAAATGCGCGTTGACATGATAGCACGACTATGTCGTCGCATAACGAGTTGGTTAGACGTCAAGTCTTAAAATTGATCCTAAGGCAAGACTAGCAAGACAATCGAAATGATTTAAGCTGCACAAAGTAAATGAACGTGTCGGTTTTGTATAGGTGGGCGAGGAGCTCACTCCACCAGTATAGTTGAGTACTGACACCCACACAGTTTTTATGTGCAGGCACAGGTAGAAGCTTGTGGCGCAGAGCTCGCTTGGATGCGTCGAGGTACGGAGTTCCTTGGCGAGTCGAAGCGTGCGACCGTGTGAACTCAAAGACTTATACAAGACATAATGTATGGACATCGTCTTCCGAAGCTTTCGCTGGCTCAAGCACTGTAATCGAGAGATGAGAGAGAGCAGAGTGACTTGTAAAATGAGAGAAAAGTGAACACAAGAGACTTGTAATCAAGGCCTTGTGTCCATTGTAATATCATTGTTCAATATCAATAAAGAGTTCTTTTGAATAACTTGTGTATTGATTCTAAATTTTCGCTGCATGTTCAATGTTTCTGCTTGGGACTTCTGTGCGACGACCCCGTCGCCGCCGATGTAATCGGCCGTTATGAAACTGCCTTGCACGAGCGCAATCTAGGCTCGTGCGGTATCACGCCTTAGCGAGGACGATCGCTCCTATAGGAGCGGGGCGTGACACGTGGGGTTGCCTCGGTTAATCTCTTTGATAAAATATCATCAACCAAGGCCTTCATCTCTTCTACTGTCAGTTTACCACTAATCGAATCCATGGCGTCGTCAACTGTGATTCGTCGTCGTCGGCTTCATCGTCGTCGTCGACTTCGTCGGCTTCGTCGTCGTCGTCTTTATGTAAAGTCTTCAACAGAGACCTTACGAATGCACTGTTAACGTGGCCAACACCGGCGCGCGCATGTAGACCCTAATTTGCAGATCGAGAACGGAAAACAAATAAATTATTTGTAATTCCGGAGGACGTAATCTAGGAACAAATGGTGCAAATAAAACATTTGACGTCCATCCGTCTTCGAATAACCGCCCACATAATCTCTCTCAAATTAGGATTTTTTTTTCGTTGTAAAAAAAAAGGGGGGGTCAGCAGCAGTTGGGATCGGGAGAGGGGGGGCGTCGGGTGGGGGGGCAGCAGCAGGGGGGCATCGGGGCAGCAGGGGGGGTATCGTCGGCGGGGCAGGGGGGCGTCGGGCAGGGCGGGGGGGCGTCGGCAGGGCAAGGGGGGACGTCGGGCGGGGCAGGGGGGGTTTGCCGGGGGGGCGTTTGGGGGGGGGGGGGGGTAGGGGGAAACTGTCGGGGGCAGCAGGGGGGTTCGGCGGAAGGGGGGGCGTTGGTTTGTGGAAGGGATGATTTTTTTTTTTTTTTTGGTGGTTATGGCTCTGATACCATGTAGTAAATAATTGTTGTGTGTTTTATTGATTGGCTACTCCACTACTTATAGGGAGTCTAGCTCCTCTTCATATTACATTTTCCAATGTGGGACTAAGTCCCTTATTAGTTCTCAACAAAAACAATTTACACGAGTCAACCTTCTGGTTTCGCAGATTTTACTCATCCTCATTATGTATATCTTCCAAGGAAAGTCATCTATGGTCTCAAACAAGTTTCTCGAGCCTAGTTTCAGCATCTCAACAGAATTTTTTTCTCCAGTTTGGGTTCATGCAAAATAAGACAAATCATTCTCTATTCATCTACTGTTCAGAATATATGATTCTATTCCTGTTTCTCTATGTAGATGACATCATTCTGACGGCTAATACTACTGCTCTTCTCACCTACTTCACCACCACTCTTGGAAATGAATTTGAACTTAGTGACAGTGGCTCTTTGTCCTTCTTTCTTGGTCTCGAGGCAACCTATTTTTAGGACTCTACACACCTCTCCCAAACTAAATATACCATTGACCTCCTTCAGAAGTTCTCTATTACAGTGTAAGCCGTGCTCTATCCTAGTTTGTGTTAAAACTCAGCTCTCCACCAATACTGGTAATCTCTTTCCAGATGCCATGAGTATTGTCAACTGGTTGGTTCTCTGCATTACCTTACATTTACCCGCCCGGACATTGCTTATGTCGTCCATCATGTGTCTCAGTTCATTAGGTAACCCCTCTCCCCCCACCTCATTGTTGCCAAACGTATCTTTCGATCTCTCTTAAGGATTTCCTAATTTTGGCCTTATCTTCCACCACATTCAGCTGATTCACAGTCACTGCCTACTCTGATGCAGACTTGGCAGCTTGTCGTGATTCTCTCAGCTCAACTACTGGTTAGTACGTTTTTTAGGGTCCAAACTCATCTCTTGAACTGCTAAAAAACGACCTACAGTCTCCTACTCTAGTGCCGAAGCTAAATACTGCTTCCTTGTCCATGTTTATACAAAGATTACTTGGCTATCACATCTCCATGGTGAGCTTAACATCCCTCCACGCAAATACATCACTATGTTTTATGACAACCTTAGCACGATGTACATGGTCTCCAATCATAGCTTCTATGCTCTCACTAAACATATGGAGCTTGACTACCACTTCATCAAGGAAAGTTTTCTCTCTGGTTCTCATCGTGTGTTCTTTACAGATCAAGTTTCTGCTATTTTCACCAAAGGGCTTCACAAACATCGGTTTACTATGTTGCGGTCAAAACTCGTCTCTCTTGGATTGTCGAGTTTGTGGGAAGTGTTAAACCTTTGTGATTTCTTACATTTTTAACATAGTTGTGCAGAATATGTCAAAATTTGATTTGATTTAGTTAGATTTATTATGAGTGATTTTAGGAATCCTTGTTTTCTTTTATACTCTCTCTAGTCCTTATATATTGAGGCCTCCAGTTGGAGAAGAATACACAAAAATTTATCAACATACCAACTTACACATTGATCCTAGTTAACCATGTTTGTACATATTAGAACAATAAAATGGGTCTCCTATGTTGATGGTACACATGCATGCATAGTTAAGTATGGTTAAATAAGTCTCACGGAAGCCCACTGACTGACTAATGGCATAGTCCAAGTTAACACCAATCACAATAGTGTACAATACTATTATAAATACAGATATCGAGAAATGGGCTTAGAAAGGGGAACAAGATCCCATGGGCCACTAGACCATAAATCCTCTCTCTCTCTCTCTCTCTCTCTCTCTCTCTCCATCCACATCCTTTCTCTAAACAGGAATCACTAGTACCTTGGTAGGAAAAAGAAACAGAAGATAGTGATAAAGAAAATGGATGGAAGGAAGCATCGAGTCGAGCAAGGAAAACATGATCATAAACAAGTATCAGTTTATCTTTGCAAGCAACAACACTAGAAGTTCAAAATAAAAAAGTAGAGCTAGTGAGGATCCTAGTAGAGGTGGGAAGATTGCTTGCAGGAATGTGAGGAATTACTGGAAGCGAGGAAAATGAGTCGACGAGAATATAATGATTCATATCTTTGTGCAAAGAAAGCATTTGTGAAAGGATTGATTTCATTGGTCTCAAGGCAAAGTTATTTAAAGAATGAGACAAGTGGAAAACTATAAAATAGCTAGCATGTGACATGACTAGTGATATCACCAAAGCATAACAAAGATAATATTACCAAGAAACTTTACTTAACAAGAATAAGTTAAGTAATAAGCATGCTTAATGATGGGATGTGTTGTATAATTACAAGTTTTAATCTCTCATTTTATGCCTTAACAAAGGTAACATGGATCATAAGTTATTTTCTTTCTTCGCAACTGCAGGTATTAAAGGCTCAACTTCTAGCCAAAAGTAATGGCTTTACTGATGTGTTATACATTGATCCTGTGAATAAAAAGTACCTGGAGGAGGCCTCTGCGTGCAATATATTTATCGTGAAGGTAGTACCTTTTGAGTTACTAAATATTTAGATGGATTATGGTGTGATCATCTGCAAGTGAGAAATGGAATCAAGTTTACTAAGCTACTCCCGACTCTGGTTCAAGCCTTCTTAAATTTACCCTTTCCGGCCATTCATGCACATTAGAGATTATGTGCAGACAATTACAGAAGTGTAATGCGAAGCTGATATTACTTCTGCTTATTCTTGATATGTGATATCCAATATCTTGCAGGAGTTCCAACTTCGACAATGACACGTAGAAAGCTCTGTTTATGCTACAAAATTAAGTACATGCATACAAGAGAAATAAAAAATAAGTATAAGCATTACACAACATTCAAAAAGTGTCGTCATAAAGTTAATACATGACACTTTTGTCGTGTTGTTGAAAGTCAAAAACTTTCTATGACACCCCTCTAGACAACACCCAAAAAGTGTCATGGGAAGTCATTAATGACTATTATTGAGTGTCATTAAAACACAATTTTGTTGTAGTGGTGCATGCATACAGGAGAAATCAATACGGTTGATCTCCATTTTTGAAACTCCTTGTGCAACTTCATTGCTATTGGTCCACATCAGGCTAAATCTAGTGAAAAGCTCTCCTTAAACTTACATGGGTTTTCTTATGTATTTGGCCTTATCTTCCAATTCAAAGTTATCAGAAGCATCCCAAGTGGTCTCTTCGTAAGTTATTTTTAATTTTTCTGCATACGTCTTGCCCCTCCCTGACCGTCCATTAGTTGGAGCCTCGTGGCACAAGGAGTCTAGGATGGCCTTCTCTGAACAACTAATTTTTGTTTCCTTATGTGTAGGGAAAAGCTATATCAACTCCCATCACAAGGGGAACTATTCTACCTGGGATAACACGTGGAAGCATCATTGCAATTGCTCGTGATTCTGGATATCTGGTCACCATATTCTTCATATATTAGTATTCATATATAGCCCTTTTATGATAACTACCTTCTTCCTAAATGGACTTCCAGTATATTTCAATGGAGATTCTTACATTGTTTTGATTTTATGCTGATTAGGTTGAGGAAAGGCTAGTAACTATCGATGATCTAATTGAAGCAGATGAAGTATTTTGCACAGGCACTGCTGTAGTTGTTTCTCCCGTAGGCAGTGTTACATATCATGGTAAAAGGTAACTATCAATATCTGATCATCTTTCTTTCATCTACCTCAATTTCTAATAAATAAAAGAAGTTTTAGTAGCTAATGTTGTGTAAAGTGTATTTCTAAGTAGCTGTGTTACTGTTTGTCTCATTTATAGTCACAAGCCACTACATAGTTCTCCCTCTTGTGCTTATATATTCAACCTCATCTGGAACAGTTACGACACTTGGGCGTTCCCTGTAATTTGGTATACGTTTACGACCAGGGACTGATTGATGTTATACATGTTTCTTTATTAAGGGCTGTTTGTAACTGAAATCCAACTCCTGACAATCAAATTATTCTGTTTATTTGGCAAGTTACAAACATTTTGAGTGTTTGATCCCATGTTATTCAGGTTTGAGTACAAAACCGGAGCTGATACTGTATCGCAAAGGCTATACAAATCCCTAACGGACATCCAGATGGGCCTTGCTGAAGACACGAAGGGTTGGACGGTCGAAGTTGTTTAATTAGGATGCAATGTTGTAAACCTAGCAAGTTGTAGAGAGTCGTGCTCTATTTATTTATCCAATTCTCAATGTTAATATCGCAGTTCACTCAGTTAATTTGTGCAACTCTTCGCCAAAGCATTCACTGTGTTTATTGTAAAGTTTAGCCACATACTTGAGAAATTTGTTACCATCCGCCCTTGATTACGAAGTAATGCCTACCATGATAACTTTTTTGCTACATCTGTGGACACTTGGACATTTTCGGTTTGACAATCCCATCCATGAACACATAATCATTCATATAAATTCCACATGTAAAAGTAACTCTATGCGTCTTATTATTGATGGCACGTCAGATTGAGACGACGTTATTAATCTTGACACAAGGGAGTTGATATAGTCTGCGAACTAGGATTACAATGAAAATTTAAAGACTCAGAGATGAGTAGGAGGAACTGGGACAGGTAAGTAAGAACAAACCATTGTTTGATTGAACTGGGACAGCTGGTAAGAAGGAACAAACTATTTTATTCCTCAAGGTGAGAGGTTAAGAACAAACCATTGTTTGATTGAACTGGGACAGCTGGTAAGAAGGAACAAACTATTTTTTTTTTTTTTTGAAGCAATGGATAATTGTGACGAACTCGTTTCCGCTGGGGTTCGAACTTCCGACCACTTGGGCCGCATGCATCTCTCTTAACCACTGAGCTAGAGGTCAATTGCATATATATATATATATATATATATATATATATATATATATATATATATATATATATATATATATATAAATGGCGGCGGCTACAGGAGACATCGGAAACCCTAGCTCTGCTAGGGCATCGCCTAATCGCGACGTGGATGCGGCCAACCGCCCCCCGGACCGGGGGAAAGGCAAGGGGGTGGCGGGGGCGGTCGGTGGCGACCGGCATGTGGCGGTCGGCGGCGGCGGGCCGCCAGCGAAGGGCGCGGCAGCCGTTGCACGCGTCCGCGCGGGCGCTGGAGCGCAGCAGGTTGACCGGGGAGGTCCGGCGACCCTCCCCCGGGGGCGGGCGGCGGCCGGCGACCCTCCCCAGGAGGGGGGGGTGGCCGGGGCGGGCTACGGGCGGTGACTTCCCTCCCGGGCACGGTTTCGGCAGGGTGTTCGACAGCGGTGGCCTCCGGGGGCTCCCCGATGGTGTTCACCGCCCAAAGAACATCGTCGGGATTGGAGGATGAGGAGGGGGCTTGGACTACGGTCCAGAATCGGAGGGTTCGGCGAGGAGGAGGGCAAAGATCGCAGATCCCTGAGGCTAGGAGAGGCACAACTTATTCGCAGGGATCGGACAGGAGGGCGGGGATAGCCAGGAGAGCGGGTCCATCGGGGGGACAGGCACACTCGGGGGAACGGGAGGGACACGCCAGGATTGCGTGGCGGCCCCGTGCGAAAGGGGTGACGGGGACGGCTGTCCCAGTTATCGGAGGGAGAGTTACTGCTGCGAACATGAGTGCCAGGCCACCTCCGACGACTTCTCCTCGGAGTTCGGGCCCGCGGCCTGTATCCTGGGCGGATGCATGCAAGGTGGGGGTCGCCAAGACGCCGGCATCGATGGAGTACGTTGCACCTATGGCGATTGGGGGTGAGCTCTGCGCCGACTTCCCAGCCGACGAAGTGGCGAAGGTGACGGCATTCTGGGAGAACACGTTAGTGCTGTATGTGTTGGGGAGCAAGCCCTTCTACGGGCAGATCAGAGGATATGCGGACAGAGTCTGGCGGCCGAAGGGGAGCATGGAGTTCTTCTCCAAGGAGAACGGCTTCTACTTCGTTAAATTTGGATTGGCGGAAGATGTGACTCGGATACTCCAGGGGGGGCCATGGACGTTTGACGGCCGCCTCATTATTCTGAAGCAATGGACCCCTGACTTGAGGTGTGAGAAGGAGGTGCTTAATGCTGTGCCAGTGTGGGTTCATTTTCCTGAGTTCCCGGTACGCTTCTGGAGTGTCCCACTTCTTATGAGACTTGCCAGCCTCATTGGCAAGCCGATTAAGGCGGATGATGCCACCGCTTTCAGGTCTAGGCTGATGTATGCACGGGTATTTGTGGAGATTGACGCCAGGTTGGACCTGCCTGAGCAGTTGAAGTACAGGACACCTTCTGGCCAGTTCGCTATGCAGAAGGTGGAGTATGAGTGGGTCCCCCCCAGATGTCCGGCATGTGCCTGCTTCGGGCATCTCCCGAGTGCGTGTAGACGTGGGGGAGCTTCTGAGGTGGTGCCGGAGGAGGTAGTGCAGGAGGCAGGTGGTGCTGATGACTCCTCCGTTGTGGACCAGGTGGGCTTGATGGAGGATAATATGGAGGCAGACTCTTCCCCCATCTCGGGTGAAGATAAGGGGTCTCCGACGGAGGTTCTTACTCGAGCGATGGTTGAGTATGTGGGGACGAGGACCATGACCACTAGGAGTATGGGGCAGGAGGACAGGAGACAGGGAGATATAGACGCGCTAGCACTTCAGGTGTACAGTCGGAAGCGCCAGGCTACGGAGGCACATAGTGAGGACAGCGGACAGGGTGGGACAGAGAGAGTGTGGAAGGTCAATCCTAAATGGGTGGCAGTACTAGCACAGCCTCCCCCACAGGGGGACCCACACGGGGCCGCGGCCCCTGCTCTGCCCCTCCTTCTACAGGGGGATAGAGATGAGGATACCAGAGATATGGAGGTTGCACTCTCCCCGGGTGCCCCTTCAGAGGATGTTCAGGGGACGCCACCCCCGGTTTAGATGTCGGCCCTTGCCTGGAATGTCCGGGGGGGTGTTCTCTGGGGAGATGGAGGGAGATTAGTGAGGTGCTGAGGAAGGAGCAGTGTGAAATCTCGATATTACTAGAGACTAAGATTAGGGGGGCAAAAACTCTGTCCCGTAGAACTCCTACGGACTGGGTCCAGCTTCACAACCTTGGTCTCTGTGATATGGCGAGGATCTGGGTTAGATGGAATGGAGCTAGTTGGGAGGGTGAGGAGGTTTTCATGTCTGACCAGCTGGTGGCTATCTCCTTCACCAACAAGGGGGGGTTCCACTTCTTACTGGGAGCCGTCTACGGGCACAATGACAGGAGGCGTCGGGAGACCTTGTGGCAGGACATCATCAGGCTGAGTTCTTTAGCGAGGCATCGGCATCTCCCTCTTCTTATTATGGGAGACTTCAATGCTACGCTATACCGGGGAGAGAAGCTGGGGGGACGGCCGGTGCCGGACCAGATCCTCTCAGATTTTCAGTCTTGCCTACTCCAGTCAGGGCTCAGGGACCTGGAGAGGATTGGGCACATATGGACTTGGCACAACAAGGCGGAGGTGAGCAGGGTGGCATGCCAGCTGGATCGGGCTTTGGGGAACAGTGATTGGTTCCGCCTATTCCCCTCCTCTGTGGCTGAGGGGCTCCCTGCGGGGACCAGTGACCACTCGCCGATCCTGGTGCGCTTCGTGGAGAGTCCCAGATGGAGAGCCCGTCCGTTCCGGTATGACAACAGTTGGTTCCTATCGGCTGGCTATGAGGAGACTGTGGCGGGAGGACTTGGCCAGGAGGCGGTCGGCACTGCCCAGTTTTGTATGGTTCACAGGCTGAAGAACGCCAAACGCGCCATCAGAGACTGGGTGAGGGCACTTCTCCGGACCTCCTTACAGGAGAAGGAGGCGGAGTTGAGAGACCTGCAGTCAGAGCTTCAGGGCGACATGATGAGTGGGGAGATGGCGGCTAGAGAGAAGAGGTTGGCTGCAGAGGTCAACACCTTGAGGCTTCAGCAGGAGATTAGTGCGGCCCAACGGGCCAAATGCTCCTGGCTCAAGGATGGGGATCGTTGCACCAAATTCTTCTATGATGTCATCCGGGCGCGTCAGCACCGGAACCGTATCCAGAGACTGATTGGCAGGGCCGGACGCCTTGTGACCGACCAGATTGCTATCCAGGAGGAGGCTGTCCGGTTCTACTCTGAGCTCTATCATCAGACGGACTATCCCTCGGTTTTCCCGTAGCTGATTACGAAGACGCTGATTACGGAGTACGGCAATAGTCTTCTTATGGCCCCTATCCGGATGGCGGAGGTGGAGACGATTGTGATGCAGGCTAATGCTTCCAAGGCTCCTGGGCCGGATGGGTTCTCCAGTGGTTTCTACAAGCGCCATTGGAATATCCTCAAGGTCCCGGTCCTTGCGGCTGTTCAGGAGTTCTTTGATACGGGCAAGCTCCTGAAGGAGCTGAACCACACCTTCCTGACGCTTGTGCCCAAGAAGGAGGGGGCGACATCTCTTGCTGACTTTCGACCGATTGCTTGCTGTAATTATTTGTATAAAATAATTACTCATCTTATGTGCAGGAGGATGGAGGATGCTATGCAGGGTCTGGTATCTCGGAATCAGGCGACCTTCATTAAGGGGCGGTCTATTGCGGAGCATAGCCTGCTGGCTCATGAGCTGATTCGGGAGTTCCACAAGCCTGGAGGGATGAAGGCATATGTGAAGCTCGACCTGAGGAAAGCCTACGACACCGTCAACAGGGACTTCCTCTGTCATTTGATGGCTGCGATGGACTTCTCCGAGACTTGGGTGGATAGAGTCAGAGAGTGCATCACCTCTCCTACTTTCTCGGTCCTCATCCAGGGTATCCCTTACGGGTTCTTTGGTAGCAGCAGGGGGCTTCGGCTGGGGGACCCGCTTTCCCCCTACCTATTCACCCTTGTGATGGAGTATTTCACATGTTTGATGGACATCGCGGTACATCGGGAGAGGATTGTACCGATATACAGTAGGGTCTCTCCGGTGGTCTCTCATCTCATTTATGCTGATGACCTTTTGGTCCTGTTGAGGCCTTCCATGCGAGGGATGAGGGAGCTTGCGGCAGTGATGGAGGAGTTCAGACAGCTATCGGGCCTTCGGTTAAACAGGGACAAGAGCAAAGTCTACTTCAGCAGCTCTTGCACTTTGAAGGAGGAGCGGGCCTTGGAGCTTGGGGTGGAAAAGGGGGACCTACCGGTGAAATATCTGGGGGTGCCCCTTTCCGTCAACTACGCGAAGGATCGTGATTGTCAGAGTCTGGTGGATTTTGCACAGAGGAGGGTTGAGGGTTGGCAGGCGGCTGGCCTATCGTTTGGTGGGCGTATTGAGCTGGTGCGCTCAGTTATCTCTGCTATTGCTCTGTTCTGGCTCCAATCGATTATGGTTCCTTTGGCTACTATCAGAAAGATAGAGGGCATATGTGCCAAGTTCATTTGGCATGGGGGGATCCATGCCATCTCTTGGGAGCAGCTCTGTCGGCCCAGGAAAGAGGGAGGTGTGGGTCTGCGCTCACTTGTTTCTGTCCGGGAGGCGGCGGGGATCAAGCTGGCATGGAGGTTCCTTCAGGGTGATTCTCTATGGTCGGCCTGGATGACTAGTCGGTATCTCCGGGGCAGAAACTTCTGGGTATGTGAAATTGACAACAACTTCTCTGTGTCTTTCAAGCATATCCTGAGGAACCGACCTGTTCTTCGGACGGCTATGCGGAGGAGGATGAGGGAGGGAGGGGAGACAGATCTATGGCTCGATCCGCGGATCTCAGGCCAGTCTCTCCTGGAGATTCTGGGTCCCCAGAGGGACGGCGTGGCATACAGAGGTCTGACTTGTAGGCACATCATCCGTGGTGGGGTCTGGAGGCCAGAGGCGTATCGTTTCACTGCTCCGTTAGGGGAGGAGATCAGACAGGTGCAGATCACTCCGACGGCACTGTCTGATGGCTGGATTTGGGCCCCTCCCGGCCGCTCGGAGGGTGCAGGGGAGTTCCGATTTAGCAACTGCTACGACCTTGTCCGCACTCACTTCGATGATATTGAGGAGTACGACTTTGTCTGGGGGAAGGGGCTTGCCAGGAAAATGCAACTGTCTGCATACAAACTGGTGCTGGGCCGGTTACTTACTCGGGACAGATTGCTTCGGTTCGGGGTTTCTGTCCCTGACCCTAAGTGTGTTTTATGTGAGACAGAGACTGAATCCATTGGGCACCTGTTCTTTCAGTGCCATGTGGCGTGGAGCATCTGGGCAGAGCAGAGCCGGAGACACTTGGAAGGGGTTGGAAGGGAGCGTGACTTCAAAGAAATCCTTAAGTGGATTGGTGATTGCAGGGGCAAGGAGCAGAGCTGGGCTAGGCGTGCTAGATTGAGACTTGCTGCATCAGTTTGGCATGTCTGGCGGGAGAGGAACCGACGCATCTATGAGGGACTATCCACCCCACTGGTGGGCATACTTCATAACATTGAGTCGGATGTACTAGTAATGTCCCCCTGAGCCGGGATTGTATCTCTATGTTGTAACCTTATTGAGATGATGGAATAAAATTTACCCTTTTTCCAAAATATATATATATATATATATATATATATATATATATATATATATATATTAACCACTGGGTTCAGCATCTCTCCATGCAGTTTGACCACATCCTCTTCGTTCCTGATGTTTGATCACATCTATCTCCATGCAGTTTGACCACATTCTCTTCGTTCCTGATGTCTGATCACATGTACAAACTAAAGAGTTTGGGTCTCTGCCACTCATTTGAAAATTCCTAGAAGCTTTACAATATAATAAAGATCTCTCCTTGGAAATGTTGCTTTCATTGAGAACATTATGGGTCTCTTTTTTTCATTGAGAACATTACGACGGTGTTGGAGATGCTGAAGAAACGAGGGCAGGATAAGTGGAGAAGAAGAAGAAAGACCCTGCACTGGGAAGCAGGCAGCAAGGGTAAGAGACAACAAATGGAAACATAGCAGAATAAAGACGAAAGTGCATGGAGAGATGCTGGACCCAGCCTTTCCCGTATGTTTCCCGTAAAATCAATCCCGCACAGGAAGGTCTCTCTCTCTCTCTCTCTCTCTCTCTCTATATATATATATATATATATATATATATATATTTGTGGGAAAAAGAATAAATTTTATTCCAAAATGCGACGCAATAATCTTACAACATACAATCATGGTGGGACTCCCACACTTCAGTTTTCCTTAGCATTTACATCGAATTCAATGTTATGGAGGATGCCTACAAGAGGGGAGATTAACCCCTTGAAGATACGACGGTTTCATTTCCTCTATACATGCCAAACAGCGGCAGCCAGTCACACTCTGGCGGTCCGGAACCAGTCCTGCCCTCTTCCTCTGCTATCTCGGAGCACAGTGATGATGTCCCCAACCCCCTTTCCGGAGTCACATCCACCCAACACCCTGTTTTGCTCAGACCAGATCTGTCATGACAGGTCACACTCAAAGAAAATGTGCCTTATAGATTCATTCTCTACACTGCATAGCACACACTTAGGGTCAGGGACCTGAACCCCAAAAGCACTAAGTCGATCCCCCATCAGAAGACGATCAAGAAGAAGCCGGTAAACACACAATTGCATCTTCCTTGCAAGTCCCTTACACCATACGAACTCATAGTCAGTACTCAGAGGAAAAGTGCGCCTAACGAGATTATAGCAGCTCCAGAACTGGAACTGTCCAGTCCCAGTAGAAACTCCAGGTGGGTCCCAGACCCATCGATCAACTGACAATACTGGGTCCAAGGCGACTGTCCTGATAATCTCACCAAGCCCCCTCGGTATAGCGGTAGGAGTCAGACCTCCACTCTCCATCTCGGATAATCCGTTGGCAAGTCAGACCCCTTCTGTCCTCCTGATGCGACGGTGCTCCCCTGATCTCTAACAAAGATTGACGATCAATCCAAGGATCCCGCCAGAGGTCCGTGCCAGTCCCATCCTTCATGACCCTTCGGATTACAGATTTGAGTACCCCCATATGCCTCAAAATAGTCTTGAAAGTGACGGAATGATTGTTGTCCATGGCACAGTCCTAGAGATTGCCATGTTTTACATATCTGTTATGTATCCAGTCAGCCTAGAGGGATCCCCTATTGATAAATCTCCATGCCAGCTTCAGCGCCGAGGCCTCCCTGATCTCCAACAAAGACCGTAGCCCCACTCCTCTCTCCTTCCTGGGACGACAAAGCTGATCCCAGAAGATCGCATGCTTACCACCCCTCCATATGAAGTCTGCCCAGATCCGCTCCACTTTTCTGATAGTGGCAATAGGAAGTAAGATGGATTGCAGCCAGAAATGAGCTACGGCTGATATCACCGATCTAACCAGCTCGATGCATCCTCCAAAGGATAAACCAGCAGCTTGCCATCCTTTAACCCTCCTCTGGACGTACTCCACCAGACTATGGAAGTCCTGATCCCGTGCATAGTTAACTGTGAGAGGAACCCCTAGATACTTCACCGGTAAATCGCTCCTCTCGACTCCCAGCGCGCCGGCCAACTTCTCCTTCTGGGAGCAGAGGTAGCTGAAATACACCCTGCTCTTCTCTCTGTTCATTTGGAGGCCTGAAAGGGATTCCAGCTCTCCCATAATCTCTGCAATCATGTGTATACCATTCGTAGATGGCTGGATGAACACTAAGAGATCGTCTGCATAAATAAGGTGGTAACCGGGGGATCAATCCTTCTGAACAATGGAACCAGTCTTCCACGATGCACTGCCATGTCCATCAAGCATGTGAAGTATTCTATGACAAGCGTGAATAGGTAAGGGGACAGAGGATCGTCTTGCCTAAGTCCACGGTTGCTTTGGAAATACCAAAATGGGGTGCCCTGGATGAGGACAAAGAAAGTGGGAGTCGTGATGCATTCCCGGATCTTCGCGACCCAGCCGTCGTCAAAACCTTTGGCAGACATCAGATGACAAAGAAAATCCCTATTGACCATGTCATAGGCCTTCCTCAGATCCACCTTCACGCATGCCTTCTCCCCGCCAGGTTTACCGAAGCCCCTCACCATCTCATGCGCCAGCAAGCTGTGCTCCGCGATCGACCTCTCCTTAATGAAAGCGGCCTGGTTCGGAGAGACTAAGTCCTGCATGATCCCTCCATCCGCCGGTACATAAGGTGCGTAATTATCTTATAAAGATAATTACAACACGCAATAGGTCTGAAATCTGCCTAGCGATGTCGCTCCCTCCTTCTAAGGCATAAGTGTCAAGAAAGTGTGGTTCAGCTCCTTCAACAACTTTACTTTGGTAAAAAACTCCTGAACCGCCTCAAGGACCTGGAACTTCAGAATGTCCCAGTGTCGTTTGTAGAACACACTGATAAAGCCATCCGGGCCTGGGGCTTTGTTGGGATCCGCCATCGAGATAATAGTCTCCACCTCCTCCATAGTAACAGGGGCAAGTAATAGGCTATTCCCATAAGGAGTCACCAACTTCTTCGTAACTACATCCGGAAACACAGACAGATAGTCAGTCTGAAAATATAACTCAGAGTAGTACCTGACGGCCTCCTCTTGGATCTTTGCCGGCTCTTCCACCAGATTACCCTCCACATCAAGCAGGTGGGAAATATTGTTCCGATGCTGTCTGTTCCGAATGACATCATAGAAGAACTTGGTGCAACGGTCACCATCCTTCAGCCAGGAACATTTAGCGCGCTGTGCCGCACTAACCTCCTTCTGGAGACGCAGGATGTTGACTTCCCCTGTCAACTCCTTTTCTCTCGCCGCCAGATCCCCGTTCATCATGTCAGATTACATATCCTGCTGGATGGTCCGGAGCTCTGCCTCTTTGTCTTCTAGCGAAGTCTTGGGCAAATCCTGCACCAAGCTTCGTAAGGATCTCTTCGTGGCCTTGAGCCGGTGCACCATACGGAACTGAGTCGCACCATTCTGGCGGCTAGAAAGGCCCTCCGTAACAGCTTCCAAGTAGCCTTCTGAGAGATACCAGCTATTATTGTACCGGAAGGGACGTGACCTCACAGTAGGTCGGTCTGTGAAGCCAACCCTGATGGGGGAGTGGTCACTCGTCCCGGCGGCCAGATCCTCAGCCGAAGAGTTGGGGAAGTACCGAAACCACTCCTCATTGCCCAGGGCTCTATCCAGCTGGCAAGCAACCCTGTTACGGATTGCTTTGTTATGCCAGGTCCAGATAAATCTCGAGTGCGACAACCCCTGAAGCCCCGTCTGAAGCAGACATCTCTGGAAGTCATATAGGACCGGATCAGGGACCGGCCTGCCTTCCACCTTCTCCCCTCTGTGTAGTAGGACATTGAAGTCCTCCATCAGTAGAAGCGGTAGGTGCGAAGAAGCAGTAGCGGAGGCAACCCTGGACATGTCGCTCCACAGGGTCTCCCGCCGTCGCCTGTCGTTGTGGCCGTACACCGCTCCCAGTAAGAACCGAAAACCACCTTTGTTCGTAAAAGAGATGGTAATCAGCTGATCTGCCATCAAGATCAAGTCCCCATCCCAATAATTAGAATTCCATCTGACCCATATCCTAGCCATGTCGCAGAGTGCCAGGTTGTGGAGTTAGACCCAATGAGATGGGGTCCAGCGAGCTAAAGTCTTCTCCCCTTTAATATTCGTCTCCAGCAGGATAGAGATGTCACACTTCTCTCTGTGTAAAATCCCACAAATCTCCCTCCATCTCCCTAACGAATACGTGCCCCGCGCACAGGCGATTATCGCCATTAATTATTTAGAGATAGGTTCCCCTGAATATCACCTGGACTGGAACCTGGGGGTGGTACCACATCCATCGCTATCATATCCTCCTCCATCCCATTAGTAGGGGACTGCTGAGTAGCTGCCTGGGAGAGCACCAGAGCCCAGGCCGGGTTGTCCACACAGAGCGCCTCATCCCTAGCAGGGGAATGTCTTTCCACACTGGAGGGACCATCTCACAGTGGTCCAGCACGTCTTTTCCTGCTATAGACTATCTTCTCAGAAGAACCGCCATCGACCTGCACTTCTCTCCCCAAGGCCACCATACCTCTGGTGACCATACTCCTTTGCGTTGAGAAGGTGATCATAGTCCCACTAGGAGGAGCCGGCTGGGGCGAGATAGTGAGGCACAACCCCCCAGCCTCCTCCATCGGTTGGTCCCCCTCCTGCATGATATTCTCTGCTCTGTCATCCCTAGATAGAGACTCTATCGCCCGTGGTGGGCCAGGCACCTCAAGAGGGGAAGCATACGGCGCCGACTGTGATCCTCCTGACGGGCATGAACTGTCCAGATGTCCGAAATACGTACACTGTGAACAGGTTGGGGGGACCCATTCATACTCCACCTTCTGGGTTAGAACCGCTCTAGAAGCCACTTCATACTCCAGTAGACTCAGTAACTCCCCTCCAGCCCGAATTTTAACGAATATTCGAGCATACATCAGCCTCGTCCGAAAGGCTGTAGCATCATCAGCCTTGATCGGGGTGCCCACCAAGCTGGCAAGTCGTATCAGCAATGGGATACTCCAGAACTGAACGGGGAACTCAGGAAAGCGTATCCAAACCGGGATGACACTCAAGACTTCCTTCTCACAGCGCAAATCTAGGGTCCACTCCTTCAGAATGATCAACCTACCATCAAATGTCTACGGACCACCTTACAGGATCCTGGTAACATCTTCTGCAAGCCCAAACTTCACATAGTAGAAGCCATTTTCCCTAGCAAATATCTCCATACTATCTTTAGGCTGCCAGACGCGTGCCGCATACCCCCTGATCTGCCCATAGAATGGCTTGTTGCCCCGGACGTACAGCACTAGCGTGTTTTTCCAGAAGGTAATCACTTTCTCAATCTCCTCTACAGGGAACGATGCCCGAAAGCCGCTCCCTACCTTCTTCGGTGGCACATACTCCATAGAAGTGGGACTTTTAGGCCCCACCGGTATGAAGATCTCAGCCCAGGACCGTCCCGCTGGGCGGGGAGCCGTTTCCTGTGAGCGGGTGGCAACCACAGGGGTAGGAGACCCTGCACCCTGACCTCCCAGGTCCACCACTTTGCCCTTTCCTTTTTCCACCATGGTCGCCTTGGGATGCCAGCCCACTGTTCTCCCATTAGTCACCGCAGGGCCACGATCCGACGTCCTCAGCACCGATCCCTCTCCCGGTTTCCTTCCAGCAAAAGGGCACATCTTTTGGAGACACTGTGTGTCCCCCACCGTGCTCTCCGCCTTGGCCCCCCGACGTCTCGTAACTATCGTCCAGCCACCTCCCTCCTCCTGCCCCCCCTTGAGACATAGTCCCAGATCCAGGTTGTTGATCTGGAATTCACCGAGTCGTCCCACCCGACGATCCCCCTACAAACGCCATCGGGCCACCCCGGCCATCCCCAACGCAGCCGACTACGGGACCACCGGCGCTGCCCGACCCGGTGCACCTGCTGTCGGGAGCAACCAACTTCATTGCCAGCGCCATTACGCTCTCTGGCCGGGCCATCCCCTCTGCCGGCACCCGAGCCCCCTCCGTCGGCGCCTGGGCTACCTCCGCCTAAGCCCCCTTCATCGTTGCTCGTGACCACGTACTGGCCAGCCCTGCGCCCGCTTTCTGAGCCGTCGCCGCCTGCGTCACCGCCTCCTGCCGTCGTGCCGCCAGTGGCCGGTCTGCCCCTGACCGGTCCGTCGCTCGCCGCACCGCCACTTGCAGCACCGGGGTCCCACGTGAGGGACCGTCTAAGGTTTGAAGCCCGATCGCCCAAAGCTATCTTATATTATTATTATTATTATATATATATATATATATATATATATATATATATATATATATATATATATATATTGAAAAATGGTAAATTTTATTCCAAAAACAACACATACAATCTTACAATCATGAATAGTCCCCCACCCATTTAGGGTGCCATAGCAGTTACATCAAATTCTATATTATGAAGAATGCCTATAGAAGGGGTGGTTAGTCTCTCGAAAATGCGACGATTTCGTTCCCTCCAGACATGCCAGACGGAGGCTGCATAATCTGGCAGTCTGGAACCATAGCTACCCCCTCCTTCTGCGGTCTCGTATCCTGGTAATGATGGCTCCAATCTCTCTGCATGTGTCACATCCTTCCAATGCTCTGCGGCACTGCTCAGTCAAGATATACCAGGATACCTCGTACTCAAAGAACAAGTGTCTTATGGATTCATTGTCCACTTCACACAGTATACACTTCGGGTTGGGGACTTGGATCCCAAAGGAGATGAGTCTGTCCCTCGTCAGCAGACGACCAAGCAGCAACAGGTAGACACACAACTGCATCTTACGGCCGATCCCCATGCACCAGATGAAGTTATAGTCTGCGCTAATAGGAGATGTACATCGCACAAGGTTGCAGAAGCTATTAAAACGGAACTCCCCCGTGCCTCCAGTAGCTCCCAGTGGATCCCAGGTTCAACTATCTGCCGGCTGACTCGGATCAATATCAACCGTGCTGATAGCCTCTCCAAGCTCCAATGTATGGCGGTATACCTCAGGTCTCCACACTCCATTTTTGATAATATGTAGGCAAATCAACCCCCTACCAGCCTCCCTATGTGTCTGGTCGCCCAGAATCTCAATCAGAGATTGACTCTCTAGCCACGGATCCCGCCAGAGGTCAGTCCCAACTCTATCTCTCATAATCCTCCGAATAGATGATTTGAGTACAACTATGTGGCACAAAATATGTTTGAAAGTGACAGAGTGGTTGTTATTGAGGAAGAAGGTCCAGAAGTTGCCCCTTCATATACCGACTGTACATCTAATCAGCCCATAACGATCCACCTTTGATGAACCTCCATGCCAGCTTCAGACCAGAGGCCTCTCTGACAGACAGCATGGGTCTAAGCCCCATCCCTCCCTTCTCCTGAGGGCCGCAGAGCTGCTCCCAAGAGATCGCATGTATGCCCCCTCTCCAGATGAAGTTGGCGCAAATGTTCTCCACTTTTCGGATGGTAGCAATAGGGACTAGAATAGACTGGAGCTAGAAAAGTGCCAGTGCCGAGATGACCGATCTAACCAGCTCAATGTGCTCACCAAATGATACGCCAGCAGGCTGCCACCTTTCGACCCTCCTCTGAGCATACTCCACCAGACTGTGACAGTCCAGATCCCGTACATAATTGATGTCAAAGGCACCCCAAGATATTTCACTGAAAGATTGCCTCTATCAATGCCATCGTGTCACGACCCGCACCCTAGAGTAAGGGCACGAGAACGTAACAACGCCCAGCCTACGCCGCAGTGTCGGTGGTAGAACGCTGTCCTAGGTCTCATGCATCTAACAGTATAAGGCTAAGCAGTTTATACTCACCGAATGGGGGGTGACATAGCAGAATATAAACTCAATCACATCTAAGGTAGAGCATAATGGAAGATAGATAAAACATGAAATCTAAAAGAGATACAGCAGATAGAAGTCTAAGTGTCTAAGATACACATACCCAGAAATACATCTCAAAGCTCAAATACGGAAATCCATAAATACAATCTCAAGACAACTGAAAATAAACTGAGCAAAACCCTAGCTATCTATACGACCTCTACTGTGTCTCCTCTAGGCTAGCAAGCAACCTCCAAGCTATCTGTAAAATTTATCAATGGGTCCAGTCAGGACAGGAGCGAGCACAATACATCTCAACAAATCATAGCAGGTTAGAAAATATAATCATGCAGTAAAGTAAGATACATGATCTGAAAAAATACAGTATGAAAACAGAGAGAGAACTGTAATAGAAATATCTACTATAAATAGAGAACTAACAGTGGCTAGTGATGTAGAGTACATGATAGCACATGTGAACAGAACAGATTTGTACATGATCTACACTAAAGAGTTTCACATGATCTACACTACTATGGAATTGTTCACATGACTACTAGCACTCTCCCGTTTTCCCCAATCAATACACAAGGATCTAAGCAGGTAATGTTATTGTACATGATATCACATGGGGGCCCATGAAAGGGTGCACATGATAGTATACATGAAGGCTCCGTGAACATGAGAGTACATGATTCACAGGAGTGTACATGTATGGTGAAAGCACAGGAGTACATGATGAAAGTGAAACACACATGACACAATGTACCCGATGCTCCCGAGGAGGATAACATCGCATGAAGAGATCCATATAATACTAATCCGTGATAATGTCGTGACAGCATCAAGTAAAGTAATCTAAAGCAGAAATATAATTCTAAGCAGGATATGAAATGATCAGAGAATTTACTCGCCTGATAACATGAACAGCTGATAAGTATAGGGGGTCCAACTAAAGCCACAAAGTCCTATTTAAAGCAACACAGGTTACAAGGTGTTCAAGTTGTAATAAATGAATCTCTACAAGCAATCTATATTATCCTAGGTTCTTCTAAGTCAAAACAACTCTAGGTCAACTCCGGTCAACAATCTAGTCAAACTAGGTCAAGTGTTGACTTATAGTTGACTTTTGGTCAACTGGTCAAATAGGGTCAATTCTAGTCTAATTATTAAAGATATAAAGTGTACTTTGTTATTGGTACGTCGAAACTTACGACACGCAAATTGAGATGAGACGATCAACGATAAAGTTGATAATCTTATTATAGTGATCCACGTGTCCATCTTGTCAATTTTAGCGATGTGAGATCACTGGAATTGACTGAGCTCAGTTTCGTTGTACTAATCCCGAAGTACGAACATTATAAGAATTAATTATTAATAAATTATAAAAATGTTAAACTCAGAGAAATTATCAACAAACATTGTCGGACGATGAAATAAACATCGCTAACGTGTCCAGAATGGTCAAATTAGCTAGGATAGCCTACCCATCGGTCCAATTTGGACACAAGGGCAAAAAGGTAATTTTGGGTCAAAATGGTATCCGTGTCGGAGCCGTTTTGCACCAAAAAATATACAAGAAAACAAGTCTATAAAATATAACAAATTATATGTCCACGAAACCAGAATGACGATACGAACCCAACGGTATCTCCAGAATTGGATGCCGTTGACCCGATCTCAATTTGGTCCGTTGACCAGAACTTGGAATTTTGGTTTGCACGAAAATGCGTGCTGGAGCCAAAGTTCTCAAAACTCAGCAAACTACATGTCAACAAGTCCAGAATGACGATACGAACTCAACGATATATCCGGAATTGGATTCCGATGAGCCGATCTCAAAATGACCCATTGACCCGGATATTGGTATCCAACTTGCACCGAAATGCGTGCCAGATTCAATATCCACCAAAACCTAGCAAATTATATATCAACGAGTCTAGAATGACGATACGAACTCAACGGTATATCCAGAATTGGATTCCAATGAGCCGACGTCAAAAAGTTCCGTTGACCCGGACTGTAGGACCCACTTTGCATCGAAAAACGTGCCAGAGCCCACGTCCTTCAAATCTAACAAATTTTATATGAAAACATGCCAGAACGACGCCACGAGTCTACTGGTGGTGTCAGAAATGAAATCTGGAGTCCCGTGTTCAAAAATAAAATTTTACAAGTTGGAAATTACGAATTCGGACGACCAACTTTGGCGTCGAATTCAACCAATCAAACAAGCTCACAATGAAACAAAACTGAAGGGGTAGCAAGAGGGTTATACCAGCTTCGCACAGGAACTAGTAGCACGCCAAACGGAGCTACGGTGGAGGAGGTACAGGCTGACGAATTGACCCCGTGAAACTGTCCAAAATTAATACAATTTAAACGGTCAACTTGGTGGCCGATTTTGATGTAACAAACGACAAAATCAACGGATGAAAATTGACAGGAGTGAAGGTGGATATATCGAGATTATGACGGAGTGAAGAAATTGCCGATCCAACGGTCGAATTCCCGGGAAAACGTGCACAAAGTCGCTGCGATGGAACGCAAAATCTTGATCGTTCCCACGCGCGTCACGATGGAACTTCGTGCGAAACGCACGAATCGCCTCGACGGCGTGTCCCGGAGGACGATGGCCGCCATGGGGCCTACCCGAGGTTGCGCCCGGCCATGTGGGGGTCGGCCACGCCGACCACGACGGCGGTGGCCGCCTGCACGCGCCCATAGGGCCGAGTCTGGCCGTTGCTGCCACTTGCTGCTGTTTGCAGCAGCTGTGCTGGGCGGCGCCGGCCCAGCCTGGCCCGGCAGAGGCGGGCGGCGCACGTCCCAGCACGGGGGCGACGGCTCGCGCGGCCACGACGAGGTCGGGCTCAGGTGGAGGCGGGCTAAGGTGGCGGTTAGATGATGTTGATGGTGGTAATGAAGGGGTGGTGGTGGTCCTAATGTGGAGTGGAAGGAGGAGAAGGAGGAGACCACTGGTGGGGTGTCGGTGGTGGCCGGCCGATCTCGGCCAGGAGGAGGGGAGGTCGGGCTCGGCCAGGGGAAATGAGGTGCTGTTGTTGTGTTGTTGTTTGGAGAGAAAAAAAGAATAGAGTGGGAGAGAGAGAAAGAGGTGAGATATTAATTAATGAGAGAGAGAGAGTGGAAGAAAAGCACTCCTCAAACTTAGGGCCGGCCATGTGGCTAGGGGTGTTGGGGAGTTGTCATGTAGGGAATTGAATGGCTAGGATTACTTAGGAGGATCAAATGGCTAGGATTAAATATTAGGAAAATTGGTCATTCCAAGGGATTTAATTCAACAGAAATTTCCAATAATAATTAAAAATAGGTAGAATGAGTATTTAGTATTTTCAAGGGTAGTGAGGCTAAGGGTGATAGTGGTGGAGAGTAACATGGAGCTAGGGCTGGGTTTAGTCAAGCCGGGTTCGGTCAAAATCGGACATTATGCAAAAATCGAATAAAAATAGGTGTTGATGATCATGAGTAAATAAGTAGTACATGGGGATTCCAATAAATGGGACACAAGTATCGTGCGGGTAGTAGGCTCAATGTGGGCTATGTCCATAATTGGGGCTGACAGGTTTTGGTCGACAGGGTACCCACAAATCAAGTTGGAAAATAAATGTGACACCGTGGGGTGAAATAAAATCGGATCACATGTCGAAAAAGTTATGCGAAGCAAATGGAGCACAAAATGACGTGTCTGAGTGGGACACGAAGGTCATGGGTGAAGAGAGTCTCGAGTAGATCATACATGAGAAGTTGGTTTCAAGAAAATAACTGGTCTTATGCTCCCAAATTAAAAGTCACGGTAACGTGCTAATAATGATCAAGGAAAAGAGTGAAAAAAATAATTAACAATCAAATGGTCTAAATCGACCCGAAGTTGTACGAAGCAAAAAGAGTACAAAGGAACAAGTTTGGATGGGACACTATATACCGTCATGAAGGTAATCATGTCCACTACAAAACTCGTGAAGAAGATTTCCAGAGTTGAACATCCCTGATACTCCAATTATCAAAGGCACAAAAAAGCATATTTAAAGATAAATAAACAGAATAATTATTTATCGAAACTAATCAATCAGAAAATTTAAAATAAAAAAATAAAAATCAACCCAAAATTCAGGGTGCTCACATCCTACCCACCTTATAAAAATTTCGTCCTCAAAATTAAAATGTTCGTACTCCTTCTAGGTCAAACCCCCACAATCAAGTCCCAGAACTTAAACAAATCATGTGATCAAAAAGGATGGCATTCAGGGTCATGGCATACGGTGGCAGTGAAAGTCTCATCTAGGTATACTAGTCATGCTAATCGAAACGGTCATAGGGTATCAAAACACACAAGCAATCTAGGGTGCTAAACTAGAAAAGTTACAGAAATAACAAATCATCAAAACTGTAAGGCGGTCTACCATCCTATATGAAAACTGGTACTTATCAAAAAAAAAATAATAAAATAAAATAAAATAAAGGTAACTACCCATTATCTACAAAGGGTACAGAAAAATCAAATTCAAAAGTTAAAGAATTGAAAGTCACTTGCATTGAAATCCAATCACAATATATATATAGAGAGAGCGTTAGAGAGGGAAAACTAGCATTATGTAATGTTATGTGGTATGTGTGTGTATGGGTGTATGTGAACAGGTTAATATGGTTACATAGTTGGCATGTGTGTAGGTGAAATATACATGAAATTGTATATGAGGATTTGGGTTTCAATGGCATATTGGTTAAACAATCTACAATACACAACCTATTTACTCATAGCATGCCCGGCTAACCATATACATATATATATATATATATATATATATATATATATATATATATATATATATATATAAAGAGGTAGAGATTTAGTTATGTATCTATATATATTATAACATGTATGCATAAACTCTATATATATCTATACAGGTATATGAACATAACAAAGAGAGGAAAGGTTAGGTTTACATGGCAGTATATACTAAGTTAGGGTGTGTGTGTCCTTGTACAGGGTATAGCTTAGTATTGAAAGGTTAAATCCAGTTTTAGTTCAACATTTACATACAAAATCTGAAAATAAGCTAACATTTTAACAAGTGTAATATAATACATTTTCAGAATTGAGGGGTTTGAAACATCACAACCAACTCAATGCTCATAACACGTCCTAACATGATAGAATGAAACCCTAACATACTATCCACATATCTAGCTATGCATACAGTTCAATATTACATATTAAATCTAAAATTGAACTAACCATTTGAAATCAATATAAAAATGTTAACATGTATTCAGTTTAGGATTTTGGAGAAATTCGAACATCAAAACAACCCAACGTTTATCACAACCTAACATGTAAGAATATGAAACCTAAATTTATATCCCTACATACCACAATGTATATAGCTCAAAATATTACATTTAAAACAACAAATTGAACTAACATTTAAAATCCAGTATTAAGGGTTAATATGCACACAGTCTTAGATTTGACAATTTCAAACACAAAACTCAACTAAATTTTTTTTTGAATTGAAACCCTACGTATAACATACATGTGCAGTGATGTAAACATAACTAATAACATGAAATCTATATTTGAATTACGAATTTAAACTGGAAAAGCAAAAAACCAGAAATATTAGGATTTTGACAATTTAAACATCAACAACATATTAATATGTATTTAGATAGGTAAAAAATCAAGTGTAGCATGCATACGTGTCAGGCAAAGAGTATGTGTCCACTATATATATATTTTCATGTCCTAATATAAAAATCAAATTCTACATCAAGACCAACATTTAGATTCCTATCAAGATTGCAAAGTAGATGATTGGTGTAATCAAGACAGTTTTATTATTATTATTTAATACAAGGATAGTAGCAAGAAGGAAATAACAATGAAATCTGTTCTGCTTATCTGTTTAAAAGAAGGAACCATTTTGAAACCCAGAGGTAAACTATCAAATCCAAGATAAAGTCTAGTAAAAATCATCGATTCATTGTATTAAGAAGAAATTCGTAGAAAGAAGTTACACAAGGGTTTATAAAAACAGCTAAACCTACTCCTAAGTTAAATAATAAGAAACAAAACAAAACAAACAAATAATAAAATTTTTTGAAGGACTGGAATAAAAGTAGAGAAAACATGTTCGAAAATATTTAAGGTACAATCTGATAATCATATGCGTCTATCCAAAATCATGGTACTCTAAATCCTCGTCATACTAGTAAGCAAGGCTACGATAATCACAGAGTCCTCGACTTCGGCACATACCTCTAGAATCATGGTATTTAACATTTTTGCGATGCCGCTAGCTTGGCTGCGAAAACCTTAAATTCCCACACCCGAGAAATATATCCAAAATCAGACTATATGTCCTCACCATGCTGGCTAATGTGACTATAAAAGACTAGATTCCAAAACTTAGATGACCTAGCCCATATAATTTCATCTTGACAAAAATTAAATTGAATCAACAATGAATACCCAAAAATCAAATTTATCAACGAACATCAAGATTCAAAAATGAACAAAAATCATTCAAATCATATAAATACAAGCTCGGATGCTACATCCAACATCAATATTCAAAATTCAACAATCATTCATCAAAATCAATAAATACAAACTCCAATTCAACAATAATCCATCAAAATCAAATTCAACAACAGAAAGTAAAGATAAATCAAATTAAGGGAAAAAGAGTTTTCAAATCGAAGTTAAATAAGATTCTTAAGGGTCGTCCCAGGAATCTCTCAAGGGATCCTGTGATTGAGTATCTTCAAAAATATATCATATTTCTACTGCAGGCTGTAGTGGTACTCTAGTTCGAATACCACTACACAAACTCGACCTGCATGGGCCACCACTAAAAATATGTCACGACCCGCACCCTAGAGTAAGGGCACGAGAACGTAACAACGCCCAGCCTATGCTACAGTGTCGGCGGTAGAACGCTGTCCTAGGTCTCATGCATCTAACAGTATAAGGCTAAGCAGTTTATACTCCCCGAATGGGGGTGACATAGCAGAATGTAAACTCAATCACATCTAAGGTAGAGCATAATGGAAGATAGATAAAACATGAAATCCAAAAGAGATACAGCAGATAGAAGTCTAAGTGTCTAAGATACACAAACCCAGAAATACATCTCAAAGCTCAAATACGAAAATCCATAAATATAATCTCAAGACAACTGAAAATAAACTGAGCAAAATCCTAGCTATCTATACGACCTCTACTGTGTCTCCTCTAGGCTAGCAGGCAACCTCCAAGCTATCTGTAAAATTTATCAACGGGTCCGATCAGGACATGAGCGAGCACAATACATCTCAACAAATCATAGCAGGTTAGAAAATATAATCATACAGTAAAGTAAGATACATGATCTGAAAAAATACAGTATGAAAACAGAGAGAGAACTGTAATAGAAATATCTACTATAAATAGAGAACTAACAGTGGCTAGTGATGTAGAGTACAGGATAGCACATATGAACAGAACAGATTTGCACATGATCTACACTAAAGAGTTTCACATGATCTACACTACTATGGAATTGTTCACATGACTACTAGCACTCCTCCGTTTTTCTCCAATCAATACACAAGGATCTAAGCAGGTTATGTTATTGTACATGATATCACATGGAGGCCCATGAAAGGGTGCACATGATAGTATACATGAAGGCTCCGTGAACATGAGAGTACATGATTCACAGGAGTGTACATGTATGGTAAAAGCACAGGAGTACATGATGAAAGTGAAACGCACATGACACAATGTACCCGATGCTCCCGAGGGGGATAACATCGCATGAAGAGATCCATATAGTACTAATCCGTGATAATGTCGTGACAGCATCAAGTAAAGTAATCTAAAGCAGGAATATAATTCTAAGCAGGATATGAAATGATCAGAGAATGTACTCGCCTGATAACCTGAACAGCTGATAAGTATAGGGGGTCCAACTGAAGCCACAGAGTCCTATTTAAAGCAACACAGGTTACAAGGTGTTCAAGTTGTAATAAATGAATCTCTACAAGCAATCTATATTATCCTAGGTTCTTCTAAGTCAAAACAACTCTAGGTCAACTTCGATCAACAATCTAGTCAAACTAGGTCAAATGTTGACTTATAGTTGACTTTTGGTCAACTGGTCAAATAGGGTCAATTCTAGTCTAATTATTAAAGATATAAAGTGTACTTCGTTATTGGTACGTCGAAACTTACGACACGCAAAACGAGATGAGATGATCAACGATAAAGTTGATAATCTTATTATAGTGATCCACGTGTCCATCTTGTCAATTTCAGCGATGTGAGATCACTGGAATTGACTGAGCTCAGTTTCGTTGTACTAATCCCGAAATACGAACATTATAAGAATTAATTATTAATAAATTATAAAAAAGGTTAAACTCAGAGAAATTATCAACAAACATTATCGGAAGATGAAATAAACATCGCCAACGTGTCCAGAATGGTCAAATTAGCTAGGATAGCCTACCCATCGGTCCAATTTGGACACAAGGGTAAAAAGGTAATTTCGGGTCAAAACGGTATCCGTGTCGGAGCCATTTTGTACCGAAAAACGTGCAAGAAAATAAGTCTATAAAATATAACAAAATATATGTCTACGAAACCAGAATGACGATACGAATCCAACGGTATCTCCAGAATTGGATTTCGTTGACCCGATCTCAATTTGGTCCGTTGACCAGAACTTGGAATTTCGGTTTGCACGGAAATGCATGCCGGAGCCAAAGTTCTCAAAACTCAGCAAACTACATGTCAACAAGTCCAGAATGACGATACAAACTCAACGGTATATCCGAAATTGGATTCCGATGAGCCGATCTGAAAATGATCCGTTGACCCGGATATTGGTATTCGACTTGTACCGAAATACATGCCAGATCCAATGTCCACCAAAACCTAGCAAATTATATGTCAACGAGTCCAGAATGACGATACGAACTCAACGGCATATCCAGAATTGGATTCCAATGAGCCGACGTCAAAAAGTACCGTTGACCAGGACTGTAGGACCCACTTTGCACCGAAAAACGTGCCAGAGCCCACTTCCTCCAAATCTAACAAATTTTATATGAAAACATGCCAGAACGACGCCACGAGTCTACTGGTGGTGTCAGAAATGAAATCTGGAGTCCCGTGTTCAAAACTGGAATTTTACAAGTTGGAAATTATGAATTCGGACGGCCAACTTTGGCGTCGAATTCAACCAATCAAACAAGCTCACAATGAAACGAAACTGAAGGGGTAGCAAGAGGGTTATACCAGCTTCACACAAGAACTGGTAGCACGCCAAACGGAGCTACAGTGGAGGAGGTACATGCTGACGAAGTTGACCCTACGAAATTGTCCAAAATTAATACAATTTAAATGGTCAACTTGGTGGCCGGTTTTGATGTATCAAACGACAAAATCAACGGATGAAAATTGACAGGAGTGAAGGTGGATATACAGAGAATGTGACGGAGCGAAGAAATCGCCGATCCAACGATCGGATTCCCAGGAAAACGTGTGCGAAGTCGCTGCGACAGAACGCGAAATCTTGATCGTTCCCGCGCGCGTCACGATGGAACTTCGTGCGAAACGCACGAATCGCCTCGACGGCGCGTCCCGAAGGACGGTGGCCGCCATGGGGCCTACCCCGGGGGTGCGCCCGGCCATGTGGGGGTCGGCCACGCCGACCAAGGCGGCGATGGCGCCGGTGGTGGCCGTTTGCATGCGCCCATAGGGCCGAGTCTGGACGTTGCTGCCACTTACTGCTGTTTGCAGCAGCTGTGCTGGGCGGCACCGGCCCATCCTGGCCCGGCTGAGGTGGGCGGTGCACGTTCCAGCACGGAGGTGACGACTCATGCGGCCACGACGAGGTCGGGCTCAGGTGGAGGCGGGCTAAGGTGGCGGTTAGATGATGTTGATGGTGGTAATGAAGGGGTGGTGGTGGTCCTAATGTGGAGTGGAAGAAGAAGGAGGAGACCACTGGTGGGGTGTCGGTGGTGGCCGGCCGAGCTCGGCCAGGAGGAGGGGAGGTCGGGCTCGGCCAGGGGAAATGAGGTGCTGTTGTTGTGTGGAGAGAAAAAAAGAATAGAGTGGGAGAGAGAGAAGAGGTGAGATATTAATTAATGAGAGAGAGAGTGGGAGAAAAGCACTCCTCAAACTTAGGGCCTGCCATGTGGCTAGGGGTGTTGGGGAGTTGTCATGTAGGGAATTGAATGGCTAGGATTACTTAGGAGGATCAAATGGCTAGGATTAAATATTGGGAAAATTGGTCATTCCAAGGGATTTAATTCAACAGAAATTTCCAATAATAATTAAAAATAGGTAGAATGAGTATTTAGCATTTTCAAGGGTAGTGAGGCTAAGGGTGATGGTGGTGGAGAGTAACATGGAGCTGGGGCTGGGTTTAGTCAAGCCGGTTGGGTCAAAATCGGACATTGTGCAAAAATCGAATAAAAATAGGTGTTGATGATCATGGGTAAATAAGTAGCACATGGGAATTCCAATAAATGGGACACAAGTGTCGTACGGGTAGTAGGCTCAATGTGGGCCATATCCATAATTGGGACTGACAGGTTTTGGTCGACAGGGTACCCATAAATCAAGTTGGAAAATGAATGTGACACCGTGGGGTGAAATAAATCGGATCACGTATCGAAAAAGTTATGCGAAACAAATGGAGCACAAAATGGCGTGTCTGAGTGGGACACGAAGGTCATGGGTGAAGAGCGTCTCGAGTAGATCATGCATGAGAAGTTGGTTTCAAGAAAATAACTGGTCTTGTGCTCCCAAATTAAAAGTCACGGTAAGTGTTAATAATGATCAAGGAAAAGAGTGGAATAAATAATTAATAATCAAATGGTCTAAATCGACCCGAAGTTGTACGAAGCAAAAAGAGTACAAGGGAACAAGTTTGGATGGGACACTATATACCGTCATGAAGGTAATCATGTCCACTACAAAACTCGTGAAGAAGATTTCCAGAGTTGAACATCCCTGACACTCCAATTATCAAAGGCACGGAAAAGCATATTTAAATATAAATAAACAGAATAATTATTTATCGAAACTAATCAATTAGAAAATTTAAAATAAAAAAAATAAAAATCAACCCGAAATTCATGGTGCTCACACATCGCTTCCACACGTCCTCCTTCAGAGAGCAGAGGGAGCTGAAGTAGACATGGTTTTTCTCGCGATTCAGTTGTTGCTCGGAGAGTTTCTCCAATTCTTCCATAATCCCAGAGATCGTGGTCATTCCTTCTATAGAGGGCTAGAGGAAGACCAGGAGATCATCAGCATAGATGAGGTGAGTAACAGGGGGCTCGATCCTCTTGAACAATGGGACCAGCCGTCCACTGTGAACCTCCATATCCATCAAGCAGTTGAAGTACTCTATGACGAGTGTGAACAGGTAAGGAGACAGGGGGTCGCCTTGTCGGAGTCCTTTGTTGCCGTGGAAGAACCCATACAGAGTACCCTGGATGAGGACAAAAAAGGTAGGAGTAGAGTTGCACTCTCTAATCCTTGCTACCCACCTATCGTCGAATCCCATGGCTAACATCAGATGGCACAAGAAGTCCCTATTGACCATGTCATAGGCCCTTCTCAGATCCAGTTTTACACACGCCTTCTCCCCTCCTGGTTTATTGAACCCTTTCACCATCTCATGCGCCAGAAGACTGTGCTCTGTAATCGATCCCCCCTTGATGAAAGCCGCCTGGTTTGGAGAGACCAGGTCCTGTATAATCCCCTCTATACGTCGGCACATAAGGTGCGTAATTATTTTGTAAAGATAATTACAGCACGTTATAGGCCGAAAGTTAGCTAGCGAGGTCGCTCCTACTTTCTTAGGCACTAGGGTCAGGAAAGTATGATTTAGCTCCTTCAGTAACTTCCCCTCCGAAAAGAACTCCTGGACCGCCTCAAGCACCGTAATCTTCAGGGCATCCCAGTGGTGTTTGTAGAACCCACTACTAAATCCATCCGGCCCCGGGGCCTTGTTGGGATCCGCCTTCATGATGATAGCCTCCACCTCCTCAAGAGAGACCGGCGTGAGTAACTGGCTATTCCTATAGGGCGTCACCAGCTTCTTTGTAATGATATTCGGAAATACAAAGAGATAGTCAGACTAAAAATATAACTCAGAGTAGTACCTGACCGCCTTCTCTTGGACTCTGATGGCTCTCCAACCAGTTTGCCCTCACCATCAAGCAGGTGGGAGAGACTGTTCCTGTGTTGTCTGGTCCGGATCACGTCATAGAAAAACTTAGAGCAACGGTCACCTTCCTTCAGCCAGGAGCATTTAGCGCGTTGGGCCGCACTAATCTCCTTCTGCAGCCGGAGGATGTTGACTTCCCTAATCAGTTCTTTCTCCCTTTCCGCTAAGGGCCCTTTCAACATATCAGATTGCATGGAATTCTGGAGGGCCCTGAGTTTCACCTCCTTATCTTCCAGGAAAATCTTGGGCATTCTCTTCACCCAACTCCGAATAGCCTTCTTCGTGCGCTTAAGAATGTGGAACATGCAGTATTGTGTCGTGCCCCCTGCTGGTTGAGAAGAGCCTCTCCAACAGCCTCCAAGTAACCTCCAGAAAGATACCAGCTATTGTTGTAACGGGAAGGGCACGACTTCCATGTAGGTCGCTTTATGAAGCCGACCTTGATAGGGGAATGATCGCTCGTTCCAGCAGCCAGGCCCTCTGCCACAGAGTTTGGAAAGCAACAAAACCACTCTCCATTTTCCAGAGCTCTATCCAGCTGACAAGCAACTCTGTTGTTGACAGCTTTATCATGCCAAGTCCAGATGTGCCCAGTTCTCTCCAAGCCCTTTAGGCCCGACTGAAGAAGACACCTCTAGAAATCATACAGGATCTGATCTGGGACAGGTCTGCCTTCCACCTTCTCCCTTCTGTGAAGGAGGGCGTTGAAATCACCCATCAAGAGTAGCGAAAGGTGCAAAGAGTCAGCAGTAGTAGTAGCCACTCTGGCTATATTCCTCCAAAGGCCCTCCCGATGCCGCTTGTCGTTGTGACCAAAAATTGCTCCCAGCACGAACCGGAAACCACCCCTGTTAGAGAAGGAGATAACAATCAGCTGCTCCGACATCAGGACCAGATCTCTGTCCCAGCTGTTGCTATTCCATCTGACTCAGATCCTAGCCATGTCGCATAACGCCAGATTGTGTAGTTGGATCCAATAGGGGAGGAGTCCGTCGAGATATGTCTTCTCTCCTTTAATCTTAGTCTCCAGGAATACAGAGATGTCACACTTTTCTCTGCGTAAGACCTCACAAATCTCTCTCCATCTCACTAAGGAGCATGTACCCCTAACGTTCCAGGCGATAACTGCCATTAATTATTAAGTAGATGGGTCCTTTGAAGCCCTTCTGGACCAGTACCCGGGGATGGTACCACGTCCATTGCCACTATGTCCTCCTCCAATCCAGGAGTAGCAGTATGCTGGTTCGCTGTTTGGAAGAGCATCAGGGCCCAAGCCGGGTTGTCCACACAGAGCGACTCGCTGTGGCCTGGCGTACGACCCTCCTCTCGGGGTACTCATTACGTAGAGGGCCAGCATGTCTCTTCCTGCTATAAACTCTCTCCTCGGATGTACCACCATCTCCCCGATGCTCTCGTCCTAATGTCGTCATGCCTCTGGTAACCATACTCCTCTATGCAAAAAAGTGACCATAGCCCCACTGGGAGTACCACCTGAGGTGAGATAGTTAGACTGAATCCTCTGGCATCCTCCATCAGCCGTTCCCCCTCCTGCATGTCACCCTCTACTCTCTCATCCCCGCTAGCAGTCTCTATCATCCGAGATGATCCAGGTTCCTTAGCTGACTCTGGTGGGATTACCGTCTTTTGTCCTCTAGTAGAGCATGTACTAGAGAGGTGTCCGAAACAGGCACAATATGAGCAGGCCAGTAGAACCCATTCATACTCAACTATCTGGATAAGAACCTATCCAGATGGAACCTCATACTCTAATATGCTCGAGAGCTCTCTACCGGCCATGATCTCTACGAACATTCGTACATACATCAGCCGCGTCCGAAAGGCTGTAGCATCGTCAACCTTGATCGGGTTGCCCACCAAGCTAGCAAGCCTCATGAGCAGGGAATGCTCTAATATCTGACTAGGAACTCCGGAAAGCAGATCCAAACAGGGATAACATTGATGACATCCTTCTCACAACGCAGCTCCGACGTCCATTCTTTCAGTATAATTAGTCTTCCATTAAACGTCCAAGGTCCTCTTTGTGTAATCCTGACAACGTCTTCCGCTAGGCCAAACTTCACATAATATAAGCCATTCTCCCTCGCAAACACCTCCATGCTTCCTTTTGGTTGCCAAACACGTGTTGCATATGCCCGGATCTGCCCATGAAAGGGATTGTTCCCCAGCACATATAGGACCAACATGTTTTGCCAAAAGCTATAACCTTCGCTATCTCCTCTGCAGGGAATGAGGCTCGGAAGCTACTCTCCACCTTCTTTGGTTGCACGTACGCTATTGACGAGGGGCATTTAGGTCCTACCGGCTTGCAATATCTGCCCAAGACTTTTCCATAGGGCGGGTAGATGTCCCCGAAGTCCATTGGCCTCCACTCAAAAGAGGAGACCCTCGATCAAGAGATTTTGACAACTTCGATGTCTTCTTGATCAGCAACCCAGAGTTCCACTCATAAGTACCAGAAAGTCAGAGCAAGTTTAACTCGTCGTCAGATCATCAACGAAGTAAAGGAGCCGTTGCAGTGCTCGATCTCCGCCATCATACTTTCCCAGAAATTTTGTACTTAGATCTCCTGTTTATGAATCCTTTGTACTCTTTTACATATTTAATATATAAAAAGTTCGTTCAACCTTTTGTCATGGCAAACAGCCCCAGGATGTTGTTGTGCACAAATTTTGTAGATGAAGCAAACCATAGAAGACTTTGGTTTAAAGTATTCACACATACCCATTATCTGTGACAATACTAGCACTATTAATTTGACTAAAAATTATGTATGTCATTCTCGTACTAAGCATATTGAGATTCAACATTATTTTTTAGAGATATCAAACAAATGGAGATATAAACCTTGAATATATAGACACAGAGAACCAATTAGCTGACATCTTTACAAAATTATTAGCAGAAGATCGTTTCAATTATTTACGTCGAGAATTAAAAATTTTATATGTCAATAATATTAATTAATTTTGTTTTATTAATTATCTTTCAATATGCAAAAACTATTTTTGAGACAAGTCTACAAAGGGTCTGTCTGTTACCACGACCAAGGTCGAAGCGAAACGGTACTTAAGCATTCCCCGGTGAATCTCCGTTACCTGGGACAGTACCCCTCAGCTAATCTTAAAACAATTGTTGTGTAACAAAATTTAATTCATAAATAATATTAATTAAAATTTAAAATAACTAAACTTGGAATTAAATAATTGAAAAAGGATTGATGAATACAAAGTGGCATTGCATATTTTCCTGCACAAAAATACCTCAATAGAACCCCAGGCGAACTCGTACCGAATTCGGCCCGAGTTATGTTGGTGTAGGGTACTTTTAAGTCAGATTTGAATGTGCCCTGCCTATTTATCACCTTCATCTCCTCAAACACAGTAGCAGCCGCGCCCGAGAGCTTCAAAACCTATATTTTCATCTTTTGATTTCTCTCAAGTCTTTTGGAGTTTTCAATCCAAATTTTGGATTCGTGCATAGATTCTTGTTCTCTTCCACATAGTCAAATTTCAGAAGGTATAACTTCCTCTTTCTCTCTATTTTATTTTTGTGAATTTCTATACATTGCTTAGAAATCATGTCTAGGATTCACAATTCCTTCAAGAGGAAGAAGACCACGGCTAGCAAAGAAGCCTCATCTTTGGATCCTATCCAAGGATCACTCTTTTCGCCGTCCAATCGGACGACGGGGCGTTCATTGGGTTTTACTTTAGAACTCATGACCAATCCCTATTGTACTATACAAATTCTCTATTCGCAACATATGCCTCGATGCACCAATCAAATGAACTATTTTTTCCGTCCCACGGACTTACTTTGAAGTATTAGGGTTGCACAACCTTGTCACTCATTATACCCTATTGCAACTAATGTTATTCACTTACTTTACTACAATTTCATCCTTGACACTTTCACTGTTAAGAGTCATCTCGCTGGAATTGATATTCAATTCTATGATGTCGACTAAGAGAAAATCTTTGATATTCCAAATGAAGGTGCTCCGCTAGACGATATCACAGAATTTGAATTTCTAAAAGGCATGATGTTAAACAGTTTCAAGAATGAACTCTGCTCCCCTGATCGAGTTCGTTCTAGTAAGTTCAAAGCTGCACATTTGAACTTATTTTTTATAAATTGTATCGCATCGTCTACTCCACTATCTTGCCCAAATCCACTTCCAAGGATGATGTGACTACCTTGAAATGTCTATGTTATATTATATTCGTAAGGATATTCTGTTTTTTGTTCCCAAGACTATTATTCAAATAATGGGCCGTTGTTGCGAAAGGCACAGAAATCTTGCTTACGCGATGATCCTCCAAATCATCTTTCAGTATTTTGACATTGATCTATCCACTTGTGCTCGTGACTCTGAGCCCAAGTATCTTCAACTATCTCATCGTAGTGCAGTTGTTCCTCCTCCTGCGCCTCCTGTTGTACCACCTCCACCTCCTAAGGATTATCCTATGGGTTTTGAGGGTATCCACTAGAACCTATTTGATATGCGATGTGCTCAGCTGGATGAGCACAACTCTTTGTTAGCGTTTGTGACTGACACATTAAGGGAACGTGAGTTCAAGATGCTAGTCGTTTCAGGTCCTGACAAACTCCCTTACGGATCATATTTGCCCAGACTGGTTTGCATGCCAGTTCACTTCCACGAGATCCTACTGTCTCTGGCTACCGCTATGAGGATGAGGCAGTCCGTCACTTTTTGAGCCCGGTAATGCTTATGACTGTACCATGGTTCTGGTGCTACTCCACACCCTTCTCTTGGAGCTGGTCCTTCCGGACATGGTGGCACTGCTGATGGTCGATGATGACACTGAGGATTTTTGATCTAGATGCTTTGTACTTTGTCTAGATGTTATCTAGTTAGACTCTTTATTTTCTCTATGTATGCTTGGAAATGCTCTGACATTCCAAGATGGTACTTATCTTTATTTTTTAGCACTGTGGATGTCTTCTGAGTTGATACATTTTTAAAGTCTTATTAGTATGCATTTACTATTTTACTGTATATTGTTTTCTCTCTTATATGCATGCATTCTCTCTTTTATTCTATGTGTAGCATTATCTTAGTTTATGCTTCATTCATTAAACTGCATGTGAAATATATGTTATTCTTTTATTATATTTTTTCAACATCCATTTCTCTTTGTAATTATTTTGCTAAGTGACAACGGGAGAGAAAATGGATCTAACATCTTTTGCCGGATACAGGATTTCTTTTGAGAAATAGTACATACAAGTATAGAACAATTCCTTACAATTTTGATTCTTTACAAATTAAAGATCGAGATATTATATCGGTCAAGGTTTGTCAATTATCAAAATATGGAGATTGTTGGCCCATTGGTCATGGTTAAACCTAATTTTAATAATTGATCTAATCCTGTCTCGATATAAGTGCTACTTAGACAATTGCTGGCAACTACCGTTCAAGACAAGAAGCCAGTTTGCCATTGATATTTCTTATTAATATAATTTTCATTAATTATTGAGTCTAGGAATACGATGTACACCGAGTCGTACTGGCAAATAGGCAACCCCAAATATTTTCAAAGTTCTTGTTTTGAAAACAAACCTACTTACAAAAGCTTCCAATTGCCCAACTTTTCAAAAAGACAAAAACCAGTTTGCAAAAACCCTAACAGAACACTAAGAGAATTCGGCCTGTGTTCGGCCAGAATTTGCCCCGAGTTCGTTTAGTGCCCGTTGTATTTTGAACTTGGTCCCCTCAATTACGGATGCAACGGCTATCTGCCGAGATTCTCTCAAAGAATTCTGCCCGAATTCTGTTTGAAAAACATATAAATAGAGAAGAATTTCCATCATTTCAATACACCTCTCTTCTCTTCTCTCTAAGCCTACTATGGTATTCCAAAGTATTCTAAGCTCTTTTATTTTCAAATCCCAAGACAGTTACAATCCTCTAGTCGATTTTCCAGTGCGGTACGATCTAGAAGTTTCAGAGTGATTGTAAGCATATGTTTGATTGAAAAAAAACATTCACAATTGAAGTTGGTCGAGTACTTCGGGTCAAAGCTCGCGTTGTAGAAGTTGTAAGAACTTCGCACAAAAACTTGCGACATTTTTCTATAGTAGATTTCAACTGGAAGCTAGAGTTATATCAACTGGACTAGTCCTCACAAGAGGAAAACCAATATACATCCTTGTGTTTGCGTTTGCTCTCTGCTCTCTACTTTTATTTACATATCTGTGATATATATATTCGGTGATCTTGTTGCTAATATTATTTAATAGCTAATTTTTTTGCTGCTACTCTATTTACTCCCCTAGAGTATAGCGCTTTACATTTCGTTCCTACAGTCGTGGGCGGCTGTGCGCAGCGTTCGCCGCACTGTTGCAACGTCGCTGCTGCTGCTGTGTGCGCCTGGCAGTACGCCTGGCAGTGCGCATTGTCGTACGCTACCGTGACCCAGCATCTGTGCGGGTGGCGCACTGCCCATAGAGCCACCGGGGAATGGGCGATGGTCACGACAAGGTGGTTGCTTGCCATCGGGTAGATGGTGGAAGAGAAGAAAGAGGAGAAGGAAGAGCATGGTGGTGCTGGTGGTGTCTTATTTTGAAGAAAAGATGAAGGAGATGAAAGAAAGGGGAGATGGAAAGAGCATGTGTAAGGGGTCGGGGGCTTGCTTGGCCAGATGGAGGAGCAGACGTCGTACGGCGTGGCCTCTGCTCGCCTACAACTTGTAGGAGCAGTACCATGTGGTACTCTCTAATAAGAGCAGCTGCTCTCTAAAGCTTACAGCTACGGTTACGAGTTAGGGTTCCTTGGGCCTAAGCTGTGGGCTAGGCTTGGGCTCTAGACTGGATGCAACATCTCCACAAACACAGCTAACATGTGGGCTCATCACATATGAGGAATGGTTAAGAGGCCCAATGCTAAGGGAAGTGTTAAGAACATTATTGGTATGGGTTTAAGGTTTTCAAGATATTAGATAGGCACACATTAGATGGAATAAGCTAGGTATTTAGGGAGTACAAAAAAAAGTAATGTATGGGTTGCTAGGATTTTAAGAAATATATACAATTTAATTAATTATTAGAAATATATATAAAATATAGTTAGGCTGGGTTATTCGAAATAATATTACCGTATTTAATATATAAGGCAAAATATAATTTCAATTCTAATAGCAATAATAATATTAGAATTAATCAAATTGGAAGAGAGGCCCAAATAATATATACCATATACACACAGATTGGTTTAAAATAATTAAAATAATTTTATAATAAATAATTATATATAAATAAATTTAGATTATTTATGATCATTGATGAAATAATAGCATGCGGTAGCTCAATTGGATGGCACACGAGTGGCATGTGTACAGTAGGCTCAAAATAGATCAAAACCATATATTGGATCGATTAAGTTGGATAGAAGTCGAGCCCCAAAATTAAATAGGAAGTTCGGTCAACTTTTACTGTAGATGGTCAAATGACCTAAATTGACTAGAACGTTGCACGATGTAATTAGAATGCAAGAAAACATGTTTGAGTGGGACATAATATACCAAAATGAAGATAATCTTGCCTACTACAAACTCGTGAAGGAAGTTTCGAGAGATTGATATCCCTGGCGTTCCAAAAATCAAAGTCACGGAAGGTACATTTAATGATCAAAACTAATTAAAATAAAATGTCTATTAAAAACAATTCATTTAAATTTTTTAAAACAACCCTAAAATCCAGGGGGTTTACATCCTACCCACATTACAAGAATTTCATCTTCAAAATTTAAAATCATCCTATAGATCAAGCTATAGTATGTAGCTACTATGGCTACGCTACTCCATCTACTACCCTTGTGGTCACCTCTTCTGTTTCTCCTTACAATTATTTTTTATTTAGGTTCAACAAAGGTCCTTCTATCATAAGCTATGTCGTTTACCCTTTAGAATCTTAAATACCAATATGGAACCTTGATGTATACCCTAAAATATACATCATTCTCGGGATATGTATATAAGTCAACAATGCTTGGTTATCAGCCATATTTCTCAATCTCAATTGTAATAGTTGGGTTCCTTATCCTATCATAAGTACCCTTATATTATCAACCACAAGCTCTCTGCTTTAATTGCCTTCAATCCTTCTCTACAGTTTTTCCTTAAAATTTCAACATCTACCTTTAGGGTCTAATCAGCCCAGTTGCTAAATCTTACATGTGCTAAATCCTCAATTTTAAACTCTCATATTATTTATTGATTTATAAATTACCAATATACATATGTATTTGCTTTGTTCCTTGTTATTTTATCTGCTATCTTCCGATCTTGTACACAATATTTTAACTCTCTCTAAATCATCTTATATCGTTCCACGTATCGACCTACCCTCCAATCATATGCAATTAGTTTATAGATAACCAATCAAAATCCTACAAATGCCCAACCCTCAAATCATAAGTATAGGATTCAGATCCTTCAATCCGTAGTCACAACAATATAATATCTCATTACCCCATCTTAGATACCCTATCATCAAATTATACTATTAATTCAATCGTTCTTAATGGTTTCTAAGTCTACTATAGTCTGTCACTAATACATGTCCTATAATCTTAACCTAATCAATCCCTGTGAAAATCTACTCATCACCATCACACAATAACATATTATAGTTATACTATAGAATCCGTTAACGAGGTTTGTCTAGTCCATCCATTTATAAACATGGAGGTAACAAGGAATTAAGATTCTGACATGATATAGGATAAGATCAAATCAAATCCTGATTAAAACAAGATTTAGACACGATGAAGAATATCATCGAAGTCTAGGCACGAGCAAATACATGGTTGAAATCCAAGCCACGATCGAATTTAAATCACTTGAGTATATTCAAGAATCAAAAAAATTGGTGCGATAAGGAGATGACCAAAATCGATTGGCCACGATCAGAGTGGATCAAAACTTAGCAATATTGAATTTAATGAACGATTTAAGGATAGGAAAATCAACCTCTTCTACTAGTATAGGAAAATCAAAAGACAAGATTTGTAGAAGGAAGTCAAGAAAATTATCTCACTCTACTTCGACTACTACCAAGGTTTTCTGAAGTCCAGACATAGAAAATCCTGATCTTCAATCATGAAGGTCAAACTCTTCTATAACTACTATAGGCTTGACCTTTAATCCAGAGGCACTACTCGTGAAACATACTCCTTGTTATAACCCTCAATAACACTCACTAGTACTAAACTGATACGCTACACCTATCACTTATTACTCACCAATCCTGATACATCATGGACACTTACATCATCTTGGCACCCATGGTACACAGTCACTAACACCATAACTATATTGGTCATATGCTTGATACTCTTGGATACCAATTGGTAACTATACTCTGACACAACATATCTACAAGTTGCTAAGCTACTACACTATCCAAGAAGCTGCCTCAAAACTAATGAAGGTGAGGCCACATAAAGAACTGAACTAGAGAAACTAAAAGATATCCTGACACTGAGCAATTAAAGTGATGAAAGAGAACTCAATGATAACAAGGTGGAATGATATGGACGATATGTTAGGAACCAATTTAAGATATGATCTGATAACCATACACGTTTATCCGAAATCATGTTACCCAGAATTCTCGCCACACCAGTAAACATAGCTGCAATAAATGATAGAGTCCATATCTAATGTATATACCCTATAATCATATTATCTAGAATTCTCACAATGCCAACCGGTATGGCTGCGTGAAACTCTAAATTCCATAACTAAGATAAGTATACCCTAAATTAGGCTCTATATTTTTGTCATGCCAGCTAGTATGACTGTGATAAACTCTAGACTCTATAACTAAAGCAGACATTTATCTTTCACACTGTCCTCATCAAATACGTCATCAGAATATACCTTAATTTAGTCCATAAAGGTCATCTCGATACAAAATCAAAGTCAACAATGAACACCAAGATTCAATCAATGAACAAGAAAGAGTAAATGGAAACATGTGGAAACATATTTCGAGATAGGCTTTAGAGTAAGATTCTCAGGGGTCGTCCCAAGAATCTCTCAAGGAGTCCAAATATGTGATTGGGTGCCCAGCATGCTAAAATATTCTATGACTCAAAATCCTTATCCTAGGACAGGCTCGCAGTAGTATGACTAAGCCTAAGTACTACCACGACTTTGCATCAGTTGCGAAGACCAATCTGCATGGGCCACCACAAAAATGTGTCACTTTTATCTATTCATCTCATGTCTAATCTGTGGAAGCTTAGTCAAGTAAGGGTTGAGTTAAGGCATACGGGTCGCTAGTTAAGCCAAGAATCAAGATGAATAATTGGAGGCTCAAAATACTTGATTCTTAGAGATTAGATAGTCTCCTAGGTTTACGTTTGACCAAGGGTAAGATCCTAATCATTCTCAAATTTTAATGATTAGTAGATCATGATATTAGTTTTAGGGTCGAGGGGAGGATAAGTAACTCAAGGCAAGATTGTAGTTGCATGGCTAGTCGGTAGTAGCTATACTTGTGTATACCACTATCATGGCTATGGGGGATAATCTGTATCTATCTACCAAATACGAGCGTTTTGTCTTTCTAAATTAGTAAAATACGAAAACAATGAAGAGTTCAAGAAGGATGTCATTGAATACAATTACGTGATTGAAAGGCGAATATATAATTCAAGAGGAATTGTCAAGGCAGTCGTGGATGAGATCCTAGATACCTCAATATCTCAATCCACGTGGAATAATCATATGAAGAGCGAACCAAGTGCACTATGGTTGATCAGACCACAATACATTGATTCTAATTAGACCATATGCTTGTGGGCGTCCCCAGTATACATATGTCCTGAACAAACTCGATAAAGAATAAGCTTGCAAAACTAGGATACAAATAGCAACATTATTTATGATATTTACAAAGTAATAGTACGGGAGATAATGTTGAAAACAGTAATAAATAGCTCAAGTTTCACCAGGATCTAAGTCTTATCCGGTGTTCCTGCTTATACAGTCGTCCTACTGGCTCTTGTATCAGGTCGTGGTTGACCAATGGAGTATTGGCTACAAAATCTCTATATTCTAGCTTAACATATCTCCTCCACTAGCACATATTTAGTACCACCCAGTTATACTTCCTTAATGGATTATAAGAACACGGGGTGATAGGCTGTGAGGCATACTACCCAACTTATTAAAAACAACTAATATAGTGGTTGAGAAATATAACACGTATATCTAGTAAGAGTCGTCTTCCTACGCTCTCTATCCAACACGAAGGAAAAAGGTAAGATTTATAGTGGAAAGGAATCAGGCAGAAGGAAATCAAGGTAGTCGGATTAAGAATTTGAAATTTGAAATCAATGGAGGAGGTCAAACATGTGAATGAGATTCTAGACTCTAATCCTATATGCAAGCTCACATCGGTACAGTAACATAACCGAAGTGATAAATTTGACCTGTATGGGCCACCACAAAAAAATATAACACCCCAGTCCCAAATACTTAAGATTAGGTACGTAGACATGCCAGCTGCATACATACAAAGAGTACTCCAATATATGGAAACCTCGTATGTATCCATAAGCTGTAAAATGTAGTAAACCAAGACAACTAAATCTCATCCACCAAATAAGAGAATAATAATATGAATCAACTACAAAATTTGTCATTTATACATGTAGTTGGGCGGAGACAAATACACTACCAACTAATTGAAATGAAAGAAAATATACAAGGAAATGATCGATAAAATGGCAAGACGAACGAAAAGCAATCATCTTCGAAGGAATGGAGAAGATCACGGCCATGGCTAGAACACCTGCGAATGACAATAGCACACACCTCAAGAGATAACCAGGTCCTCAGAGGGACGTAACAAGATACATAAAGAACATGCCACATAACTGAATATATATAATATATCATCAATCATAAGTAAAGTAAAATAGTCCCAATTGTAGCAAGATCCAATATCTTATCATCGAAATAGTGGACTACCCCTATAACCAAACAAGGACAAGGAGTAGTACACTATACCGTGATGCGAAATTGTCCCAAGCTACTAATGTAACGGGGGTGATATGACATTGACGAGGGTTACCTGACCATTCTAATGTGTTTATGCAGTTAAGAACAAACCATCAACGCATGGGCACTCTGGCTGCATAAAAATTAGGTATGGTCTCACAGGGTACCAGGGACCTCAAAGCATAACATTCATTGAATGTCAGAGGCCAGCAGGAAATCAGGTATCAGGATCCATGACCGTATCTCCAGCGGAGATAACCGACAATAATAGGAAAGTGCATACGTGGCCCATACGTTAAGGAACTGTTCTTCCTACCCAATGCTTAGTAGAGTCACATCCATGACTCCTATACCTCTACTAACTGCCAAGTCTCCTAACATGCCTCTATTAGCAGTTAGCCCTAACGCATGTGCACAGGTGATCAGCCATCATGTAAGTACCTCTACATGCTACTCATTTCACACATACCTCATGGTACAACTATGTCAAGGTTTATGATATACTCTACAAATGGTAGTCCCTTAACTCTATGTCCATATGCAATCAAAGGATAATAAGTAAAGTAAAGCTAATATTACTTAGCAGGTAGTAAGGCAGGAATTATAATAATGGTACAGCTACAAAACTGGAAATAACAAACAGTGATATGCAAATAACAAAAATGTAGACTAAATATAAGTAGTAAATATGGCAAGGTATCTTGCATGAGGTTGTGTGCAAGGGCGATGTCCAATAGCTCGAACCGTCAGAATAGTGAAGCGATGAAAACCAAATTCCGCATGCATCCTCGGATGCTGAAATAAACACCACGAACGTGTTTGGAATAAAAGATATGTCTAGGAAACGTCTATTCAAAAGTCTAATTCTGGAACAGGGACAAAATCATAATTTTAGGTCAAAACGATGTCCGTCGTTGGACACATTTTGCACCAAAACGCGTGCCAGAATCTACGATCTCTAAATTCGTTAAACTACATGTCTACAAGTCCGTTTTGATGAGACAAATCTATCCATATGTCCAAAGTTAGATTTCGGCGGGCCGTGCACAATTTTACCTCTTGGAGCGGGTCGTAGGCCCGCCAAATAGGCGTTCCAATCGACCTTCTCAGAATCGGACCAAACTTGGCACACACGACCAGAAAATCAAGTCGGTCCTGTTGGCATAAGTTTTTTTCTCGAACCGACGACTGTACACAAAATTATGGCTTAATTTGCAAAGGGTCGATACGGGGATATCTTGACGGATACGCACTGATTTCGTCGGGCACACGCAATGAAATTGAGTTTTGTCAGTTCCCACACATTGACAACATCCATACGTGTCTTTCGATGCTTATGGGTTGTGTCCCGACCCGCTACCTAAATTGTTGGGCCAGGCCGAGGCATGCCCAGCCAACGTTGAGATAAAACGTAGTAAGCTGTTCTAAAGACAACAGGATAAGACTAAATGTGCTAACAGTTCTATAAGTGAAGAAGAATCATAAATGCTCCAAACACAAAAGTCGTCGTATATAGTAAAATATCCAAGTACAAGTGAACTGAAATGTAAAACTGGATACATGTCCAGTTACAAAAAGATATAGTCTAATACATGTCTACTCTCAAAAGTCTAAGTAAACAAAAGACAACTAGGCAAGGTTCCCTGCAGGAACATCCTCGTAAAGCAGAGCCGGGTCCTCGGCAGTATCTCCATAGTATGTGTCACAGAATAACTCCTCCTCAGTAAGGATACCTACAACGTTATCCTGTCAGGACGGGAGCAAGTACTAAATCTAACAAACATATAATACTGATCATGTGATGAAAAGGAAATGACATATCATGTTGGTTCAGTTTTAGGTATGTTTTAGCATGGCGATAGATATATATTTTAAAGTTTAAAACTGTAGTAGGTGAGTGATCAGTCAATAGGTAATCAGGATGTACAGCGGTACATATCAATTTTCTGATGTGCACATACGTCCACATAACGGCATCGGTGTATATTCATACACAAACGCGGGGACCAGACAAATGACACAGATACATATAGAATGTAACGGTGCTCGGTAAATACATACGGAGAAGGGGGTCATGATCACGTACGCTACTAGCAGTTTTTCCTTAACCCGTTATTTAAGCATGTGAGAGAGATTATGAGATACGGTATAAACATGGTAGAGACTGAAAGTAATACAACATGTAAAGTTCTAACTTGCTACCCCAAGGATCAGCATTTAACATGGTTGGTGATTCACAGTTTTATGGTTTATAGCAGTATGTAAAGTTCGTAGAAAGTACTTGCCTCTAGCAAAGCAAAATAAAACAAGCTGCGATAACAATGCTATGGATGTCTGGTAGCTCGTCACTGTAGAAGTAAATATAACAACTTAGTTTTTTACACTAAGCTAAAACACTAGGACACTAATTGGTGAAACACGACTTGTGATTGGGCACCTAGCCAAAATGATGACTTTGGCATAGGAGACCAATGTGGGGTGACACACTTTGTTAACTAACTTTCTAGGGTCTTTACACTAGTGAGGGATGGGGTTCAACACGGCTAAAACTCCAAATAACACAAAAAGCTACAAGTCGTAATTAATCAATAAATAAATCAAAAGATCATTGTGTTCTAACCATTTTTGAAGTAGACAAAAAGCCTAGTTTTTCTTAAAGTAAAGTACCAAGGTGATCCTTGTTAATCATAGAATTTATTATAATTTTTTTGGAATTTATTAACCAGTACAATATTTTATAAAATCAGTTTCCTAAGTATAAAAAATGAGTTTTGGTTTCAATGCCAAACTAGTGGCAAAACAGTAAATTAAATACTAAAAAATTATACTAAATTAGCTAACTTAACATAGTATCTAAAAACTATTTTTCTATAATTTTAGCAGTACTTTAAGTATTTTAGAAAATCAAAAACAGCATTGCACACAATAATTAATTATCTGCATATTTTGTCCATGTATATAATTTGAACCAAAGTTCAAATACAGGACCCAAGGCCATGAATCAAGTCCAATATGACTTGTACAGGTCTTGAATGTGTGAAAACACAATTGGACCCAATACCATGCTAGGCTTGGACACCAAATGGTTGCAGTAATTTAGATAGAGAAAATACTAAGGGTAGAAATGCAAAATAAATATTAATATTTTAATAAGGTAAAATTTTACATAGAA
>JANAVB010039220.1:11598989-11691489 GCA_029216955.1 Iris pallida
CCCTCCCTGAGGTCCCTTCTGCTGCTGCAGGCTGCCGAACCTCTGCTGCTGAGTCAGAGTGGTCCTCTAGTCTTCGCTACTGGGCACTCTCGAAGCTGATGGGTGGCAGACCCACAGCCAAACACTGCCACAACTTCTTCCTGCAGATGGAAGCGTCGTGGCCTACCCTCTTGCAGATTGCACAAATACCTCCCTTCGGCTGCTGTCGGGATCCCGGGGCTCTAACTGGCGGGGTCTGATGATGTGATATAGGGGGACAGTAAGCCTGCTGGGGCGACGTCGGTGCTCTCTGCTGGAAAGTCTGACGCTTGGACGGTCTCTCATGGTGTACAGAAGCCGGCCTCTTGCATGACAGAAGACGCTCCTCGATGCTCCGGGCCAACTCTAGGCTCTGGTAGTAGTCAGTCGTACCGTTTGCCACTATAAGAATGCCAATGTCTGGAACTAGACCATGGCAAAACCTACGGGTCATCTCCTCTGGATCAGCAACCAGACTAGGAGCGAAACGGCTCAGGCGACTAAACTCTGCCACATACTCATCAACAGAACGGTTCTCCTGCTGGATGTTCTGGAATCGTAGCCCCATGGCTACTCTAGCAGTGGTCGAGAAGAATTTCTTCTTGAACTGGGTCTTGAACTGGTCCCAGGTGGCTCTCCCTCTCGCAAACAATGGCTCATTCCGGAACCAGACTCCTGCTAAGTCTATCAGCAGAAATCCTGCTGCCTCGACCTGGAGGTCATCCGGCATCCTAACTCCCAAGAGCTTCCTCTCTACAGAATCTAGCCAGTCATCAGCTACTACTATGCCCTCAGTCCCTGAGAACTCCTTGGGATTCAGACCCATGAAGTCCTTGATTGTCCCCGCTCTCTGCCGTAGCTCTACATGTGGTGGGACCACGGGACGTCCCTCAGAACGCTCCATGCTCTGGCGGAGTAGGGTAGTCTGCTCCTGATGGGTTGTTAGAAACCCCTGGATCAGTGTGAGCAGCTGGGTCCCGTCGAGTGTGACGGAAGCCTGGGTGGGTATAGTGATAGGGGGTGGTGGAAGTATCGGGTCCTGCCGGGCCTGGGATGTGGAAGGTGGTATCTGGATCTGTGGATCTGTGGAGTGGGGGAATATGGTAGGTGGAGATGTATCAGTCAACTGGTCAGCTGACTGGATATGGAGGGCCCCATTCTCGGGGGTAACATACTGGGATGAACGAGTAAGCACCATCTAAATTACACATAAAGGACTTTATAAGGACTTGTTTAAAGTAAGTAATCATATGCAAGGAAATCTAATTACAATAGCAAACATGCGATGTATTTCCTATGTTGCAATCCTAGCATTCCTCTAAGTGTTCTAAGCGTCTTTCCTAATGTTGTCTAATTACATTAAGTTCCTAATTGCAGGCATGCTTGGTACAATAACGTAACCAAACAGTTTAGTCAGGACCTGCATGGGCCACCACTAAAAACATGTCACGATCCGCTACCCAAATTGTTGGGCTAGGCCGAGGCAGGCCCAGCCTACGTTGAGATAAAACGTAGTAAGCTGTTCTAAAGACAACATGATAAAACTAAATGTGCTAACAGTTCTATAAGTGAAGAAGAATCATAAATGCTCCAAACACAAAAGTCGTCGTATATAGTAAAATGTCCAAGTACAAGTGAACTGAAATATAAAACTGGATACATGTCCAGTTACAAAAAGATATAGTCTAATACATGTCTACTCTCAAAAGTCTAAGTAAACAAAAGATAACTAGGCAAGGTTCCCCGCAGGAATATCCTCGTAAAGCAGAGCCGGGTCCTCGGCAGTATCTCCATAGTATGTGTCACAGAGTAACTCCTCCTCAGTAAGGATACCTACAACGTTATCCTGTCAGGACGGGAGCAAGTACTAAATCTAACAAACATATAATACTGATCATGTGATGAAAAGGAAATGACATATCATGTTGGTTCAGTTTTAGGTATGTTTTAGCATGGCGATAGATATACATTTTAAAGTTTAAAACTGTAGTAGGTGAGTGATCAGTCAATAGGTAATCAGGATGTACAACGGTACATATCAATTTTCTGATGTGCACATACGTACACATAACGGCATCGGTGTATATCCATACACAAACGCGGGACCAGACATACGACACAGATACATATAGAATGTAACGGTGCTCGGTAAATACATACGGAGAAGGGGGTCATGATCACGTACGCTACTAGCAGTTTTCCCTTAACCCATTATTTAAGCATGTGAGAGAGATTATGAGATACGGTATAAACATGGTAGAGACTGAAAGTAATACAACATGTAAAGTTCTAACTTGCTACCCCAAGGATCAGCATTTAACATGGTTGGTGATTCACAGTTTTATGGTTTATAGCAGTATGTAAAGTTCGTAGAAAGTACTTGCCTCTAACAAAGCAAAACAAAACAAGCTGCGATAACAATGCTATGGATGTCTGGTAGCTCGTCACTGTAGAAGTAAGTATAACAACTTAGTTTTTACACTAAGCTAAAACACTAGGACACTAATTGGTGAAACACGACTTGTGATTGGGCACCTAGCCAAAATGATGACTTTGGCATAGGAGACCAATGTGGGGTGACACACTTTGTTAACTAACTTTCTAGGGTCTTTACACTAGTGAGGGATGGGGTTCAACACGGCTAAAACTCCAAATAACACAAAAAGCTACAAGTCGTAATTAATAATAAATAAATCAAAAGATCATTGTGTTCTAACCATTTTTGAAGTAGACAAAAAGCCTAGTTTTTCTTAAAGTAAAGTACCAAGGTGATCCTTGTTAATCATAGAAATTTATTATAATTTTTTTGGAATTTATTAACCAGTACAAATATTTTATAAAAATCAGTTTTCCTAAGTATACAAAAAATGAGTTTTGATTTCATATGCCAAACTAGTGGCAAAACAGTAAATTAAATACTACAAAATTATACTAAATTAGCTAACTTAATATAGTATCTAAAACTATTTTTCCATAATTTTAGCAGTACTTTAAGTATTTTTAGAAAATCAAAAACAGCATTGCACACAATAATTAATTATCTGCGTATTTTGTCCATGTATATAATTTGAACCAAAGTTCAAATACAGGATCCAATGCCATGAATCAAGTCCAATATGACTTGTACATGTCTTGAATGTGTGAAAACACATTTGGGCCCAAATACCCATGCTAGGCTTGGACACCAAATGGTTGCAGTAATTTAGATATACAGAAAATACTAAGGGGTAAAAATGTAAAATAAATATTAATATTTTAATAAGGTAAAATTTTACATAGTAACTATAAAAGTATGAATATTATCTTATAAAGATAATTTACACTAAGCTAAGTAATATACATATATAAAATAATATATATATACATAAATATAGGGATATTTACATAATGGATATATATATGTAAAAATTACATATATATATATATATATATATTTTTTTTTTTAAATTATATATATATATATATATATATATATATATATATATATATATATATATATATATATATATATATATATATATATAAGAAAATACTCAACTATATAATATATATATATATATACAAGAATAATGTATACATATACATATAATAGTATATATATAATAATATATACACAAGGAAATATATATATACATAAATATATATGTATACATAATACATACATATATATATATACATACATAAAATAATGAAGTATATCTATATATATATATATATATATATATATATTATATATAAATATATATATATATATATATATATATATAAACAACAAATATATATACATAAATATAGTATATATATTAATACATATATATATATATATATACAAATATATGTATATACATATATATATAAATAGATATTTTATATAACAGAAAAAGAAATATATAATATATATAAATAGATATATATATAAATAGATATATATATAACAAAAAAAAATATATATATAAATAGATATATATATAACAGAAAAAGAAAAAGGAAAAAGGAAAAGAAAAAGAAAAGAAAAAGGAAGACAGCCAGGGGGACTCGAACCCAGGCCAACACAGCGCGGGGGGGGGGGGGGGGGGGGGGGGGGGGAGGGGGGGAGGGGGGGGTTTAGGCTAGGTCGGGCTGGCCAGGGGGTCAGCCCGCTGCTCGTGTTAAGGGTTAGGGTTTTGATTCTTTTATTTAGTTTAGGTTAGCATTTACATAAAAAAAATATAAACATCTGTCCTGTGTCCTGACAGTTAAGGACACAGGATTTCTCGTGTCCGTGCTTTGCACGACACGCACGAAGGCTAGAACGTGTGTCGAGACACTGGACTAGTGTCCCCGTGTCCTGGCGAACCACGCACGTGGCTTTGGGACACGTACGACACGAGATGGGCTCTGCTACTCACGTGTCCGACTTCGAAGGAAGTTTTCGAAGGCGGAGACGGCGGCTAGGGGCGTTGGGACGATGGCGGAGCGGTGGCGATCGACGCGTCTCGGCGTGGCGAGCTCGTCGGCGGTGGTTGGGGGCTGTGACACTCGGCGTAGGGGCGGCGCTGGGGGTCTCGCCGGAGTTAGGGTTAGGTCTAGGGTTTTATGGAAGAACGGGGGCTGTGGCGGTCGTCGGTGGTCGAGAATGTGGTAGCTAGGTTGGGGGGTTGCTGGGGTTTAAATAGGGAGGAATCGAGGCGGTCGGACAGCCGGATTTGGCGGGGGCAGGGCGGTCATGTCGGTCGGGGCAGCTAGGGGGGTCAACGCGAGTGGGTGAGAGGCAGAGGAGAGAGAGAGTTCGGTCGGAAGGGGGGTTAGGTAGTTTTGCATTTAGGTCCTTTAGGTTTTAGGATTTGCACAAAAGCATTAATAGTGAGCAATTGCAAAATAATATTTGCATTCCTCAATTAAAAACAAATTCCTAATTACAAACTGATATAAAAATAATTTGAATAATTACAAAACAGTATTAAAACAATTCTAATAATTGCAAATTGATATTAAAACATTTTAGAAAATTACAAATCAATATTTTTGTATTTTAAAACTCATTCAAAATCATTTAAAAATTCTAGAAAAATTCCTAAAAATTCCTATTAATTATTTTAAGGCTAAAATTAACATTAAAAATTAATTAACACCAATTTAACTAAAATTGAAAAACAGGGGCTGACAGGTTGCGACCACGTCGACCGGTTTGTCAGGGCACATGCCGTATCGGGAAATTTTTCTAAAAGTTTACTGTTTTGAAAACGGGGTTTTTCCTGTTTTTGGAAATCAATCTTCTCGATACACAGTTGATGAAGTTAGAATCTATAAAAGGGATTGCGAAGTACTATAGGTTTTCTAGGACTCCCTTTAATTAGATTTTGAAAATTCCATATATCATGTCATGAATCGACATTCTAAGTTAGGGTTTGGGAATCGATTTTTGTTCAATTTTGAACAGTTTTCTCATGAACTTTGGGTCGATTTCTCGGCAGACATATTACAAATCAACATGAACTATTTTATTGAATTGAAAGAGGGTTGTATAGAGTATAAATCTGTGGAGACGGATCTGGAAAACATTTGGTATCGAAGGAGGAATCGGAACACGAAGTCGGGGTTGCGGCCACAGCGCTGCCCCTGTTTCCAGGCGCATGTCTCTGTTGCTGGCCGTCCGGCGACTTTGCGGCCATGCACGCGGCAGTGGCAATGTCGTCCAGTGTCGAAGGATGCTCAGGACAGTCGTAGGGCACAACTAGGGTTGTTTTTATCTCTCTCTCTCTATATCTCGACACTTATATATATATATATATATATATATATATATAACCGGGTGTGGTGTGCAAATGGGTCGGCTGAGTTCCCTTATGGGCTTGATTTGCTGGAGGTCGGGTTTTAGCTCATTTGTCCATCTCGGAGATCAGCAAGGTCTCGCGAGAATTGAGTTATATTCTTTCTTTTCTTTTCTTTTTTTTTAAAAAGTTATATATATAACTTAATATATAACCTTTAAAATTTAATCAAAATTAAACCAAAATTTGTAAAAATATACAATTAAATTCTACAATAATATAGTAAAAATTTTAAGTAACAGTCTCTCATTTAACAAGGCATCTATAAAATATTTAATACTTGTAATATATTTACTTTAAATCTAAATATATACACTTATATAGATATATGTAGCATACACATACGTATACCTTATAATACAGGAAATGGATCCTAGGAATTTGTTAACACACCATTTTCCTTAGAAATTTCTTTTAGTACCAAGTCTTAAAAGTAAATAAGGCTAGCATTATTTCTAGTTTTGGTTTATTCGAAAGATAAATAAAATTTATATACTATTTTCTAGCCTATTTAATAAATATGAAAATGTCATAAAAGAAAATTTTATAAAAGTAGGGGGTTTTATAGAAAATATATTAGTCCAGTAATTCATTAGTCCAGAAAGTCGATAGGCCTGAAACCACGTATCTCAAGACTATGAATCCATATGATACCAATCCGTGAATCCATCGTGTCAGAAATCAAATAAAACACTAATATAAACATGTATCATAGAAAATATCAAATGATAGAAACTATCATAGAATGTACTCACCTGCTGTCCTGAGCAACAAGTGTGAATGGAGGCCCAAAGCGGAATCACAAACACCTAAATATGAGATTCTAATGTTAATTAATGCTTTGGTATGTGAAACAGGGATATCTAAAATAAAATATGCATTCTAGGTCAACTCTAGGCCAATACTAGGTCTCCATAGTCAAATTAGGATAATTGTCAATTTTAGCGATGTGAGACCACTGGAATCGACTGATCTCAGTTTTGACGCACAGATTCTGAGATACGAACATGAATAGGAATTAATTATAATTAAGGGTGATACATAAGGAAAAATCTACAGACATAGTCGGATGACGAAACAAATATCACTAACGTATCCAGAATGGTCAATTAGCTGGATAGCCTACCTATAAGTCCAATTTGAACACAAGGGCAAAATGGTAATTTTGTGTCAAAATAATGTCCGCCGTTGGACCCACTTTGCACCAAAAAATATGCCAGGATAGAAGTCCACTAAACCTAGCAAATATATATCTACAAGTCCAGAATGATGATACAAACCCAACAGTATATCCGAAATTAGATTCCGACAAGCCGATCTCAAAATGACCCGTTGATCGGGACATTGGGATCCGGTTTGCACGGAAATGCATGACGGAGTTCGTTTCCTCCAAACTCAGCAAATTATATATGAATTTTAGCCAGAACGATGCCACGAGTCCACTGGTCGCATCAAAACTGGGAGTCCCGTGTTCGAAATTAGAATTTTACAAGTTGGAAATTTTAGTTTCGAGAGGCCAACTTTGGCATCAATTTCAACCAACCAAACGACATCCTATAAGCAAAAATATTTTATAGCACGAAAGCGGTTATACCTGCTACGCATTAGAGTTGGTAGTTAGTCAATCGAAGCTTCGACGAGAGAGAAATGAATCCGCGAAGTTGGCTCCACAAACCGTCCAAAATATATGCAATTTAAATGGTCAACTTGGAGGCCTATTTTGATCTATCAAACGATCGAATTAACGATTGAATTTTAGGTGAGCAAAGGGGTATATACCGAGAATAAGATGAAAGAATGGGATCGACGATCCAACTGTCGGATTATCCAGATAACGCGTCCAAAGTTGTCCCGAAATACCATTCTCGATATGATTTTGCGTGCATCACGGCGAGGTTTCATGCAAATCGCACGAATCGACGCTGTCATGCGTCGAGGATAATGGGAACACTGGAGGGAGGTTCATTGGGGCATGGCGGGGCCGTTGTGGTGATGAGGCGGCATGCGGTTGCTCCGTGATACTGTTGTTGCTCGCTCTCGGTCGCACACGTGCATGCGCTTGTGGTGCTACGGGCCTCGCCTGGCCGGTATGCCAGAGGGCGGTGGTGGTGCGCCTTTGCCAGGATTGTCGCACGATGCTCCGGTGGTCACGGGCGGCTGCGCACGACGTTCGTCGCGCTGCTGCAACGTCGCTGCTGCTGCTGTGTGTGCCAGGCCGTACGCATTGTCGCGTGCTGCCGTGGCCTATCATTTGTGTGTATGGCACGCCACCCATTGGGTCGCCGGGGACCGACGGCGGTCGCGGTGAGGTGGTTGCTGCCATCGGGTGGGTGATGAAAGAGAAGAACGGGGAGGAAGAAGAGCATGGTGGTGATGGTGGTGTTTTATTTTTAAAGAAAAGATGAAAGAGATGAAGAAGAAGAAGAATGAGATGGGAAGAGCATGTGTAAGGGGTCGGGGGCTTGCTCGGCCAGCTGGAGGAGCAGGCGTCGTACGACATGGATTCTGTTTGCCTGCAACTTACAGAAACAGTACCATGTGGTAATCTCCAATGAAGAGCAGCTGCTCTCTAAAGCTTATGGCTACGGTTACGGGCTAGGGTTGGTTGGGCCTAAGCTGTGGACTAGGCTTGGGCTCTAGAGTGGATGCACCATCTCCACAAACACAGGTAACATACGGGCTCATCGCGTATGAGGAATGGTTAAGAGGCCCAAGGCTAAGAAAAGTGTTAAGAACATTATTGGTATGGGTTTAGGGTTTTCAAGATATTAGATAGGCACACATTGGATGGAATAGGCTAGGTATTTAGGAAGTGCAAAAAAAAGTAATGTATGGGTTGCTAGGATTTTAAGAAATATATACAATTTAACTAATTGTTAGAAATATATATAAAATTTAGTTAGGTCGGGCTATTCGATATAATATTACCGTCCTTAATATATAAGGCAAAATATAATTTCAATTATAATAGCAATAATAATATTAGAATTAATGAAATTAGAAGAGAGGCCCAAATAATATATACCATATACACATAGATTGGTTTAAAATAATTAAAATAATTTTACAATAAATAATTATATATATAAATAAATTTAGATCATTTATGATCATTGATGAAATAATAGCATACGGTAGCTCAATTGGATGGCACACGAGTGGCAAGTGTGCAGTAGGCTTAAAATAAATCAAAACAATATATTGGGTCGATTAGGTTGGATAGAAGTCGAGCCCCGAAATTAAATTGGAAGTTCGGCCAAGTTTTAATGTAGATGGTCAAACAGCCTAAATTGGCCAGAAAGTTGTGCGATGTAAATATAATACAAGAGAACAAGTTTACGTGGGACATGATATACCAAAATGAAGATAATTTTGCCTACTACAAAACTCGTGAAGGAAGTTTCGAAAGATTGACATCCCCGACGCTCCAAAAATCAAAGTCACGAAAAGGTACATTTAATGGTCAAAACTAATTAAAATAAAATATCTATTGAAAACAATTCATTTAAATTTTTTAAAACAACCCTAAAATCCAGGGGGTTTACAGCAGCCACTTGTCTATTGCCCTATTGCACAAGGCAACAGTCCCCTACTCTCTATTCACTTATCCACCATATGTCTATCTATCTATGTAGCCATATATCAAGCTAATTAATTACCCTCCTATCTATGCAAACACTCACACACTATCAATGTTCAGTCCAAACTATGAACGTGCTCACAAGATTCTACACCACTCACCAAAATATATAACCTATCCTATCTATCTAACTCTCCATCAATCTATGGACTACCCCCTCCCCCCCAAATACCAACATGTATTTTTTCTCCTTATACACACACAGTTAAGCCTATAGGTACGACCTTATCTTCCTATGGCTATATACCCCTTCCTCACTTCTATAACAGACACACACCCGGCCTATACATATACAATCTATATATGTGGGACACCATCAACTCCTATAAGTATACAAGGTGTATATATATATATATATATTTATACAAGGTATATATATATATATATATATATATATATATATATATATATAGAGAGAGAGAGAGAGAGAGAGAGAAAGAGAGAGAGAGAGATATGACACGTACATATATAAGTATATATACATAGGCACATATATATAGGCCACACACATGTAGGCTCAAATCTAACCATGTGTTTCATGAGATATCATGACACCACACCACGTATCCTATTTAGGACATGCACCCAAAATCTCAACTTAAAAAGGACACAAAATTTCTTTGGGGGCACGTGTCGAACACTTGGTGCACTAGTTTACGATACGCCTAATATACTCTATCAAATTTTGTCTGCATCCTACCAAACTTCATAGGCAAGCCAAAAATAGGTAGAATATATATATATATATATATATATATATATATATATATATATATAGAAAAAAAATATATATATATATATATATATATATATATATATATAGAAAATATATAGAAAATATATAGAAAATATATATATATATATATATATATATATATATATATATATATATATATATATATATATATATATATATTATATATATATATTTATTTTTATTTTATATATATATATATATATATATATATATATATATATATATATATATAGGAACATATATATAGGAACATATATATAGGCCACACACATGTAGGCTAAAATCTAACCATGTGTTTCATGAGATATATATCATGACACCACACCACGTATCCTATTTAGGACATGCACCCAAAATCTCAACTCAAAAAGGATACAAAAATTCTTTTGTGGACACGTGTCGAACATTTGGTGCACTAGTTTATGATATGCCTAATATACTCTATCAAATTTTGTCTGCATCCTACCAAAATTCATAGGCAAGCCAAAAATAGGTAGACACACCTAATTAGTGAGCCACTAGGCTAGTGTCAAGTGCCATATGAAATAGAGCAAGGGCACAACATGTGTAGGAGGCCCAAAAACTTCCAAATTGACCCCGTATCCTACCTTATCCAATTGTGGACACGTAGCTAGCCTCACAACACACTAACAAACCTAATTAGGTCACCTAATACCAAACAATTGGTATACCATTCTTGGATTTTCCCAAGAATGGTACAAAAACTCTATATAAAAGTCTCCAAATGGGTCCAATGAAGCCCAAGCTTCTCCACATGGGTAGCCCTAATACATGGGTGGTTCCTAAATGACTATTGACACTAATTAGAAACAACTACAAGGATTAAATTCAGATTTTACCTATTGGAAGATGGATTCCCAATGCAAAGTCCAAAGGGGACACAAATGGACACAACCTTCAAGAGTGGACACCTCCTTCAAGCTTCACTCATTCCAATACTTCCTCCTTGCTAACCCAAGCTCTAGCCTCCTTGAGATGACAATTTGAAAGGGTTGGAAAACAATTTGGGAATGGTGGAGTTGGTTCTTCTTCTCAAATGAAGAGGAAATGAAGGGGAGGCAAACTAGGGTTTCTAGAGGCTAATAAATAAACTCAAAGAGAAATTTTATAGGATGTATAACCAACCACTATTCCTAACCCTAAATACATTATAAAGTGTCTAATAAGCCCTCACAATTAATGATAAAGGTTTATTTTAGGAAGGGATTTAATTAGGAAAGATTCTATTAACTAAAGAAAGTGTTTTCCTTAATCATTGCTCTCTAATTAATGGGTGCACCAAGACTAACTAATGGGTTCACTAATGGTGTCTTGACAAGCCTAGTTGGGTCCATCTAGGTTCACTAATAACTAGTCTAACTAGTAGCTACAACTAGCAACTAACTATATCATATATTTAATTATATAAAACAATACCTATCATGGAAAAATAAAATAAATACTAGCACTACAATTAATATAAATATAATTTTTAAATTGGTACAAAATAGAAAAAGATAAAATACCCCTATTCTTGAAAAGTGGCAGTCACACCTTTATATAGTTTAAAGAATAGTGGGCTGAAAGTGCAGGCACATAGGGATCCTACACAAGATCACTTATAACATGACAGGAAAAGATGGTAGGTATATTCACCTTACGTCGGGTAAGGATGAGTGCGTCGATGTTGATAAGAAGTCACGAAACAACACAAGATTAATATTGGTTGCCTGCTTGCTTATGTGAATCAAATAACATGCTTGCCATGATAACATGCTTTACTGCTTTCAAATATGCCATAAAACTGATTCAAAGACAAAGATACAAAGATCACTAAATTGTATGCTGCATGATTCAATTTATCTACATAATATCGATTTAGTAAAGGGGGTTAATATCAGTACGCGAGAGGATTAGTTCTGATCCCCCCACCAGATTGCTTGCACGATGCAGGTAATGGATTGATCGCGACGGATTTTCTCTTGAACGTGCTGAGGCATGGAATGTCGTAGCATTTTGAGGCATCTGACCGCATTGACGCTCAGACTTGCAATGGGATGATGCAGCCGGGATATACAAGATATGATGGGCAAGAGAGAACCGGAGTGTTATAAGCCAATATGAAAAATTCAGTTGGGCTATTGAAAGCCTTTGTAACCTCAGTTTATTTATCAATAAAGAGAATTATTTTGTGTACTATGTTTTTTCTACTGCTAATTACAAATCAAAGATAACAATTTTGAGAACTTGGTATCTTGCCTTGTACGAGTATAACTCCAGACTCGTACGATATTACGCCCCAGCGAGGACGATCGATCCGGTAAAATCAAGTAAGGATGAACGATTTTTCGAGTCGAAACATGACAAATTGGTATCAGAGCTCTAGGTTTAATTTTCTCAGGACACTTGTTTCATTTCAATTCTAAAAGTTGACCACCACAATAAAATTACTCTTGACTCTACTCGATGCCGCACTGGATGTTCCATACAATAAGTCTAATACAAGTCCAGTAATTTTGCCGCATATGTTTTGAAAATTATATGATGTTTACTGAGAAAATCATGAAAGGTTTATTGTATTGAGTGCAACAAGCTGTGAAATATTTGTTGATGCAAGTGCAATAAGTCATGAGATGTGAATTGAGATGTTTGTTGCTGCAAGTGCAACAAGTTGTGAAATATGAATTGTGATGTTTGTTGTTTCATTGCAACAGTCAATATAAGAAATATTAGTTGTATCGATATAATAAAAGTCGTGGAATATTATTGTATCAATTGCAACGAGTTAAATTGTGAATGATGCGTTGCAATGAAAATAAAAGTTGATATCGAATGTGTTGAAGGGATTCGAGTTTTGGCTTTGAATGTCAAAAATTTATCGTTGTACGAGGTACAACGGATGTCAGAATGGATGTCAAAAATAAAATATTACACAAAGTGCAATGGATGTCAAAAATGAATGCCGAAAATAAATCGTTGCACGAGGTACAACAGATGCAGAAATAAATCGTTGCACGATATGCAACGGATGGAACATAAATCATAAATCGATAGAAATGAATTGGTTCGGTTGCACACCAAACTTATGTTGGAAAATGAATACATTGGTCAAATTATGTCGAATTTTGATTAATCAAAAGTTACGATTGAGATCGACATGATCACTGCGAAAATTGTGAGATGGAATAGACTGTTGGTTCATACCCGTTATGATGCAGATGAAACAACTTAATTTATGAGTGGTATATTGACATACCACCTACGCGATGAATGACTCGATTCTGAGTGGTATATGTTATACCACTTGTGCGATAGATTGCATTGACACGTTATATGAATTGTGAAAGGTTTGTCCGCAACGGACGGGATAGTAGCGAGACTCGATTGAAAATTTGTATGACGGTATGTTGATGCAAGTGTTCTTCGATAATCAGTTAGAACGATAAGGCGGGACTTGTTTCATTGAATGATACATCGGACAAAAATTTATAAGTCAGTCGAATAACTTAGACTAGCGAAATGGTTTTGCTTTGAGATAATAATCAGATTGGCGGAATAGGAAACTCAATATTATAATCGAATCACATGACGTGTGAACTCGATAAAAATGTTGGTCTATGCGAATTGAAATCGAATCGCACGACTTGTGAATTTGATGAAAATGTGGGCCGATATGAATTGTAATTGGGTCGCATGACTTGCGAACTCGATGAAAATATTGGCGATACAAATTGTAATCGAATCGCACGAATTGCGATCTTAATGAAAATTCGGTTGATGTGGATAAATTGTGTCTAAGAGATAGTTGGTTATATTGCGACAAAACTCATTTGAGTACAACTGAAACACGCAAAACTTAGAGGGCATCATCGTATAACTCGAGGTTTTGATGTTGGATAATCGGTAACTCGGTTACGCGATCAAAGTATAGCGGGATATGGCAAGTTGGAAAAATGATATGACGCATATAGAAATGTCCGTTAAGTACTTTGATGTATTTAATGTGAGAAGTCAACGTTGATACCGATTCAAAGTTGACCCTCATGCTATCGAAATTAATACGACCTATCGAAAATCGATATACCAGAAACGTAAGCATGATATGAGAAGACAAAACAGAATGGGCCTACGATATCGAGATTTTTGTAAATAATAATATAAGAATATCGAACAGGTTGATCGTACACTTTATGATTGATCAGACGAGACTATAAAGTCATCGACGATTGTTTCGATGCGTATAGCGTCTTAGACGTCGACCGTGGGTAGATAGACTTCAACTCGATACGAGTAGATGTTTCGTAAATTTTGGAATCATCGATGGGAGTGCATGAATTACTCGGAGGATAGTTGCGCCTCAGTTGCGCAGATAGAAATAATTATGTTTGAATTTGGGTAGTCCCATATAAATCGTCGAAGCGTGATTTGGCTCCGAAATAAGATATAGCATGGTTCATAGTAACTGTCCTTTGTTAATGATCCACTATTATCGAGCATAGCTTCGGGGCAGCTGACCCTAGAAAACTTGACCGCCAAATCAAAATGAATGTTGTAGACCCATAAGATGACCCATATGATGTGGCATATAGAATTGCGTCGAGAACAAATACAATGTGGTGCATGTTGATGATAAGTCTAGGCGATCAAATAATTATTTCAGGAATAGATGGAACAGCTTCGGCTGAGAAAATTTATAGTCGAATTTTGAGAATTGGTCGGATGAATGCTTGAATAATTTTGTTAGACAGATCGAAATAGAAATTTTACGAACAAACTTGGTGATACGGATAGACGATATAAAAATCGTGCTATGTACGAGAGCAAATAGTTATAGAATGACTTTCGAGTTATGTTGTTGGATTTGGATTCACCTAGCAATTGTGCTGGCGCGAATTAGAATTATATTCGATGTTTCGAGACGGACAAGCTAGAAATTTTCTACTTGATAGGAATCGAACATAAGACGTGTCATAAGGACCTTTGTGTCAACGATTGTTGCCTTTGAGCGTTGTCAACTTGAGTTAAACAATTATACCGAAAAGATCGTTGCCTTTGAGCATTGTCGACTCGAATTGAACTTTTGTGTGTCGGATAGATTGTGGCCTTTGTGAAATGTCAATTTAAAAGTTATGTCGGGAAAATTTGAGCACGGTGTCTAAGTAAGTCACCTAGCGGGCGTAGTCCTGAATGTTGATGCATTTGCAAGTTAACAAAGAAAAATCATGTTGAGGTGAGTTGCAAGGTAAAACTTCAGAAATAGTTGGACAACGACTTCGAACGCAATGCGTTGCAGAAACTTGTTGCGATTAGATGCGCGATGGCTTGTCGTGACGCATAGAATTAATATTTGGTGCTAAGACTACAAAAATTTGAAAATGTGATTTTTGAATTGAATCATGTGTTGTGACTTTTGTAGGCCTTCTTCTTTCGGACTCATTGAAAGTATTTTCCTAATGCATTCTTCACTTTTTTTATGAAATGATAGAAATTCTCAAAGCCATCGTAGGATAACATATTATGCATATTACGAATGCCTTCTATAGCCTTCTCCATCGCCTGGTCTTGATATGTCTGATGTTTTACATTACTACAGGTTGCAGAAGGACTTGGTTTATTTAAAATTAACTGCAGAGTCATCCTACCACTACTTCTGATTTCACGATTTCTATATTCTATGAGTTGAGTTGGTTTGGGGATTTGGTCTGTCGAATTGTTCGATAATGTGTGATTCTTTCTATTAGAAGTCTCTTATGTAATTATGATTTTGTCGATTCTACCATTTTGTGTTATCTTTTATTGTGTTTGCTGCAAAACAAACCTTTTTTTGTAGCGAAACCGGTTGGTCTTGCTAAGTGTTATTACTGTAACAAAACAAAAAAGTGTTTTTGTTCATTCCAAATTACGATCCTTCTTTACATAAAAGAGTTTTCTACCAGTGTATATCGAGAAGCCATGGCCCTCCCTGCTCAAATTCTCGCCATTCCCCAGCGACTTGCTGAAATTAACGTTGAAATACAAAATGTAGAAAATGCTCTTCGAAATACTCGAATAATGTTAAATGGTTTCTGGAGGCATCTTTGCCCCGCGAACCCGGCTGCTGTTGAAGCCCGAATGGGGGCAAGCCGTCTAAGAATTCGGGAACTAGAAGAAAGACTAAAGAGACTACGCCAGGAGCAGCAGGCACTGATCGTGGAGGCAATCTGCCTTGGTGCCCGAGAAAACTAAAATAGTCCGTCGACTCTTTTTAGTTTGAGAAGGTTTCAATTAAATAAGTGATCATATTACAAAATTTAAAAAGTTGAAATCTTCCTCAAAGTCGATTTCATATATGTCAAAATTATATAACTCCCATGAGTCATAAATATCCTAAAATTTCTAAAGTTAGGAATCAATTTTGTTTTCTCAATCATCTAGATGTTCTCACGAATCTCTTGCCACTCATAGCCTCAAAATAAAATTTTGTCCTTCCTTCGAAATTTGTAATATTGCTACTACCCAACTTGGAATTAACTAATCTTCAAAATAAAATACTTTTATAGCTCAAATATGACTCTAATGCATACTAACTGTCAATGTAATCATTCTAGCCATGTGTTTAACCTATGAGTACATACTAGTGTAGTCATCTTCCTAGTTGCCACTAAGCACGAAACTAAGAATTTACGGTAGAAGGAGTCAAGCAAGATGCAAATCAAGGATGTCGAACGAGAGTTCAAAATTTGAAGTCAAGAAAGGATCAAGTATGTGGATGAGATTCTAGACTCTAATCCTATGTTGCAGGCCCGTTTGGTACAGTCATGTCACTACAACAAATATGGCCTACAATAGCATGCACAGAACGCTATAGAAAGCCTTCCATAGCAGATTCTGTCTGCTATGATCGCCCACACTATAGTATGTCCAGACATGTGAACGCTATAACATTATAGCATTCATGAATGCTGTAGAATGTTTATAGCGTTCGTGTATGCTGTTGATGGTTTATAGCGTTTACGAATGCTGTAAATACTTTATAGCATTCTAGAACGCTGTAGATAGTTTATAGCGCTCGTGAGTGCTATGGATTACTTATAGCGTTTATGAATGCTGTGGATGATTTATAGCGTTTGTGAATGCTGTGGATGATTTATAGCGTTTGATGATGGTTTGATTTATTATAGCGTTCATCATATGCTATCGTGGTAGCAGCAATTTAGACGTTTTGAGTGCTATAAGCCTGCTACAGAATTTCATATTATTTCATATCTGCTACAGAATTTCATATTTCATAACCTGTTTTGTATCACATATAAATAACAATAATCGCAGACAATTTCAATCGCAACTTGCATTTCGATCAATCAAGATATAGTAAAGATTTGCCAAAAAATGAAATGTTTCATTAGAACATTCAAGATGTACAAAAAGTAGTAGTCATTAAAACATTCAAGATGTAGAAAAAGTAGTTGTACGCCAAAATAAACCATTCCATTTACAAAGTATCTGTAGTCCAAAATAAACCATTCTATTTACAAATATCTGTAGGCCAAAAAACAGCTCGCCTCTTTCTTTTTAGCAGCTATCCACAACCATCAAAAACATATACGCCAACCTACACAAAATTGAGAAGAAAACACATTATGATATAAAAACAAGATAGAAATATTTCTGATACTCAGGTAGTGTTATGTAATAGCGAATACAATATGTTCAGTGGCTAAGGAGGCATGCAGTGTGTTAAATGTGAAGTTGCAGGACAGTAGTGTTATGTAAAGCAGTGTAATACATGAAGTAAAGTGCAAGAAGGTTTTTACTGGACAGAGAAATTTCTGATACTCAAGTTGGACACATGTATACCTCATTACACTGGCTATGCAACTTAGGCGGATACATCACCAAGGAGGCGTATTAGTTTCAGTTTTAATGTATGCTTGTACGATCTTTGTAACCCAGCACTAATACTTATTTGTAACTAACGTGCTCTCGATGGCTAGTCGGTTTTGGTTTCCTGTCAGGAAACCAGATCTGTACTATTACGTGGGTAGACCCGCAACAGGACACGCTTGTTCCTCCATGGAGGGCCGCTAGGCCCAGATCTTATCTGGAATGCGTCGAACCCAAGGTAAAATGCAGGAATGAACTAAAGCTAAAGCCTAGGCACTTGGGCTTATTGGGGTAAATCAACACAGTGGTGATTAATTTTAAAATTACCACAAGATAGTAATTTTACTTTCGTCCAGGTTGTCCTGAAACCACTTGTTTGGTAACTAAGAAGTCCAAGAAGTTTAAAATGTGCAAATTAGAAGAGATGGAAACTAAAAGCCAAAATAAATTAGAAAAACATCACACTTCTAATGTCAAACAGAGTATAAGCCTATTAATTGTTTTCTTCAACGAAGCACAATCGGTATTAAACCTCCTATTTTGCATATAGGAAGCTTTGTCCATGACGATGTTGTGTGGTATTCCATCCCAAAACGGGCTGATAGTGGTAGTCCAAACCGGAGCACAGATAGAACCGGGATAATCCAGACAAGATTAAGTTTGCATCTCCTAATTGGATTCGGGCTAGAAGTTGCGATTCTGGTGTGAATTTGATCACGTAACATATTAAATATTCGATTTTGTAGTACTACAGTTCCTAGTTATACTTGCAAATCTAAGTTCCCAACATGAATTTCATTAAGTAAAAAAAATGATGAAACCAACTAATTATATATGTGAGCTTTAGATTAATATACTATCTTTTGGACAAAAGGGACGATACCAAAAAAAAGAACCATTACAGACTTGGATTTTGATAAGCAATAGTACCTGAAAATGGTAATAAAGCCCCATAAAAAGTTAAAAACTAGGATTTGGTGATCAATGATGCATTATGATTTTGAATTGAAGTAATAAAAAGAAGTGACATCAAGCATGGAATGAGGGTCTCAGTTCAGAATGGGCAAAATGGTATGTTATAGTACTAGAAGACAACAAAAAGTCTATGAACATGTGAGTAGGAGGAATATCTGGTAGAGAGATAATCAAGGTAAGCAGTGTCACCAACCCACATGCAAACATATACATACATCTCTGCGTGGGACAACCCATGCCGTAGGATATGGACACGATACGGATATGGAGATCATTTTAATAACATTCACTATAGTAGGTAAGTGAAGAATTTACGTTAAACAACACTCATAATCAGAACGCTGAGCTAACTATATTGATTGGTTCGAAGATAAAACAAACATGATGCAGTCTATGTACTTTCTATATTTACAGTTGTGCTGTATTATACAGTGTACATGTCAATAAATCATTCTACTGTTAGAAATTACCTCATTCACATATTTTAAATTACAAGAATGCATTAAGAGCGTCGTCTGGTGTTAGGATCCTTGATCAGAGCTCGAGTTACAGAAATAGCCTCTTCATATGACAGGGATAAAGCTGCATACATACCCCTCCCAAGAGCCTGCATTCACAGAAACCTCGTGGTATTAGAACGCTGAGACTATAAACTGAATCACAGGTAATCTTTAAAAAGAAAAAAAATATTTAGAATGAGATTTTTCACCCATGGTAGTCTGAGTAAAAGCAATAAGAGATGGTATATGGAAAGTCGCAGTGAGAGGAAACTTGCCAATCAAAAGATTGGTCCAGACTACAAAGTATGATTACCACATATTAAGTGTTTCTACTATAAATCCTAGAGAAGCAGTCCACAAATATAAAACCAGAAAATGAGACATTTCATGAAACACAAAGTTCCCTTCTTCTGCAATATCCTATATTACAGTGTCAAATAACCAATTTGACTAGAAAATGAAACATGTACAAATGAGTAAAAGGGATTGCATAAAGAAGAAATTATTCAACAATTTGACCAAATAACAACTATTGCAACAAGCACAAACCAAACTAATCACACCACTTCACATCCTGGAAATTTTATGACCACAAAACACAAACATAGATAAGATATTTCATGTTTGCGCCAAGATTTTAAAAATAAGCCAGATATTTCAAGACCACAAAACACAAACACGAATCTCAACTAGGCAAAATTGGTTCATATGTAGGATCATTTACTTCAGTTTATTAATGCACTGATTTTTCCTAAATTATATTACCAAGCACCTAGGATCAGAATTACATAGACAATAGTTTCTAGCTGACAAGGACACAACTGAGTCTTTCCCTCAAGAAATTTGCCATATAGTTCCGTAATGGACCCAGTTTTAATTCCACCTAATAACAATATATTGACAGGTTATGATTTAGAAGTGCTACTTCCAAAATAAGGCTAGCATTAAGTTCCTATTAACACAGAGAAGCTCTTAATATTTGCAAATCAAAAGTTACCATCCAATATACTATGAAGTTCTCCCGATCCATATGTTATTTGAATGATTTTGAGTCTCTATGCATGAAGTTGGCTTGCATTGGTAAAGCCCAACGGAACCAGCGTTGAAGAGATCTAAAAAATAACATAAACTTACTAAAACTTAAAAGTTGGATAAGGGATATACAAGTTTCTATCCTTTTCCTATAAATAAGACAATGTGATGCTACAATTATTTAGCAAACTAAACAAACCATGATTAGCGTATTAGCTTATTGCACACATATTTTTACATAACATGTCACAATTTTATTATTTATTCTTATATATTTTCCAAATGCAAATAAATGTATTGTATATGTATAGCAATAGTGCGAATACAGATCACTCATCACCATTTTTTTCATGCTTAAGAAATAGCTTAAAATTTGACTACACATGTATATACATTTCTCCAACTTGAACACTGAAACTATGTAGAAAGAGCTTTTTAATTATCGCGGAACCTCAAATTGATGAGGATTTATATTTATACCTTACCTCAACGTCAACGGAGGACAATGAGGACAGATGCTTCTGCAGTCACTTTTCACTCTTCCAGATGCTTCCACAGTCACTTTTCACTTTCAAGAAGCTAAATGTTTCCCTTTCCATATTTAACTATTAGGAATCACAATTTCACATCGATTGGCCTCCTTTTGTGCATTTATATTCCTCTCCTAAACTTATTTTACTTTTAGTCTCACTGTGTGTGTGTGTGTGTAATTGGCTGACATATCGGATGTGTGTGTGTATAATCGACTAGCATATCGGATATGTGTGTGTGTATAATCGGCTGACATATAGGGATTTAGGTCGATTTGTCTGGTAATGTAAAATAAAAATGCATAAAAAATTTGTTTGCTAATTTATGTCATTTTGCTAGTCAAAACTGATATGTCAATCAACCTGTTGGATATGCCAGCCAACATCTACACCACTGAATTAGAAGTAGTGAATTCAAACTAAATTACAGAATGCCCTCTTCTCTGGCACATTTGAGATGCTTCAAGTTATCTATTAATGTTGGTATCAGTAATTGTTCATTGACACTTAAAATGGAAAACATCATGTCTAGATTGTTTCAAACAAAGTCTAAATCTTCTAAGTATATTTTCAAGCAATTTGTTAATCTTACTCTTCAAATTATATGCCTACAGAACATATATTAATTAGCCACCTACTTTTAGGATACAGTCATGATAATGATACATAAACCATTTATGCTAGAAGGTAACAGAAAAACAATTGGAACTATATCATGGTTGTCTTATGGCCTCAAAACTCTCTGCAAATTAGTGGGTCTCATAAAATTATATTTGTAGGTTTGGCAGCTACATTATATCTGGAATGATACATTACAAATAAATAAAAAAATTGAGGTAATACAAAAGACCTGAGAGAACCCCTTACAGATATCCATGATTACTGAGAGGCAAAGGAGCGGGACCATCTTCATAACATGATCTGCTACCTCTATCTCACTGCTGTAAGCATAACCCACAACCCGGCGCAAGGCAAAGAGGGTCACGCTCACTACAACAGCCTCTGTTAGTGCTATGACCGTTACAACACGGACAGCTAATCGAGCTCTTTATGGGTTGCCAGCTCCCAATTCATTCCTTACTCATGTGCTATATACATTAAGAAGATGTCACTCGTCAGTTATTATGAAAACTGAAGAGAGATTTAACTAGACTACAATTCTTCTATTAAATCTTTATATGTGACATTAACAAGCTTCTAACCATTGATTGGAATTAACAAACTTCAATATATACTTTCATACTAATAGCTTGGTAGCTGTTAATCCACATACAGAGACTTAAAATGTGCTAACGAGGAGTATATATTGGTATACAAAAATAGATACATGGATGTAGAACATATATTATATATACCTTACAGCAGCACCATGCCTATATGGTATGGCATCGAGACATGAGATACTGGTGAGGCTGCATAGAAAAAAGATATAACCGTTGTCACTATGACATAAATTAGTAATCTTCTATTATGCATTTATATCCATCAAAATAACTCTCTTCGGAATGTGCATATGCAGTCTTAATATTAAGTCCAAAATAAGATTCTACGACAATGAAAAATGTTAAGAAAACAACATTTTGTATGAAAGGCTCCTACAAAAATTAAAATTATAGTTTTGCATCCTAGCTCTAAGTATGGCCCATTGACATGAAAACTTAGTTTAAGGGGATAAAAGTAGAAAATTCAGTTTTGTATTGTATGTATGCACTTTGCAACTTTTGAGAGAGATTTATGCTTCAACTGATATTTGAAGGGCCATATACACATGAACCTGTCATTTATCAGCAATTAGTAATTCATCCTTACCATATTGAGAGCACTATTGTTTCAAGCTTTGGATTGGGTAAGAGACTGGAGAGCAAGACAAGTAGCTCAAAGGGCCACCATTCGAGGCTTTAATTAAATCAAGCCAACGAACAAACCATTAACAAACAGGTTGCCAAAAACATCCTAACAGAATAGAAAAGAACGATTAAGATAATTACCATATATTATAGCAGATGGGAGAGCGGTATGAAAGAATTCACTTATGCCTCTGAATGCCTCCTTCATGATAGATGATCGTGTCGCCTTGCATGGTTCTGAGTATGTAATGTAAAATCCAAGTATAAGTACATTCAACCAATATAATATACTCATAGACAACACTGCACCGACATATCGATCCCAGCTCTGTTCTGAATACCAGATACCAACATAGAGGAATGTGAAGGGACAAAATGAGAAGTGAGCTTAAGAACATAGGAAGAATTATGCTTTGTGACAGAAGGAATTAAACTTCATGAGAGGTTGAGTCGTGGCAAAGGCAAATAGGCCAAGGATCAGCCTTACCACGTACTTCTGTGCCTCATACGCGATAAACTGGATCTTAGCCTATGAAGCAGAGGATCTTTCCCATGTTAACCCATATTAGAGAGATTGGAAGACAAACTAGTACAAAAGAGAATATAGCTCTGTACATATGGGTTCCTAGCTTTTGGTATTGTTTCGCACCATAGGCTTGCCCACACAAAGTTTTTATTCCGCTTGCCATTCCTAGCTGTTGTTCATGTTGGTCGTGTCAGAAAATCAAACATAGCACTTTACAGTATCATTAATCTTCAAGCATACAAACATAGATTGGTAGCTTGTACTTTCATAAACATCAAACAATCTTCAAGCAACAAACAACAAAGTTTTATTTGAAATTTGTCAGATGAAGAAGCTGTATTATTATTTGAATACCCAATGAAAAGGCAAAAGAAAAAAATTAATAAATCATATATTAAAAAGTCCCCAAATTAGAAACCCTAACCTAGAAAGAAAAGGAATCGAAGAAGAAACCTATCCTCGCTATCGACAATGAATCGACGGCAGTCTCGGAGGGGCGGCGATTTGAGGAAGACCTCATTGCCAATCATGATGTCAGGACAAAACTCGAACTCTAGGAACTCGTCGTCGTCATCGTCGGAGCAAGATCGTATTAAAGTTGGGATTGCTCTCCTTCTTCTTGTTGGCAAGATTTTAGGTTTAGGGTTTGGATTGAGTGGATAACGAGAGACAATGAGAGAGTGGTGATGGCACCGGTAGGGTGGTGGTGGTGGAGGCTAATAAGGGGAGAGAGCTAAGGAAAATGAGGGAAATGATAGAGAAAAAGAGAAAGGAAGAATATAGAGAGACCTCGAAGATTTTCAAGAAGGGAGAGGGAAAATCTACTTTTCTGCTGGTAATGAGCGCCATTTTTTTTGGCACAAGCGGCAAAATAAAAAAAGTTGTGGGAAATAAAATTTAAGACAACACTTTAAAAGTGTTGTATTTTCTATATAATTGTTTACGATATTTCTAAAAGTATTGTATTTAGCAATAGATGAATGTTATAGATTCTACAGCATTCAGGAAGCGTTATAGATAGATATTTTTATACCACTGCAAAAAAAATGCTATTGTTGATAACATTCTATAGCGGGGACACTTGAACGCTATAAAAAAATTGCTATTATAGGTCATATTTGTTGTAGTGTGTAACCGAAACGGCAAACTTGACCTGTATCGGCCACCACAAAAATATGTAACGCCCCAGTCCTAAAATGGAAGGACTAGAAACGTATCATGCCAGCTGTATACATACGAGTAAATGAAAGGCTCGTATGTATACATAAGCTGTAAAATGTAGAAAGCCAAGACACTAAATCTCATCCATGAAGATAAATAATGATATAAAAGCAACTTTGAGTTTGTCATGTATACAATCATTGGGCGGAGACAAATCCACTACCAACCAATTTAAATAGGGAAGAAATATACAAAGAAAGTGATTTGGTCGAGCGAAGCAAATGACGATCCAAAAGCAACGTCTTCGACGGAATAGAGCGCAAGTCATGGCCTTAGCTAGAGCACCAACAGGAAGTCACAAAACACACCTGGAGAAATCACCAGGTCCTCAGAAGGACATAGCAAGATACAGGAAGAACATGCCATTATAACTGCAATTGTAAACAATATAAGACTACAACACAACTGGGTCCCTAATCATCTATGTGATATGCACTTTGAGGACAACGTTCTATGCAGGGGCTGTGGGATCAGCAGAGTAAATAAAGAGTGACAGTAGGTAGCGCTCATCCGAGTCACTATCGGCCATGGGCATTAAGTAGCGCTCATCTGAGTCGCTATCGGCCCCGGGGCAGAAGGTAGCGCTCATAAGAGTCACTATCGGCCCACAATGTGTGTAAAAAGTAAATGTAGCCCCTACGCTAGTAGCTATCCTCTTTTCCCAATGATACTATACATGCATCGTAACCACGACACACCAACATGTGTCACTTCCACAATACTGTTTTATACCTAATAACTGTCAAGTCTTCTATGCATCTATTGACAATTATTTCTACGCATGCGCACGGGGGATCAGCCAACACGCAAGTAACCACTATATGACTCTCACAACTCACACACAACTCGTGATACAATTATGACAAGTTTAATGAGATACACTAAGTTGACTGTAATCCCTTAACTCTAAGTCCACATGCAAGAAGAAAGTAATAAACCAGAAATATAGATACAATAACTAAAATAAAATGCAACTAAATGTAAGCAGTAAATATGGCAAGGTATCTTGCCTGGTGTGGTGCAATTATCCAACAAGTCCTGTTCTGTCCAATGGCCGAGGTCGATATGTGAGGGTCCGGTATTTTAAGAGAGAGAAACGCTTGATCAGTCGTGATCAATGGTGAAAATCGAGGAGAAATTGTGAAGATCATACTCATACTATTTTTAGAAAAGTATTTCTAATACTTGAGACTAGATTTTTGTTAGTAAAAAAATAATTTTAGTAAATACTTGAAATCTAAAAATCATTTTAGACAAAATTCTCTGTTTGTAAAAATAGAATAATCATATCTTTATTTATTTGATAACTAAAATACATTTTATAATTTGAAAGCTACATTTTATAAATAAAAAAATACTTTAGAATATATTTTGGAATCTAGCATATAATTTATATAGTAAAGTTATGCTTAAGTTTAACGAAGTATTACATGAACATCTCTATTAAAATATTGAGTGTATTTTGAACAATTATATATATATATATATATATATATATATATATATATATATATATATATATATATATATATATATATATAAACCATTTAATATAATAAAATATTTGATATATATATTACATATATATACAAAAATAACTAAATTAATACACATTGCTAATAATAATAATAATAATAATAATAATAATAATAATAATAATAATAATAATAATAATATGACAGATGTTGTCTTTATTAGAAAGTAAAGAGAGGAGTGGAGAGAGAGAGAGTGATTGATGAGAGGGAGAGAGGAAGAGCAGGGTTACCGGGGGCGATCGCCGACGCTCGTCGGAGGGGACGAGGCGGCCGTAGGGGCGCGGTGCTCAGGCTGGTGCGGCGGCGTGTCACCAGAAGGAGGCGACGCGATCAGGGTATCTTCGCGTAGAGGGAACGCCGGAGGGGTGCTAGGGTCTTGTTGCTCCGGCGGCGCTGTCTCGCAGCCTGGGTTTGAGCGATGAAGGTGGCGGTGCTGCCGAGGATGTGGACGCGGAGGGGGAAGATGGGGCTCGTCGACGACTTCCGCAGGTGGCGTAGGGGTTTCGGCGGCGGCAACGAAGGGGTTTTTTCGGCAGGGTACGCTTTGTGCGGTAGAGGAAAAGGCTGTCACGGTCATCTGCGCTCGAGGAGAGAGGCATGGACGGCAGTCATCGCCGGCAGCGCGCCAGGGGAGGTGGCGGCGGCGCGGGGGAGATCTTGCCGTAGAGCGGAGGGGTCTCGTCGGGCGGACCTGCTCGGCATGGTACGGAGGAGGTAAAGGCTCTCCCCCCTATTTTCCCTTTCTGATGGTGGTGGTAGGAACGATGATGGTGGAGATGGTGGTTGGGGCAGTGATGATGACGGAGATGGTGGTGGCGTTTGTGGCCTTGATGATGATGGTGGGGTGCTGGCGCTGTACGACCTGACCGAGATATCGGGGACGGGGCATGGTGAAGGCTGGAATGGGGTTGGTGTTTTGTCGGTGTGACGAGTGTGGTGATCACAGCGTGGTGTCCGATGAGGAGTTCGAGGCGGTGATGATTTGCTGTAGTTAGCTTAGGGTGTCGTCGCGTCAGGTTGTTCGACACGACAGGGATGGCGTGGTGGTGTCCTGTGTGACACGGAGTGGGTGTCGAGTCCGGGATTGTCAGACAGAACATAAACTTGTAACTGTAATAGAGGGGACATAGTAGATGGGCGGCACAGACACGATGCATAAGTTTTGGGTTGTGAAAATTTTATGAAAAAAAGGGCAAGTACCTCTCCTTTTATAGGAGGTAGGAATCCCATTAGGATAGGGACTAGGGTTGTTTAAACGCCCATAAGATAATTTCATAATTAAATTCAAATTAATTTAAAAATTACTCCAATCAAATCCAAATCCAATTCAAATTTTAGATAAATCTAATCTAAATTTATATAGATAAATTCTATTTTCAAATAAAAGCTATTTAAAATAAAGTCAATAAAATCTTCTCAAATTTAAATTATCACAATCAATTAAATTTAAACCAAAACACTATTTTTAAATAATTTTTTGAATAATAAAATATTAATATTAAATAAATTTCGAAAATAGATTTATATATATAAATTTATATGTCTCGTTTAAAATAAACATTTGCATGAGACCTCGTTTTCAAATTACTATTTATATAAACTTCCATGACGTAAAATAAAGTTTTGAAAATTCCAGTATGAAGCATTTTTACAATTTACGAAATCAGAATTATTTATTATTTGAAAAACCATCATTCTAAATAAAATGTTTTTTTTACAAAAATATGTACCTCGCACATATTCGAACTCGACGATCCATCCGAAAATATAAACTCATGTGTGACGTACAATACGACTATGCGACATACAATACAAAGCAAAAAATTAAAACCAAATTATTAAAAAATTTATAGTAGAAATTTAGGGGGTTTACAGTAGTAGTTTGGTTCGTCTGTGCATTTTTTAGATGAGTTTTTCTTACTCATGCATCAGACTTTGAGTGCATAGCTCGATGGGTTTTCACTATGTCAACGAAAGAATGAGGGTTTTTACCCTCGATCGGAGCTTGGACATCGGCATGAACAGTCGATGGTGAGCCTTGGGTCGCTTTCCCTTTGCCCTTGCATTTGCTTGGTGACTTGGCTTTGGAAGGAGAAGCTTTAGGCGCCATTGTTGTTATTGGTCAGAGATGAAAGAGAGAAAACCCAAAAAAAATTAAAGTTAGAATATTTGAGAGAGTAAAGTTTTCTCTCTCTTAAAGGGCCTATTTATTATCCTAGATTTTATGTCGCGTAGACCTATATGACTCCTTGAATCCCATGATATACGACTCATTAAATCGAAACTGACTCCTCGATTCCCATGCTCTACGTTAGTATTGCTTCGATTTGTTCTTTAATTGAACAGAAAATAAGGCAAGTCTTCAACCTGATAGCTTGGCAGTGACCATATGCATCAATCCCTATGCGATAATACATATTTTTTCTCTTTCATGCTTCTTTTTCAAGGTATTTCTAAAACTTGTCCAAGTTTTAAAAAACTTTGAAAGGGGTCTTGTAGAAGCATAAAAATTGCCAAAGCTGGCACATAAAAGATGACGACAGAAACCCTATGCTAAAAAAAGGAATTATAGTCTATGTAGAATTTTCCTTCAGAGTCTATGCAACAACGTTTCAAAGAAGTAAACTTTGATATTATGCAGCACGGTCAACAGATGCATACAACTGAGCCACATAGTCATTCTGATAGCTCGTTGGAAAGTGAATTGTCTCGTGTAGTATGTAACTGACGGTTACGAGCAAGACGTCAGTGCTTGCGTCAGCATAATCATTACACTTCGTAACTGTATATAGTCATCTTCATACAGCAAGATGCACTATGTGACATGTAAATTATAGTATGCAGTAAAAGGCCGTATGCAGCAACTTCATCATGAGGTAAAACGTGCCTTGTCTCATGTCATTATCTACGTAGAGGTCGTGTGCTACGTGGTAGCATTTTATGCGGCACGTCTCAAATAACTGAAGCCACGTGACTGCCTGAGCATGACATGTGTGCACGTTCATCCCCACAAACTCAGGGTGCTTATGCGCCAACCTCAGTTATGTGCCTAAATTTAGGAAAAAAAAGTATATTTTTTATCTCATGTGCGCATAGCCATTTCTAGTGAAGAAATGTTATAAATAGAGGGATAGTGTCTTTCTCACACACAAAGACATAGCTAGAGTCTACTTGCTCCTGAAATTCTGCAAGAAAGCCAGAGTTAGCAAGCTTTTGCAATCTTCGTCTCAGATCATCAACGAGTAAAGAAGTCGACCGCAGACTTAATCTCCATCGCTCCAATCCCCATGTTGTACTTAGAATTCTTTTATAGGATTATTGTTATGCTTTCATTTTTGTAAAAAGTTTTATACAAAAATTGTAACAATTTTTGTATCCGAACAACACCCTCTTCCGTTTCCAACAGTCCAATTATTATTATTAGGATTTTTCAAAAAATTTGGATTAATTATTTTGGGTATTCGAATGTTAAATCCCTATCTTCAGGAATGGATTGATTATAAATTGCTTTAGAGTTTGTTGTTGCTATGGCTGATGTACACATGCAAACATATAATTTTACTTGAGGCTCTTTCTATACAATGTTTGCACTGATATATGAATAAATATACATGTTAAAAGAGGAAAAGATGTAGACCTCCAACATAAATATGGAACCTTCATGCTCACTTATTTGGTAGGGGTTGGCCTTAGGTAGCTTTATTTTCTACATAGAAGGCAGAGCCTTTCTAATGGCAATTAGTCTTTATATCAAACCATAAGTTAATCTAAATGTTTCAATGTGGGTCTAAACTTGGGCTAAGAAAGTTGGACAGTTCAATGTACACAAGGTTGGAAATGCAAGTAGTGCAATAAGGATCTCTTTTTTTAGTGCACGAGTCAAGCATCATTAGTTGCTTCTCTTAGCTTTGCCAGGAATTTGATTGGACAGACTATTCACAAAAGAAGACATGGGAGTTGATAGAGAGAGATGCATGTTTGATTGCTAATAATTAATTTGAAGTCTAGTAATATTGGAAGTCTTTATGAAGATGAGTTTTGCTCAAAACTTGATGATCATAACCATACTAAACCAACTATTAAAGCTCAAGGGAACAAAACTTATGTGGAGCCATCGATGATTTCCATAACATGAATGTATTAGGCTCATTGTCAGATTATATATAAGATAATAAAGATGGAACCAATGAATATATTAGGCTCTACGATATAGTATATGTACAAGTATAATACAAAAATATCATCTCCTAACTGATATGACACTACATGTACAGTAGGTCTAACGAAAATACTTGTTAAAAGTTTGGCAAGCAGCCTAGACTAGCCATATGGATGTCTCTATATGTCCATCCCTATAACACTTGGCAATAATTGTTTCCAAAAACAAAAGCCTTTATTTCACAAACTTTGTAAGAAGATTACAATTGAGTTCTGGAAAAGTACAACTATAGGAATCCGATCTGAAGATGATCGCTTTATCTCTTGGACGATGTGAACTTTGAAGACGATAGCCTCTGAAGAATGCAGCAGCACTTGGGCAAGAACTCCTATCTCTAATGATAATAATGATATCCCTAATGAAGGACTTGAAACTCTATTTATAGAGTTCTAGAAATAACTAATTTGTAGTTATTTTGGATTGCGCATGATGAACTGCGCTGGTGACAGATTACGCAGACTGTAAACTGTGCTGACCTATTGGGCAGTTGCTCGATCGTGGGCTAACCATTTTCAGATGTGTGGCATTGTTTGATTGAAATACGCTTGGTCGTGTGCAGACGGTTGCTATGTGGCGAGCAATTGATGGCATGTAAGCCACGTAATAAATGTCAGTTATTTGATAAATCGTGCTAACCGAATAGCGCTAGCTTCAAACTGTGCTTCCTTCTAGTCAATGGACAGCGCTAGGATTCAGACTTGGTCAAACTGCGCTGAGGTTGGACTAGCAGACTGCGCTAAAGTTGGACTGGCAGACTGTACTAAAGTTGGACAGCTGTTCTCGAGCGCTGTGTTGTACAAGAAACGAACAGACTCCTCATTTTTTGGGCTATCAGGCTGTCAGAAGATCTGATCTTTGTCAGGTAATGATGGCATTGCCACGTCAGCGTAGCGCGCCGGGTGGTAGCGCAGTTCAGCATGTGCGTTTGATTTGTAGCATAATCTGTTTCCTGTACAGTCCATTTGAAGGGTGCGTAATTGAGAATTCTCTGCCTATTTGATAGATACGACTTGATTTTTAGGACATACAAGACCCCCTTCAAAGTTTTCAAAATTTGAACATATTCAAAGTTTCGAAATACTTTGAATTTCAAATTTAAAATCAAGTTGCGCAAGTTGCGCTTTAATTGCGCGTTTGAAGGAATTAGCTCCGACTTTCTCAGCGCAATCGGAGGTGGCTTTTACACTTCTGAAAAACTATATATAGTTTCATTTATCTTTCTTTCAACCTTTACTTGCTTTCGAATTTTCAAGAGATAGAAGCTCTTCCCCTACTCCGACTTCTTCTTCTTCGTTGACGATAGCAATGACGCCCAAGCGATCAGCCACCGAGAAAGGAAAGGCCCCCACCGAACCCTCGACTCGTGTTGCATCACGAGCATCTCGTCATGAGACGGGTCATCCTGCGCTTCAAGGTGAATGACGAACCATGATCGAAACCCTTTTTAGGGTTTTTGATGTTTTCAGACCTTCATACCTCTCTCTTTTTAGAGATGGATGGTATTTGCGCCACCCTGTTTAGGGTTTCGGCTGTATGTACAACACTTTTCATTTTTATGAAAACTGTATTATTGCGCAATCGGTTAGAAAGCGCTAACAAAATGTTCGGCACAATCCATCGATTTGCGCAAGTTGGTTGTGCCAGCGCAAACGCAACCTGACGTCTTGCGCACGTTGGTTGTGCTGGCATATTCTGATAACTTGCGCATGATTGACTATGTTGGCAAAATCTGATAACTTGCGCAAGCTGACTGTGCTGGCGCAATCTGATAGCTTGTGCAAGCTGACTGTGCTGGCGCAATCTGATAGCTTGCTTCACATAACACAAATTGATGATCTTTTGAAGAAACTTTTTGACTTTGCATATACTGATCTTTGCCTTCTTTATTGATGCAGTTAACCTCAGGGAAGATCCCAACTATGAGGTTTTTGCAGGATCCCTGTCTGAACCAGAATACAAGGAAGATCTCTCGCATGTGTCATTTCCTCAATACGCCTTACCGTCATCTCGGCAAGCCGTTTTGATTGCGCAAGACAATAAAACTTTGCTGTGTCTGATGAACGGGCAACCTCTTTAAACTACGGACACAGTCACCCATAAGAAACCTCTGTTCTTATTTGGTGAGGCTTTTGACAAGAATTCTCAGCCGAGACCTTGCATGGAACAGAGAATTTTCCCTAGGGGTGAGAAGATAATACTTCTGCCGGAGATCTCCAGATGCCTTCCTCTGTCCCGATATGCTTTTGCGAGATATCCTAGAAGAATGGAATGGGACATAACTCCGCTTCAGCAAGCCCGAGCGGGAAATATCTGTGTTAAGAAGGGACCAGACCACAAAGATATGTTTTACAGTTCCTCTGAGCGTCATAGCTCCTTACTCAGAGGATTAAAACCCGGTTGCATCCCGCCGGAAGATTCTTCGCTGTTACTTCCAATGAGAACTCCAATATTCGCAAATGAGTTTGCGAAGGTGGAGGGAAGGTATCCGGACCAAGATCTGCAGTTGACAGGTCTTGTGAACCCGGATAATAAGAGATGGATCTGTATAACCATTTGGATATTAGTCCAATTTGAAGATCGGCTCAAGGAGATTGATCTGTACCAAGCAGTGTACGCCACTGTTTATGGCTTCCCTCCCAATCCTCATCTATTCCTCGCGTTGGCGGAGAGATACAATTATAGGACTGGGACTTTTATGATGCCACGCGGAGAGATTGGATTAGCCTTACACGAGATGAAGTATATCTCCAATCTGTCAATGGGGGAAATCCCCTATGAAGAGTTTGTCCCAACAAATGATGAGTTGGACAGACTACGCCAAGAGAATACCAACATGGTGGCTGTTTTTGAAGAGTTACTATGTCACTACAAGATCTGTTCTTTATACTACAAGAGTGGCACATCCGGCACCTGCTATTCCACCAAATGGTTGCCCTATCTTTTCCTCAACCACATTATTGAGAAGAAGACAAAAGAACAAGAGAACTGCCATCCCAACTTCTTCCGACCACTTAGCAACAGTGAAGTGATAGAGCTGATGGAGACGCATGGTGATATGGATATCAAGATTGAGGATGATCTTCAATATCCTCCTTTTCAGAAAGATGACATCATTGAAAGCTACATGAGGATAGGCTACAGGCCCATGTCGAAGGAAGCCCAGCTGGCAGGTTTCCTCACTTACTGGCTTCGATGATATGTCGTTCCTGGGGCCAGTGTAGTTGACCGCTTTCATCGCGGTGTACTGTTCGCTGCCGTCCGCCTAGTTTTCAGCTACCGGATGGATTTGCTGTCAGCAATGACATGCAGGGTGAACGCCGACCTCCGTCTCTTCGTTGATTCGATGATTCGAGAAAAAGGCGAGAAGGAAAGTTTTCCTCGGCTGGAACTGCCGTACACATATCTGTTTGGATGGCTACTTTTACACCATCCTTCTTTGATGAATCCTAACATGGGGGCAGTGGGCGGCAGCTTTTTAAGAAGATTTTCTGGATGTAAATGGATCTACACCACTTTGAGAGACTGCCGGCGAACTCTGAATCTCGACAAGGGATGGAACTTTTACTGCGTTCCCCCTCCAGTTGGTTATGAGCATATGTCAACAAATCTCGTCGACTCTATGAGGATGCAGCCTCTGGGCCATACAGCTTTCGACTGGCTGAGGACAATTCGGCCATCACACTTGGTGTACCGGTTCGAAGATGAATGTTATCTCGAGCCTTATCTGCCAAGCCGCTTTGTACGCCAATTCGGCTATGACCAATTTTATGTGGGCAACGCCATAACGTGCCTACAGGGAAAAGGTTATTTGATTGATGGAGCCCGGGCTTGGGCCTACTACAATGCCCGTGACACAAGGACGACGTTCTCGATGCCGACAAGAAGCGATGGTGGCCCTCGCATGCTGTATACCTATTCATTCTTTTATACATCAACAAATACTTTTGCTGAGAACTTCCATCTAGCAGACAGCTTTGCGACGACAACTCGATTTAAAAAAGAAGCACCTGTTATAGTGCTTCCTGGTAGTAAGGAAGAGCACGAACCAGCTGATGTGCCTCTAGAAGCTTCGAGGGAAGCCAACTTCCTCGAAGAAGTCTACGAACCGCTGCGTGTCTCTCTGAAAGTTGTGAGATCTCCGATCAAGAAGAGGAAGACAGAAGAAACATCTTCTCCTGTCTTAAAGAAGAAGACCGCCGTGGACTCTTCAGAAAGAGTCACCACTCGCTCGCAGTCTCGGCAACAGGCCGAGTTGGTTCATAGGGAAGAGGCAACCACCCCTACTTCCATCCAAATAAAAACACACGCAGCAGACGTAGAGATTCCGGAAGAACCTCTACGCAGGAGGAAATTAGCTTTCAGAAAGAAAGTAATAACTCCTCCGAGATCATTCCATGCATCGGCCCTTGTAAGTGCTGCCGCCGGGGTTGTGATGCCTTCTCCTACACCTGATCCTGAGCCCAGGTAAGAAGCTTCCAGTACAGAGAAAGGAGACCAAGTTACAGAGATAAGAGAGGAGACCACAGAGATAAAGGATGGGGCCGCAGAAGCAAGAGAAGCAGCTGCAACTCCAATCTCAATCAATGATTCGGGATCATCTGTCGAAGTAGTATAATCTCCTACGCTTGCAAAGGAAACTGCCCCTCTTCCAGCTACAACAAGATCGCATCGGGCTGAAGAAGATCGATTGATAATCGAGGCCCTAGAAGACTGTGACTTCGGCTTTTATGATGACGTAGATCCAGTCGACGCAAGTGATAGCGAGGATGAAGCACAAGAAGAGGGTCCAGATAATGAAGAAACATCAGCAGAGGATGTAAATGACACTCTTAATCCGGAAGAGGATGCTGATGCCCATGCATCTCAAGAGAAGAACACTGTTAATGAAGTAGCACCGGAGGAAGCTACTGTCAACAATCAAAGAGGTATTGACTGATATTGATAATTCTCTTTTATAGATCAAATGACTGACATCCTAACTTTCATTTATACAGAAATTCAACTTTCTCCAATTCCTCCAGTATGCACTGATATAGTGCAGGCAAAGGCGGTAGCAAGCAGTAGCTGTCATTTATCAGGCGGCTCTGAAGCAGAAAGCAGTCAGGCAGTGATGTCTGAAGCTATTTTTGCGAGGCTGCAGCCTATTTTAATAGATGACAATCTTGTCACTAAACCCAGCATTGGTAAGCTTGTCTTTATTTTGGTCCCTTTTAACAGTTCTCAGTAACAGCAAACTAATGATGTTTATTTGATTCCGCAGAAGAACATCTGGGAGGAACAACTAGCTCCACTATGGCTCCCTTGTCCAAAGAGACTTCAACCTATGTTCAAGAAGCCGAACTTCCGCCTTCACAGGCATCTACTGCTACAACTTCTATAGGAGTCGCTGCCACACCTAGTGCAGCGGCCACCAACAAATTTATAGTTGGCTCCTTCACCAACCTCTTCTTCACTTCATTAGGACCTTTAGTAGAAAGGGTAATGGAGAAAAAGAGTGTTGGTTTCATCACTGTCAAAAGTCCAACTTTTTATCTGATCGCCGGCATCCGAAGTCATGGTGATAAGGCTCAAGCCACCTATCTCGAACATGTGCTGAATGAACTAGAGGAGTCAATTAAGATTTACAAAGATCTTAATCGGGGGGAGGTAGAGCCACTAATGAATGCCGAGTTCGAAAGGATGACTCGAGAAGATGAGGTCACAAAAGCTGCTTTCCAGACTTTCTTGGATACTTATGCCACAAAGGCTTCAGAGTATGATTTCCAGATGGAAATAGTAGCGTCTGCTGCTGGAGAGAAAGAAAAGAAGGTTGCTGAACTGAAGGCGGAGTTTGCTCGACTTCAAGAAGAGTTGAGAATCGTTCAACTTGCTCTTGAAGAAGAGACTACACAGCATCAAGCTGCGGTTCAGCAACTAGACATTCTGACCCGTGAGAAGAATGAGTTTATCAAGTCTCATCAAGATGAAATCGCTCGCCAACTAGTGACTTTGCCAACATTTGACGATGAATCGGGAATGGCGGAAGCTAGAAGGCGGGTGTTGGATTCTCGTGAAGAACGATTTCAAACCTTGAAGCAATGGATAGCTAGTCTGATGACTCCACCAATTGACTGAAAGAAAATCTTTTGTACTTTCTCCTTTGTGATATGTCTTTTTGTAATGCCTTTTATTTTGATCAATGAAAAGACATTATTTTGTGGCTCTATTATTTATTGCATATCCCATTACAGATATAAATAATAGCGATAGAAAACATATTCAGAGGTTCAAGACATGATATATTTCTTGATGTAGAAAATAATTATATTCATTATATCTGCTTAGAGGTAATATGGATATGGCAGAATATAATTTGCTGAATATCATTATTTTGGTAGACAACTTAATCAGAGATAATAAATACGTAACAAGTTGTTGATGTGGATGAACGGATGAATCGTCAAAATGTATGAACGAAATGAATCGTCGGGATGAACGGATGAACCGTCAGATGAATAGAATGAACGGGTGAACCGTCGAAATGAATGAACGGGCGAACCGTCGAATAGATGGAATGAACGGATGAACCATCGGATGAATGTAATGAACGGATGAACCGTCGAATAAATGTAATAAATAAATGAACCGTCGGATGAATGGAATGAACGAGTGAACCGTCGAATGAATGGAATGAACAGGTGAACCATCGAATGAATGTAATGAACGGATAAACCGTCGAATGAATGTAATGAACGGATGAACTGTGGAATGAACGTTGCGAAGAACGCGTCGCTTCGATGTTTCAAGAATCTCTTCCTATAAATAGAACAGAAATTTAGATGGAATGCTCACTTTCACTTTTCGACACAAAAATGTCGTCTGAAGATGCATCCAAGAAGGCTGAGATTGTTCCAAAGGTTGAAGAAATCACGGAGGAACGTCCAGCCGAACCAAACCAGCCAAAGCAGACGGAAGCAGGCGAAGGTTCGTCCGCACCCAAGCCGCCAAGGGACATTTTGGACTTTCTGGTTGAGCCAGGGCAGACTGAAAAAGAAGAAGCCATGAGGATGGCCGCTTGCACGTTTCTGGTGAAATCGAGCAAGGATGTCCTCGGCTCTTTTGCCGACTATGTCTTTGAAAAGGACGGTAGTGGTCCTCGTCCTGTCTTTAAGAAGGACGATAGTGATTCTCGTCCTTGATATCATGTAACATCATTTATAATAAAATAAAATAAAAATTTATTTATGAACTGTCTTGTCATATTTACAAGAAATCCCTTTTACATTCATATATAGTACTTTTTAAATAATTTGCCATTGATAGGCATCATTGCAACTCGACCGTCCAGCTCTGTGAGTTGATAGGCTCCATTTGAGAAGACTTTACTCACGATATAAGGCCCTTTCTATTTCGCATCGAACTTGCCTTTGCTCATGTGAGTCATAGTCATGGGACGTCTAACTATTAGAACAAGTTCTCCTTTCTGGAAGGCTCTGACTTTAACTTTGCGGTTAAAAGTCTTCGAGATACAGGCTTGATACAATTCAATGTGTTGTTGAGCCAATAGCCGCTTCTCGTCGAGCGCCTCTAGTTCTTGAAGTCGAAGAAGATCATTGTTCTCCGTAGTAAGTTCGTTAGCGATAGCAATTCTCAAGGAAGGAATTTGAAGTTCCAGGGGTAGAACTGCTTTGCAACTGTACACCAGAGAGAAAGGTGTACAGCCTGTAGGGTTACGGACTGTAGTACGGTAGTCCCATAGACATTCTCCAAGCTTTTTACTCCAATTTCATTTGTTAGTAGACATAAACTTCTTAAAGAGCTTGATAACGGTCTTGTTGAAGGCTTCCGCCAAGCCATTAGCAGCAGGGTTGTAAGCCGTAGAGGCGATATTGTCAATCCAATGATCATCACAGAATCTGGTAAACTTTTGACTAATGAACTGAGGTCCATTGTCGTGAATGATTCGTCGAGGCACACCAAACCTGTAGATAACGTGGTGTTTGACGAAGTTGATGACGCTGCTGGTTTTAACTTCAGCCAAAGGTATAGCTTCAGCCCACTTAGAGAAATAATCAGTTATCGCCAGTATAAACCGATGTCCTTTAGAAGAAGGAGGATTGATGGGACCTATAATATCTATGCCCCAAGCTTCAAAAGGCCAGGAAGCAGCAGTCGGATGAAGGAATTCCGACGATTGATGGATGAAATCTGTATAGATTTGACAGGCTCAATATTTTCTTGCATATTCGATAGCATCGAATATCATAGAGGGCCAATAGTAACCCATTTGTCAGATACGATCTTGCAGTTTAGGACCGGGTTAATGTGCTCCGTAAACACCATCATAAGCTTCACGCAATACTTGCTTCGCTTCATCACCAGCAAGGCAGCGCAAGATTAGGCTATCATAAGTTCGTCGATAGAGAATTTTGGTAGTTTGATTGTAGTAGAATCGAAGAGATCGTCGACGAATACTAGTAGCCTTCTTAGGATCTTCGAGAAGTATGTCATGAACTACGAAGTCGATGAAGGGAGCTCTCCAATCTTCATTGATAACATTGACTTCATTGAAGTTGCTGAACTCAATGTTGCGGTTGTTTTCAATGCAGAATAACTCTCTGTTGGAGATAACAACCACTTGTTGTCTTTTGACGAGAATTGCTAAGACTGCTGCAAGATTAGCTAAAGCATCTGCCTCAGTCTTACAAGCCCGTCGAACATATTCAATAAAGAAAGCTTTGAATGATGTAGCCATGTGAATCGCAGCTTCATGATAGGGCACGAGACCTTGATGGCGAACTTCGTATATTCCTCTAACCTGATTGACAACCAGTTTAGAATCACCATAGACTTTAAGATATTCAACTTCCAACTGTTTTACTAATTGGAGTCCAATGAGTAGAGCATTATATTCTGCTATGTTGTTGGAGCAGGGTTCATCTAGGGAGTAGGCTCTTTGGATAGTTGACCCGTTTGGAGAAACAAGAACAACTCCAACTCCTGCGATAATGGCACCATTTGGTCCAATCCTGGATGCACCGTCAAAGAATAGACGCCAAGTAAAAAATTCTTTGGAGATCATATTTGATTCCAGTGTCTCGTCTGGAATTTCATCATAGAGTTTGGATGTCTCTGGTATAGGATGAGCTGCTAAGAAGTCCGCCAGCGCTTGACCCTTGACAGACTTTTATGGAACATAAACCATGTCGTACTGGGCTAGCAGAATGGCCAATGTAGCCAGTCGAGAATTGAGTGTGCTGGGTTTCTTCATCAATACCCGAAGAGGATTAACTCGGAAAATGACGTGCATGGTTTGGCCAATGATATAATTCTGAGTCTTTTGAACAGCAAACATAAGAGCTAGGCATTCTTTCTCAACCGGACTATAACGGTGTTCAACACCAATCATAGTACGACTAAGATAGTAGATGGCTTGTTCATGGCCTTCTTTGTTCTTCTGGGCAAGTAAAGCACCCAATGAATGATCCATAGCGTGGACATACATTAAGAATGGTATGCCTGAGATTGGTGGCACCAAGACTGGTGGGTTCATTAGGTATCGCTTTATATCATCAAATGCTCGTTGACATTCTTCAGTCCAAATAAAAGATACACCCTTCTTCATTAACTGATTAAATTGTCTGCAGCGTCCAGACAGATTTGAAATGAACCTCCTGATGTACGCAAGTTGACCTTGGAATCCTCGTAGCTCTTTTAAGTTGCGTGGAGGACGCATCTCTTGAATGGCTTTGATCTTCTCGGGATCCACGTGTATACCCTTAGAGGTAAGGACGAAGCCGAAAAATTTACCACTAGAGACACCCAAGAATGACTTGGTGGAATTCATTTTCAACTGATGTTGGCGCATTAGATTGAAGATAGTTCTTAAATCTTAGATGTGATCTTCCTTTAGACGACTCTTGACAGCAATATCATCAATATAGCATTCGACAGTCTTACGGAGATGATCTCGAAAGATGGTGCTCATAGCCCGTTAGTAAGTTGCACAAGCATTTTTGAGACCAAATGGTATCACAGTGTAATAATAGACTCCGTGAGGGGTACGGAAAGAAGTATGTTTTTCATCTTCAGGGTTCATCCGAATCTGATTGTATCCGGAGAATCCATCCATGAAGGATATTCTTTCAAACCCACAAGTATTGTCGATCATGACATCTGTAATAGGGAGAGGAAATTCATCCTTTGGGCAAGCTTCATTAAGATCCCGAAAGTCGATGCAAACTCGAACTTTGCCAGTTTTCTTCAAGACTGGAACAACGTTGGCTACCAAATCTGGATGTTGTTCTTCTCGAATAAAGCCATAAGCGATGAGCTTCTTGACTTCATCGTCAATTGCGTCCATCATTTCTGGCTTGAATCGTCTTTGCTGTTGTTTGACTAGCTTTGCATTAGGCAAAATATTTAGTTTATGAGTAGCAACTTTGGGATCTAAACCTGGCATGTCTTCATAATTCCAAGCAAAGAAATTAATATACTCTCGAATAAGAAGAATTAATTCTTGCTTATCTGCCTCTGGAAGGTCCTTGCTGATGAATATTGGACGAGGCAACCCATTTTCTCCTACGTCAATTTGAACCAATTGATCTTCGGTAGAAGGTTCCCGTTGTTCGAATCGGAGTTCCCATTGGGTGTCCAGTCGTTGAGCCCAAGGATCTGTTTCGGGATTTTCTTCGATATTCTCGTCACAGCCTTCTGGGAGTTCAGCGAAGACCATATTAGAAGATACGATCAATCGTTGAACTTGACCGATGCTGGTGTCAGAATCCCATGACCTGGAATCAGAAGAGTTAGAGCGCTCCTCACTATCAGATTCAGAGACTTCTGGAGATAAGACCGGAGGTGAAGCATATCCGAGACCTCTTTTCGTCCTGCTGTAGTACATGTCTGATTTCCCTTTCGAAACGATCGTACTGATAGGAGTTCGTCTTCCTTTACCGTAATTGAGGCCATCTTTGAAGTCATAACCCATCTTTCGGATGATGTCTTTTGACTGTTGACTATAACGACACAGTTGGAGACGTCCCATATCGTTATTTTTTCTATCATCCGTACAGCTGAATTTTTATTCTGGCCCTTTACTAAAAAGTATTGGACTCTTGCCTCTCTTTCGAGAAGGGACAACAAAGTATGAGTCACCTGGATGTTCAAATAATACTTCCGTCTGAAAGGATTGTACGACTCCTATTGTAAATGACTGAAAGCTATCTAGTATATCCAAATAGCATTTAGTATGATAAATGACATCAGTATACTGGAAAGTAGATGCTTTTTCATTAATTTGTACATCCATATTTACAACAGGACCTTTAGCCTTAGCCGGCTTGGTCAGATCGATTACAAGAGGAGGATCAGAAGAGCAAGGAGGTTTAGGTTTGTTGCGACGAAGGTCGATAACAAGCAGCTCAGAAGAGGTGAGCTCCCTTTGATCTTTGTTACGATGTAAGTCGATAACCAGTGGCTCAGAAGAGATGAGCTCCCTTTTATCCTTGTTACGACGTAAGTCGATAACCAGTGGCTCAGAAGAGGTAAGCTCTCTTTGATCTTGATTATCACCAGTTGATTGCTTCTGGGCTGGCAGATGAATAGCCAGTGGTTTAGAAGATTGAAGATGGAAGACACGTCCTTTGACAGGTATGATGAGAGTGTCATTGGGCATTGATTCTCGTTTTTCCTCACCATCCATGGCCAAAACCACCTTCATAAACTCTTCTTTGTACATGCGAGCGTCGTTGCAATATGCTTCGACGCCCTTGAAGGGGTAAAGATCTGCAACTTCCTTTTGGACCTCTCCTTTGTCATCAACGTACTTGAAGCATTGATGGAGAGTAGACGGAACAATGTTGTGTTCATGAAGGAATGGTCTCCCCAGAAGAGCATTGTAGGAACAACCATGGTTGTCTATAATGTAAAAAGTCACCTTCGTGTGAAGATTGCCAATTTGAAGTTTTAGACGTATCTTACCTAAAGGTTTACTTCTTTCCTGGTTGAATCCCAGAATGGTGGTAATAGTACCGAAGAGGCTATGCACTGGAATCTTCAGAGCATCCAACATTGTCTTAGGTATGATGCTGAGTGCTGACCCTGGATCTATCAGGATACGATCGACCTTCATGGAATCGACATATCCTGTAAAGTAGAAAGGACGGTCATGACGATTGTCTTCCATCAACATGTCATCTTGTGTGAAGGTAATATTTGGAATTAATTCCAGCACACTGTGACAATGGAGACAAAAAACAGGTTCTGATTCAGGTTTCTTGAGCAGAGTTAGGCAAGTGTCTGCTTGCATCAAAGCCTCACTCAGTGTTTCTCGAGTCTCTTTAGAGAGGCGTAAGAGCTCGAAGATGGACAGCCTAGCCGGTGTGTTAGCCAGTTGAGCCAATATGTCAAAGTTATATGGCTTTTCAAGTCCAGAGGAGGATGACTTCTTCAATACTTTGTCGAAGTGGACTTGTTGTTTGCCTTTGTCGGCTGCTGCCGGTTTAGGAGGAGTTGGTTCCATAACCGGTAATGATATAGAAGGGATACCCTCTGTAGAGGCAGGCTGTACTGGAGCAGACTCAGAAGAAAAAGCAGGGTTTTTTTGAGTTTCGGGAAATTCTCGTAAATAGGCTTTACCTGACCTGGTGCCCAGCAGGATTGCCTCTTCAACTATGGGGTCAAAAGATACCATGTTGCAGCTCTTTGTCTTGTCCTTGGAGCGTTGCTTGGAGGAAGAAGGAGCTTCAAAATCTGTAACAAGATCAGGATGAATCCACATGATCTTGCCATTATCAAGGGATAAGGGGACAAGACCTTCACATCATGGAGGAGGAAGATTCTCAATCTCAAGAGTAGCCTTGGGAATGGGGATGATGCCACTCTGCACTACTTGTGGCAAGAAGTCACCAAACTATATAGAAATCATGTTGGCTGTAACAGTCTTTTTATCCTGCTGGAGAGTGATGACACCGGCGTTGACTAGGTCATGAATCTTGCCTTTGAGCATATAGCATGCCCGAGTAGGATGCCCTATGAACCTGTGATAAACACAGTACTTAGGATGGTCAGTCTTACCAACTTCATCAGACTTCTTTGGTTCCGGAAGTTGCAATTTATTGCTCTTCAGCAGACAGTCAAAAAATGCTCGTTGTATCATTTTCATCAAAGGAATACTCTACTTTTGGACGAGGTTCCTTTGGTGGAGGTGCAGAAGGAGTAGAGGTAGACGTGGGTTGAGCCACGTTAACAGCCAAGGATTCCTTGTTCTTGAGATTGGTATTCAAGGTTTCTTTGTTCTTGCGGTTGTTCTGGCGATTACCGCCACCGAATGCAGAAGATTCATCTCGATCAGGGTTAGACATATGTACCCCCAACTGCTTGAACTTCTCGGCACTCACTTCAGCCGCTTTAGCATTGACAATGAATGACGGCCAGTCCTGGAACTGTGTTGACCCCGTCCACATGCTGATGATAGGCAACAAGTTTGACTTACAAGTGTCTATCGTTACAACAGATGGGGTTCCGGGAGGCATTTTTAGTGCTTCTCGGCGGAATCGTTCAATGAAACTCTCAGTAGTTTTATTATGTCTTTTCTTGATCTTATTGAGGGCAGATATAGTCATATCGTTGATACCCTCATAGAATTATTCCAGGAACATTTGCTTGAGCCCGGCAAATGAAGTGATAGAGCCGTCGGGCAGGCTGCGGTACCAATCATATGCTGTACCGGCTAAACAGCCGACAAAGACTCTGGTAGGAAGAGCATCACTTGGCTGAAGCTGGACAGTCATTACCTCGAAATGGTTAATGAACTGACTCGGAGAAGTGCTGCCGTCAAACAGCATGATTGTAGGAATCTTGTACTTAGGCGGGAATGGGACTTCTTTCCATTCCACTGGATAAGGTTGTTTGATCCTAAGCCTCTGTAGACCGTCTTTCTCTTTAAAGGTCTCGAACTGATTACGCAGTAATTTAGGCTAGCTCACCGTGTTAGGAGGAGAAACAGCATGGTAAGCACTACCCCCAGCCCCTGAATGACTGGGTGTAACTTGAATAGGTATTCAGGCTACAGGAGGGGACGGTACCCCCAGACCTGCATTGACATGCACTGATGATGCTATAATCTCTGAATTGACAGTAGGTACAGTCGGTGATACTGTATGTTGAGCTATGATAACGGTATGCATACTTGCGATCATGTCAGCCATGGTCTTCAATTTATCCTTCAGTACAGCGATTCGTTGTTCTTGACTGGCCGAACTAGAAGCATCTGGATCTTCAGTGACAACATAGGCTGATACTTCTCTAGGTACAGTAGAAGACACTGTCTGTTCAGAGCTTTCACTGTATGCATCATAATCAGAGAAAGAGTCATCCCCTGAATGAGAAACGGCAAAGTAACCAGAAGGATCTTGGAGAAGATTCCTGCGACCAGCTGTGTCTCGACTTCGAGATCGGGTGTGTCAGAATACTCCTTCAGAGGATTCATGGAGTAAATCCAAATATCGTTGACTGGGATTCCGGGGTTTGCCATGCTTTGAACACTTCCTACCCCCGGTGTCTCGAGAAGCCATGTTTACAAAGGCATAGAGCACCTCGTCTTCATCTTCGGACATTGGTTCAGAAGTTAAACGATCGAAGACATATCGTTTTGTCGTCTGACAACAACACTTAATAACCACCTTGTGATTACAATGGTGTTCCAATGGTTGGATTGGAAGTGTTGAGGTGTTATTCTGCTTCTGTTTGAGGTATTCCCGAAGGTCAGGGATGTGTTCTTTGACGACATTCGGAACATGATTTCGATTCTTCAGATGCTTTATCACGTGAGTATACAGAGAAGTACTCAACTCATTAGCATAGGTATCGGGATTTTTCCTCCTGGAAGTATGCTTTTGATGCAAATTTGCCTTTGGCATCGGTTGCTTGCGTTTCATAGACGCTGGTCTATTGAGATAAGTCCGTAAATCGGCAAACTCACCCCCGGGGGCTTCTGTCTGAGACACCAGCAATTTCCCCTATTTTGAATGGAACATCCGAAGAGTTGGGAGATCTTGGAAATGTGCAACTGGAGTAGGCAAGATGCCTCTCTGATCAATATTTTTCCCTTTAGCAGGAAGAGTTTTTGTACTGTTTAGTGCCGAGGCACATTCCGATGGATCTTCTGCGGTAAAAATCGGAGAAGACTGAAAAAAGACCAAAGGGCCTTTTCCTTTATTTTGTGAAGAAGGGTTGGCTAAAGAGCGTTTTCCTCTGTTATTTTCCGAGTTCTGGACTGCGGAAGGTTGAGAAAAGACCAAAGGGCGTTTCTGTTTATGCTGAGACGGAGATGAAACAGTCAAAAGACTACCCCTGTGGGTTGCGTAGGAACAAAAGAAGCAGCAACTTGCTCTCTGAAGATGATGACAGAGGGTTCCTTGGCCATAGAACAAGCAGGAGGTGTAACTTGTGCTCTAGAAGAAGCAACAAGTGAAGTTTTGGCAACAGAGGGCTTGAGTTGCGCTTTGTTTGAAGGAGCAATGGATTGCGCAGGAGGGAAAGACTTCGCCAATTGCGCCAGAGGAAGAGGGGTCTTAGATTTTGCCATAGCAGCATAATTTGTGGATTGTGCTCTGGCAAGAGAAGCAGTGTACTGCGCATGGCCAGTAGGAGCTCTGGCTTGCGCTTTGGCAGCGCAGGTGATGTTTTGCGCAAGGACAGAAGAGGCTGTTGGTTCCTTGGCAGCAGAGACAGCAGGCTGCACAGATGACTGCGCAGAGGATTGCGCAGAGGACTTCGAAGTCTACACTGAACGGACCTTGCTCTTGGCAGAGGCCACAGTACGACGAGTAGCCCCAGAATTGATCATCGCTTCGTAGGCAGTCTGGTTGACCTTCACAACCAGCGTCTTCTACGTCTTTTCGATAGACGCAATATCACATTGAGTTGTTACTTCCTCGTCGGAGGAGAAAGTTGTCCCCAGCAGAGTCGCCATTTCGTTTGCAAAAATAAAAGTCTTTATTTCACAAACTTTGTAAGAAGATTACAATTGAATTCTGGGAAAGTACAACTATAGGAATCCGATCTGAAGATGATCGCTTTATCCCTTGGATGATGTGAACTTTGAAGACGATAGCCTCTGAAGAATGCAGCAGCACTTGGGCAAGAAATTCTGATCTCTGATGATAATAATGATCTCCCTAATGAAGGACTTGAAACCCTATTTATAGAGTTATAGAAATAACTAATTTGTAGTTATTCTGGATTGCGCATGATGAACTGCGCTGTCGACAGATTGCGCAGACTGCAAACTGTGCTGACCTATTGGGCAGTTGCTCGATCGTGGGCTAACCATTTTCAGACTTATGGTATTGTTTGATTGAAATGCGCTTGGTCGTATGCAGACGGTTGCCACGTGGCGAGCAATTGATGGCATGTAAGCCACGTAACAAATGTCAGTTATTTGATAAATCGCGCTAACCGAATAGCGCTAGCTTCACACTGCGCTTCCTTCTAGTCAATGGACAGCGCTGGGATTCAGACTTGGTCAAACTGCGCTGAGGTTGGACTAGCAGACTGTGCTGAAGTTGGACTGGCAGCCTACGCTAAAGTTGGACAGCTGTTCTCGAGCGCTGTACTGTACAAGAAACGAACGGACTCCTCGTTTTTCGGGCTGTTAGGCTGTCAGAAGATCTGATCTTTGTCAGATAATGATGGCATTGCCACGTCAGCGTAACGCGCTCGGGTGGTAGTGCAGTTCAGCTTGCGCGTTCGATTTGTAGCGCAATCTGTTTCCTGCGCAGTCCATTTGAAGGGTGCACAATTGAGAATTCTCTGCCTATTTGATAGATGCAACTTGATTTTTAGGACATACAATAATGATGAGATGACATAGTATTTTTCTATTGTGTAATTCATTTCTTTCATAGTTTCGCATTATCTTGGTACTTCTAGTTTTGTTCAACAATGGATACTACACATGTATGATGAGAATTTATAATACTACATATGAGAAGAACTTAGATAGTACTAGATAATATGAGCAATAAAGGAATGAAATTTAGTTGTTATGTCGAGCCACTCATTACATGGGTAAAAAAGTATTTAGGGTTTAATAATCGAAATCGAGTAAGACACTACTAAAATACAGCAATTTGGCGACGGACCATTACAACGGATCTTATCCGTCAGTAATAGCGACGGACTAGCGACTACCTTGTGACAGACTACCGTCAGAAAGCAATGGATAATTTTTTTATTTCTTGTGTCAAAATCAGTCGCACATCCGTCGCTAATTTGACGAAAATTTAGCGACGAATTGATCTCCGTCGCTAATATGTCGCACATTATGGTAGGAAAATCTGGAAAAAATGGCGTGATAAATTAGCGTCTAACTAGCGACGGACGTTCCGTCGGTAATCTAGTGGGTATTTCGTGACTACCTAGCGACGGATATATCCGTCGGTAGTCCGTCGCTAAATACTGTAACCTAACTTAAATTGAACCGACGGGGAGGAATTTTTTATTCCCCCCAAAAAGACTCTCTCTTCCTCTCTCTCTCTCTCTCTCTCTCTCTCTCTCTCTCTCTCCGGCGGCGAGCTCTCTCCGATGGGTCTCTCTCTCCGACAAAGCTCTCTCCGACGGGTCTTTCTCTCTCTCTCAGGTATGCTCTCTCTCTCTCTCTGTTTAGCATAACATATAGGGTTTCAGGTTGGTGGGGGGGTCGGCTGTCGCTGGGGCCGACGGGGTGGGGAGGAGGGAGTGGGGGCGGGGAGGGAGGTTGTTGAGGGCAGGGGGCAGGGTAGGGTTTAGGGTTTCGGGGCAGGGGTAGGGTTTCGGGTGGGGGGTCGACTATCGCGGGGGCCGGCGGTGAGAGGGAAGGGAGGGGGGCGGGGGGTGGATGGTGTTGGGTGCGGGGCGGGGGGCAGGGGGAGGGTTTAGGGTTTGCTGTCGGGGGGGGTGAGGGGGAGAGGGGGTGGGTGTTTGCTATCGGGGGGTTTGCTGTCGCGGGGGAGGGGGAGGGGGTTTGCTGTTCGGCGGGGTAGGGGAGGGGTGTTTGCTGTCCGGCGGGGTAGGGGAGTGGTGAGGGGGTATCGGTGGTTTCGGATCGGACCATTCCTATAATTATCGGTAGTTTCGAATTAGAGTATCAGATCGGAGGAGGGGGTATAGGTGGTTTCGGATCGGACCAATCCTATGAGTATCTGATCGGGGGAGGGGGGTATCAGAATCGGTATCGGACCATTCTTATGAGTATCGGATCGGGGGTATCGGTAATATCGTTGGTTTCGGATCGGAGTATCAGATTTTTTGGTATCGAAAAACAAATAGCTATTAATAAATTATTAATATTAATAATTTATTAAAGTATCGGCCTATACCGATACCGATCGGAGTATCGGACTATGCTTATGAGGGTGGTTTAAAGTATCGATCGATACCGATCCGATACTGTCGATACCGGTACAGTTTGGCATATCCCACTCCGATACTGACCGATACCCGATACTGACCGATACCGATCCGATACTGTCTGATACAGTTTGGCATGTCCCGGTATCGGTATCGGAGTATCCCTATGAGTATCGGCATCGGGGGTATCGGTAATATCGGTGGTTTTGGATCGGAGTATCGGATTTTTGGTATCGAAGAACAAATAGCTATTAATAAATTATTAATATTAATAATTTATTAGTATCGGCCGATACCGATACCAATTGGAGTATCGAACTATTCTTATGAGGATGGTTTAAAGTATCGGCCGATACCGATTCGATACTGCCGATACCGGTACAGTTTGGCATGTCCCGCTCCGATACTGACCGATACCTGATACTGACCGATACCGATCCGATATTGTCCGATATCGATACAGTTTGGCATATCCCGGTACCGGTATCTGACTATCCCTATGAGTATCGACATCGGGGGTATCGGTAATATCGATGGTTTTGGATCGAAGTATCGGATTTTTTGGTATCGAAAAACAAATAGCTATTAATAAATTATTAATATTAATAATTTATTAAAGTATCAGCCTATTGTTATGTTTAGTTTGTCTTACGATACAGATTTTTACATTCAAATCGAGGATGCATCGTTACTTTGTTGATCGTACATGGATGTACAAATGGCAACATGAGAGCAGAATTGGTGTGAGTGACGATTTTCAGGCAGGCATGGAAGTATTTCTTAAGTATACCATGAGCAAAGCTCAGTACATGGATGGTAACAAAATCAAATGTCCATGTGTTAATTGTCACAATAAACGTTACGAAGAAGTGGTGACTGTGAGAGATCATTTGACCCGTAAGGGTTTCATACGTGATTATGGCTTGTGGTCATCGCAAGGTGAATTATATTCGGAAAGACAGGCTGCGGAAGCTGCTACTTATGCTTTTGATGATAATGCTGCAATGGATGTCCTCGAAGACGACGGATGCTCTGTTGATTATGGAGACGTGTAGAACCTTGCGTAAGATATGGTGTATGATACGGCAGGGCCTAATTTTGATCCAGAGGATCCTAATCCCGAGACGAAGGAGTTCTATGATATGTTTCAGGACGCAGATACTCCTATATATCCTGGTTGTGAGACTCATTCCGTACTGTCAGTGACGATGCGGTTGCTGAACATAAAGTCTGATTTTAACTTGCCACAAGCTTGCTATGATCGGGTCACACAACTAATCAAGGAGGTGTTACCGAAGGAATCAAAAGAGCTCCCAAAAAACTTCTATAAGTCAAAGATGATGGTCCGACAACTGGGACTGGGGTACAAGAAGATAGATTGTTGTCGCAACAGATGCATGTTGTACTACAAAGAGAATTGCGTATCAGAAAGTTGCAGCTTCTGTAATGCGGATCGTTACAAGCCAGTGCAGGGAAAAGGAAAGTCAACTAGAAAATGACGTCCTTACAAGTATATGCATTACTTGTCGATCACGAAGCACTTGTAGAGGATGTATGTCTCTGAATACAGTGGAACACATGACGTGGCACAGCGAAGAACGCATAAAGGACGAAGGAGAATTATCACATCATTTGGATGGAGAGGCGTGGAAACATTTTAATTTGTGTCATCCAGATTTTGCTGTAGAGCCTAGAAATGTACGCCTTGCGCTATGTTCTGATGGATTTGCCCCTTTCGGACAGTCGGAATCTCAATACTCATGCTGGCCAGTCATTCTTACCCCTTACAATCTGCCACCATGGATGTGTATGAAGACTCCTTATATGTTCTTGATAGCTATCATACCAGGTCCCAAAAATCTGACGAAGAACATCGATATATATTTATAGCCGTTGGTGGATGAGCTAAAATAGCTGTGGGAGATCGGCGTCACGACGTATGATATTTCCATGAAACAGAACTTTCAGATGACAGATTCACTCATGTGGACAATCAATGATTTTTTAGCATACGGTATGCTGTCAGGATAGAGTACGCACGGCAACATGTCTTGTCCGATATGTATGGAAAATAGTAAGGCGTTCTGCCAGGCATGGAGGAAAAACTTCTTTCTTTGATTGTCACCGTCAATTTTTGCCCGTGAGCCATCCTTGGCAAAAGAACAAGGACGCGTTCAGATCTGAAAAACAAGAATTTCTTGATCCTCCTGCCAGATTGTCGGGATACGATATTTGGGAAGTTGTAAAGGAATTGCCCACCGCAATGGAAGATCCATCGAACAATCGTGTCGAGGGGTTCGGACAAAGCCATAACTGGACCAAACGGAGTATTTTCTGGGACTTGCCTTATTGGATAGATAATCTTATAAGGCATAATCTTGATGCCATGCATATCAAAAAGAATGTGTTCGATAATGTCTTCAATACCGTCATGGATATTAAAGAAAAGACGAAGGACAATCGAAAAGCAAGATAAGACATGGTCGAGATATGCAAACGTCATGATCTAAACTTGATAGAAAGGGGAGCTGGTGGACAATTAAGTAACCCTATAGCGCCATATACATTGAGCAAGGAAGATAGATTAATAATTTGCAAGTGGATATCTACTTTAAGATTTCTCGACGGCTATGTGTCGAATTTGTCTAGATGCGTTGATCTCAATGAACGCAAGCTAATAGGAATGAAGAGTCACGACTGTCACGTGTTTATGAAAAGATTACTGCCCATTGCTTTGAGAGAGTTGTTGTCTTCTGTTGTATGGGTTCCGTTGGCCGAGTTGTCTACATTCTTCAGGGATATTTGTTCAACTAAGCTGATGGTGCAGCATATGGTAGAACTTGAGGAGAAGATTGTCTTAACAATTTACAAGTTAGAGAAAATATTTCCACTGGGCTTTTTCGACAGCATAGAGCATCTATCGATTCATCTACCATACGAAGCCCGTGTCGGTGCATCTGTTCATTATCGATGGATGTACCCTTTGAAAGGTAAATAAAAATCGATATAATTTAAGTAGAATTTTATAATTTATTGTCAATTCTCAAGATAATTTGTCTTTCTAGGTACCTACACCATCTAAAGAAGAAAGTTGGCAACAAGGCTCATATAGAGGCTTCGATATGCGAAGCATATCATATCGAGGAAGTGCCAAACTTCTGCTCCATTTATTTCGATACTCATGTCGAGATAAATCGAAATAGACCTCAAAGGAATGACGAAGACTTTGAAGATGGAGGTATATTCAATTTAAGGGGCAAGCCTATTGGGGCTAGTAAGAATCGGTGGTTGACTGACGATGAGTATGATGCCGCGCACCAATATGTATTGTTAAATTGTGACATACAAAAAGTAAGAAATTTGGAGAAGTAAGTGACTACACCTCGTTATAATATCTAATTTGGTGAAGTAAGTGACTACATTTATTTTTATTCTCTCTAACAGTGTATTTAGAGATGAAGTCAAAATAAGGACACCCGATATTACCGATGAGGGACTTCAAAGAGAAGTTGATTGTACCTTTTCGACCTGGTTTCAAAAAATACGTAAGTAACTGAGATAATATGTTATGCGGATACCATTAAAATATATGCAAGTAAAACATTTAAATTATCATTATTTGTTTACAGGTTTTATTGCCTGAAATAACACTCACAAATGAGAGCATTCGTTATTTGGCATTGGGACCGAAGAAGCATGCGAAGACTTGGCCAGGCTATGTCGTTAATGGCTTCAAGTTTAAAGCAACTCAGCATGCTAAAAATGTCAAATTTTTCAATGACAACTTCAGTACTATGGATTCTGGTGTTTACATAAGAGGCACCATCTATGACAAAGAGCTGGACTTTGACTATTATGGAATGCTTCGGGATATTGTAGATTTACAATATAGTGCCCCATATGATATTCATATTGTGATGTTCAAATGTGAGTGGTTCGATACGACACCAAATATCGGTTGGAGAATCGATAAACAATTTGGATTCGTCGATATAAATCATCGCAGGAGGTATAGAGGGTCCGACAAGTTTACGATAGCAAGTCAGGCTGTTCAAGTCTACTATACAAGCTACCCAAGGCATCGTAGAGATCGATTTGACTGGTGGGTAGTATGCAATATTAAATCTAGAAATATATTCAACGTTGGAGACCCATCATACCAAGAGGACGAGATCGAAAAGCCCCAATACTTGGGACAACAGTCGGATACCATGGATGTTGAATTAGAGGTTGATATACCTCCTGCTGAAGAAAATAGAGGAGAGGAAGAGGTTGATATACAAGACTTAGATGTCAACCAGGGGAGAAAGAGGCGTCTTGTCCCAAGTATTGAGACTGAAGAAGAAGAAGAAGAAGAAGAAGAAGAAGAAGAAGAAGAAGAAAAAGAAGAAGAAGAAGAACTTGATGAGGATGAGGATACAGATGAAGTCGACGATGAGGATGAGGAGGATGATGAGAATGAAGACGAGGCCGAGGACGAGGACGAGGATGATGATGATGATTAAATATCGGTATATTTCAGTTCATGTTTTTGTCGAGGCCGAGGACGATTCAGTTTAAATTAAACTTTTGTATTCTTCTTTCAGTTCATATTTTGTTGTTCGATCATCTACTTATTGTATGATTTTTTTGCAGATGGCACTCCTAGTCCTACTTCTCTGGCCGGCACTCGTCGTTCTGCTACTTGTATATATATTTTAGTTTAGTTTTATATTTATTTATACTTCTATATTATTAATTATGTTTATGTGTTCTATTTACAAGACATGGTTGCGAGCACTCGTGCTGGTGGTGGTGGTGGCCGTGGTGGTGGTGGTGATGGTGGTGGTGGTGGTGGTGGTGGTGGTGGTGGTGGTGGTGATGGTACTGGTGGTGGTGGTGGTCGTGGGCGTGGGCGTGGTGGTAGCGGTCGTGGTCGCCATACGTATTCCCCGGATGTGACCTCCGATCCCGACCTGGAGAGCCCAGGCACAAACTCTTTCCGCCGTCAATCTACATCGATGCCACCGTCATCTTCGTCGAGGCCTGCGACTCCATCCGCTAGCGGATCCGTTCCTCCATCCGCTAGCGGATCCGTTCCGCCACCGAATGCACCAGCGGATGCATCAGCAGATGCAGTAGCGGACCAAGCAGTTACTGTACGGTGGGCCCCAGAGTACCTCCGGATTCAGTTTCATCCTGTTACTGGGGAGTACATGTGCGGACCCTCGGATCCTCCGACGCCACCAGAGAGGCCGATGGGCGAGTTCCGACGAGAGATATGGCCCGCAGGTGAATCGTAAGTAAATTTAAGTAAATTTATTAAATTTGTTTCATTTATTCAAGTCAATAATCCAGTCGTTGCTTCTTTATATATTTTTCCCGTGGGATGTTGCCCGGAATCTAGGGTACATTATCCGGGAAAACTACCATGGCCCCTACCTCAATTTTTTTGAGGTGCCTCAGGACAGGCAGTACGTCTGGCTCGACGAGATGAGGGTATATATCTTTTGGTTAATTATTAATTATTATTTAATTCATTAATTTTTTAATTATGTGATATTTGAATTTGTGTGTCAGAGGACGTTCTGGTGGCCCCCCATCGCGAGGAGGCGATTTGCAGGACCTACAAAGCCGACGCCGGAAAAAAGATACGGGATACGGAGTACGACTTTCGTATGGCGCATACGAAGAAGGACTGGATCCGGGCGGAGTACTATGAGGAGATGTTGGAGAAAATAGATACTCCTCAATACAAGGAAAAATTAGAGAAAGCCAAGGCGAATAGACAGGCCGCGGGTCTGCATACGGGGGGATCAAGGCCCCACGCACGGACGCTTACAGATTTGGTGAGATACCACAAATTTATTCCACTATTTAATTCGGTACTACTAATATACGAAGTTAATTAAATTCTACGTATGCAGGCCCAACAGGAAGTGAAGAAGGGGAGAGAGGCGGAGGCGGTCACTGCTCACGATGTATTCGTGCATACTTACAAGAGGCGGAAGGACAGGAGCTTCGTCGACGCGAGGGCCCAGGAGACTGATGTAAGTACTTACGTTTATGAGATTTATGTTAAAAATATAATTATTGTTAACTTAATTAGGTAAACTTTGGATTAAAACTATAACTTAGGGAAACATAGGATTTAGATTATAACTTAGGAAAACTTATAGTATAAACAAATTCATTGGATAGTCTGCGTATCGTGAGGCACTCCGTCGGATTGAGCCTCCTACCGAGGATGTCGGCGAAACGACGCCCACCCAGATGCCCTCTTCTATGGACGCTCGCTACGACGACGTGTTCATAGAATTCGACGGCGGCTTTAGGAAAGGGCGCCAGTACGGCTTAGGTTATGTAGAAGCATGAAATAGAAGGGATATTTTTAATCCCACATCGGAAAGGAGAAAAAGAGAGGTCTCATTCTACCCTATATATAGAGCCCTCTTGCCTCCTTTGAAAAGAGCACCAAAATAAATAAAGAAAATGGAGCCCGTTATCCAGGGAGCCCGTTCGAGCCACAAAAAGTTGCAGCAGTTCTTCTCTTCGTCTGGGTTGGCTGCAAGTTCTTCACTCGCTGATGTGGCGAGGAGAATTTAGACTCTGAGTACTATGCACCCCAGCGGGCTGGTATGAAGAAGTCCAAGGCGGTACGGGCCATGCGCCTCAAACGTGCTATGCCAACGGTAAACCAGAAGCATGCGCTCACAATCATGTGCGCTACTGATGGTAAACTGTGTAAGGTCGACTCGGGTGCTTCTGCGCCAGGAATGAGCCAACCCTCAAAGTCCTTGTCTCACTTGGGCGCATCTACTGCGTTCGTAACCAAGTCGAGCAAGGCAAACCATGTGGTCTTGAACTCCCGCACCTCCACTGGTTGTGCGTCTGAGGCTCGTTCAAGTCACTTTAAGTGTTGTACCCCCACTACTGATCTGAGCGCCTGTTTGGCGTTGGATCAGGGGGCGCAGCATTCACTTGACCACCCCGGCGCTTGGCCTTGCCATGCGCCTGATGGGGGTGTAAAGGTGGCACTCTCACTTGACCACCCCGGCGCTTGGCCTTGCCATGCGCCTGATGGGGGTGTGAAGGTGGCACTCTCCTCTAACGATTTGCGTAATATGATCATTCACAAACGCCGATCAGAAGAGCCTACCAACAAGCACAATGTGCCCCTCACAGGGCACACTTGTGCTACGGTCGCCATCAACTGCTGCTACCGCAAGACAGTGGCTCCACCACCAAGGCAGTCTGTGTTCTAACAGTTACAACATGTTGTACCTGTCTTCCAGCGCATCACTCTGCCCCGTCAGAGTGAATCACTTCCTCGTTAACGTACAGCACATCTGCCAGCCTGGGGCTCTTCCATCACCAAACCCAAAAAATGTATTCAACTTGGCACTCGATGTCGTACCAGCAAGCGGCTCGAACATAAACTGCTATGTCCAATCGAACTCGGCAAATCTCAGTCTTCTGAAGGAGTTCACCGTCAAAGCTTCTTCGAACAAGGAGAACCATCATCCACAGTACAACGTCTTGCCAAGGAGGAGGATCAGTCGAATCCATCTTCGTCGAGAAGTCAAGGGAGAGACAACAAAACTCTCTCAAATTGTTGCTATTCATAGGCCAGGGCAAATCAAACCCATGCGCCAAGTGGCAACCTTCCCGAAGTTAGTGCAATGAACTTGTATTCATGATGATGAATTTGCCCCGTCGAATTTAGCTAAGTCAGAAAGCCATTAATGCTCTGAAGAACTCAACAGACGGACCAATAAAGATACACCATGCAACAGATACGCCCATCAGCACCAAGCGCCTCATAAGGATGCGTCCCCATGCGTCCCCATGCGTCTAGTAGAACGCCGATCGATGCGCCCACTCAACAGCCCATCACCTGTCAAGAACATTAAATGCTGAAGTCTTACAGAGTTGGCAGCACGTCCCCCAAGCACTGAACAGTTGACAGCTTTTGCAGAAGACGAAGCGTCACCAACGTCAGCATCATCATTACTTTCCTCCGACGGTTACAGCCACATGGCCGCCCAACCATCAGGCATGCGCCTCCGCAGCCATGCGCTCAAATCTCTGCATGCGCCTCAAAAGCTATGCACCTCAGACTTTTCTCTGATCCCTAAAAACAGAAGTAAAGTCACTACCGAAGCCTCGCATGTGCCTCAAAAGCCATGCGCCCCGAATGGTTCATGACTCCTAAAGGTTACGAGCCCAAACCTCCTCAAGCGCCCAATCCCGGGCACATCCTATCAGATCATTCTCCACCAAATTCGAGATCTTCGAGCCATGGACCTACGACACGTGTCCTTTGACTCAATTCAGCCTATGAAGGGGTGCTAATCACCCAAGATCTCATCAACAGAAAGATCCTCTCCCCTGCTACGTGCCAGCCCACAACAGCAGCATAAAGGATTCAACCCACAAATGATGGTGTATCGTCCATACGCCTCCCACAGCTTCAACCACGTGGCATCCCCACGTCCAGGCGCATCCTACATATACGCGCATGAGCAGCCAGCCTGCAAACTATAAATAGAGGAATCATTTTTTTCTTCCACACGAACATACATAGACAGACAGAGACATCGCACAACCACCGAGGCAGATACAGACACTCAACATCTTCTTCCTCTCTGCAAGCTCCAGCACCCAGAGCAACTCAGGCCTTCAGAGAACCGAGAACCGTCGTCAGATCATCAACGTATTACCACTCGCTCCATCGGCACAAGAGAACCAGATAAACAAAAGTGTACTCATATGACTACATCTAAATCCTATATTGTAACAATGTTCTGCTTGTATTGAAATTATATTAAAAGATTTTAATGGCAAACAAGCTGGCGACTCTGCTGGGGACCTCTTTCTCCTCCACCGAGAAAGCTGTGTCGCAATCCGACGACGTGAAGGTGGGCTCCTCCTACAAGACGCTGGTCGTACGCCTCAATCAACAGGCGTATGAGGAGTTCATCTCTGAAGGCAGTACGAGTCCTTCGAAGTGGCTGCCGAAGCCGAAGAAGACCCGCCAAGTCTGGGTACGCAAGGTCGATGCCTCTGGCACCATCATCGAAGGGGATACGCCGATCCAGCCTTCCCTTCCTGCTGACGTCCTTAGCAACCAAAATACGCCCACCGGTGCAGCACATCTCTCGGGGAAGCGTGTAGCTGACCACATTCCCCAGCCATCTTCCTCTCAAGCGAGAAAGATGCGTCGACGGAGCAGGGACGCAGCTAATGCCTAACGCATCACCTCCGATGCGCCACAGAAGGTCTTTGCCTTTGACAGACTCACTCGCTGTAATGGCGAGGAGAATTTGGATTCTGAGTACTATACGCCCCAGCGGTCTAGTACGAAGAAGTCCAAGGCAGCACGGGCCATGCGCCCTAAACGTGCTATGCCAGCAGCAAGCCAGAAGCATGCGCTCACAATCATGCGCGCTGCTGATGATAAGCTGTATAAGGTCGACTCAGGTGCTTCTGCGCCAGAAACGAGCCGACCTTCAAAGTCCTTGTCTCACTTGGGCATATCTGTTGCGTTCGCAACCAAGTCGAGCAAGGCAAACCCAGTGGTCTTGAACTCCCGTGCCTTCTCTGGTTGTGCGTCTGAGGTCGGTTCAAGTTACTTTAAATGTTGTTCTCCCACTACTGATCTGAGCGCCTGTTTGGTATTGGATCAGAGGGCACAACATTCACTTGACCACCCCGGCGCTTGGCCTTGCCTTGCACCTGAAGGGGGTGTGAAGGTGGCACTCTCCTCCAGCGATCTGCGTAACGTGATCACTCACAAGCGTCGATCAAGAGAGTCGACTGACAAACACGATGCGCCCTTCACAGGGCACACTTGTGCTGTAGTCACCATCAACTGCTATTGCAAGGCGGCAGTCCCACGAGGACATTCAGTGTTCCAGCGGCTGCAATCATCGATACTCCTCCGACGTCGCCTCGGAAAGAAGGTGTCAACAAAAGAAGAGCCATAGGTTGCTTCATGCAATGTAATCTCTAACTCCTCGTCTGTCCGAAAGGCGACTGGCAATTCCTTGTCCTCGTCCAAGAGCCAGCCGAGGAAAACCAAGACAACTGTCCCGTCCTCCAGAGTGTTCAAAGGCACTCGGGGGAGAAAGAAGATCTTGGAGTAAGCCGGTGGTAGTCAAGCCCTTGTGGATCCTCCTTCTGAAGACGAAGAAGTCCTCCGGAGCATAGCTGCGGTGGATCTTCATCCTGGAGACGAAGTCAGCTTTCCAGACGTAGCTGGGGTTAGTCTAGCCCCTGTGGATCTGCGTCTCGAAGACGAAGGAGCCGTCCAAGACAGAACTGGGGGTAATCAGGCCCTTGCGAATACTTCTCCTGAAGACGAGGGTGTCCTCTAAAACATAGCTGAGGGTAGCCAAGACGAAACTCCGGGAGCAACAACTCCTCTACAGGAGAGTGTAGAAGCATGGAATTTCACAACCAGAAAGCCCATGCGCCAGAACTCAGACGAAGAACTTCACAGCAAAGTCAATAAGTATAGACATTTGAAGAAGGACTTTTCATTTTATATATAAAAGTCTATTACATGTCTAGAAAAGGTTGTACAAAGGAGAATTTCTACAAAGAAAAGATCCTAAGTCTACAGCCAGCGGCCACCATGCGCCTTCAGATAAGCGCAGCGGCCACCATGCGTCTCCAGATAGGCGCAGCATCACTATGCGCCACCAGTGAGGCGCAGCAGATATCATGCGCCTCCATCCAGGCGCATCCCATCATCTCTTCAGTACCTCAGTTATGTGCATCCCTTCAGCCAAATTCTTCCAGCCAGGCTCACCTGGCCGAGCAGAGCCCAGTTATGTGCCGCTCTTCCAACCAGGCTCGCCCGATAAATGCTTCGACACAAAGCATTTAACCCTCTGGCTGGAACCAAGGAAGAGAAGAGCACCGCAAATGCTGTGGCCAGGGGAGGCTTCGAAAGAGCCTCCAAAGCCGAAGGAAGACCGTGATCGAAACCACGGCTAAAGGAGCAGCTTTCGACACGATCAAAGTAGGGAAACCCCACTTTGCAGGAAGAGAGAGCCTTGCACCGCCATTCCGATCTACGGCTCTTCCGGAATAACGGAGACGAGGCTCGAGCATCCTTATCTTTGGATGCAACAGGCACCTTCCGCCTGCCTCAGAAGCCCTCGACTCCGTCTTTTGGATGTAACAGTCACCTTCAAGTGCATCAAAGACAACACAGCGTCTCATCTTCACCCTCGGGAGCACTTCGTCAGCAGAATGTACCCGTATGTTCAAGTTCATATTGGAAGTACGTGAGGGAATGAGAAGCAAATCTTCTCTCCATGCCACTATTTATAGGCCGGGCAGATCAAACCCACGCGCCAAGTGGATGGCCCTCCGAATTCCGTGCAATAAATTTACATTAAATGGATGAACCGGACGCCTCGAATTCAGCCAAACGGCTATTTATAGCACTCGAAGAGCGAGACAGCCGCATCATTAAAAGACATGTCCGATGCGCCAGCCAGACAGCGCATCACACGGACGGCCCTTCGGCGTCAGGCGCATCATACAGACGGCCCTTCGAAGTCAGCCTGTAAAACTATAAATAGAAGGATCATCCCCTTCACACACAGACAGAGACTCAGAACATAAGACTCACAGAGAATCCACAACAGAGAATCACCGGAGAGGCAGTTCTAGACACTCAACGTCTTCCTCCTCTCAGCAAGCTCCAGCACCCAGAGTAATCAACACCTTCAGAGAACCGATAACCGCCGTCAGCCGGTCAACGGAGTCAACGCATTACCACTCGCTCCATTGGCACTAAGGACCCAGCTTAAACAAAAGTGTACTCCTAGGACTACATCTAAGTCCTATATTGTATCACTGTTCTATTTGTATTAAGATTTCAATCAAAACAATTTTAATGGCAAACAAGCTGGCGAATCTGCTGGGGACCTCTTTCTTCTCTACCGAGAAAGTCGTGTCACAGGCCGACGACGTGAAGGTGGGCTCCTCCCACAAGACGCTGGTAGTGCGCCTCAATCAACAGGCGTACGAGGAGTTCATTTCTGAAGGAAGTGCGAGTCCTTCGAAGCGGCTGTCGAAGCCGAAGAAGACCCGTGCAGTCTGGGTGCGCAAAGTCGACGCCTCGGGCACCACCGTTGAAGGGGATGCGCCCGTCCAGCCTTCCCTTCCTGCTGACGTCCTCAGCAGTCAAGGTGCGCCCGCTGATGCAGCGCATCTCTCGGGAAAGCGTGCGGCTGACCACGTTCCCCAGCCATCTTCCTCTCAGGCGAGGAAGATACGTCGACGGAGCAGGGGCGCAGCCAATGCCCCGCGCATTACTTCTGATGCGCCACAATGAGCCTCTGTCTTCGACAGACTCACTCACTGTAACGGCGAGGAGAATTTGGATGCTGAGTACTATGCGCCCCAGCGGGCTGGTACGAAGAAATCCAAGGCGGCATGGGCCACGCGCCACAAACGTGCTATGCCAGCAGCCGGCCAGAGGCACGCGCTTACAATCACGCGCGCTGCCGATGGCAAGCTGTACAAGGTTGACTCAAGTGCTCCCGCACCGACAACGAGTCGACCTTCAAAGTCCTCATCTCACTTGGGCGCATTCACTGCGTGCACAACCAAGCCGAGAGAGGCAAACTCAGTGGTCTTGAACTCCCGCGCCTCCTCTGGTTGTGCGTTTGAGGTCCGTTCAAGTCACTTCAAATGCTGTGGTTCCCCCACTACTGATCGTGATGCCTGCTTGGTATTAGATCAGGGGGCGCAGCACTCACCCGACCACCCCGGCGCTTGGCCCTGCCATGCGCCTGAGAGGGGTGTGAGGGTAGCACTCTCCTCCAACGACTTACGCAACGTGATCACTCACAAGCGCCGGTCAGGAGAGTTGACCAACAAGCACGATGCGCCTCTCACGGGGCACACTTGTGCAGTGGTCACCATCAACTGCTGTTGCAAGACGGCAGTACCGCCAAAGCAGTCGGTCTTCCAACGGCTACAATCATCGACACCCCTCCGACATCGCCTTGGGACGAAGGTGTCAGCAGAAGAGGAACTAAAGATTGCGTCATGCAATGTGATCTCCAATTCCTCATCTGTCCGGAAGACGACTGCCAATTCCTCGTCTTCATCCAAAAGCCAGCCGAGGAAAACCAAGGCAGCTGTCACGACCTCTGGAGTGTTCGAAGGCACTCGGTCGAGGAAGAAGTCCTTGGAGGAAGCTGGGGGTAGCCAGACCCTTGTTGAGCCTCCTTCCGAAGACGAAGATGTCCAAAGCACAGCTGCGGTGGATCTTCATCAAAGCGAAGATGGCCTCCCTGAAGCCCCTCAAAATGACGATGTCCTCCAGGACACCGCCGGGGGTAGTGCTGAAAATGAAGAGGCCCTTCAAGACAGAGCTGAGGGCAGTCAGGCCCTTGCAGATGCGCCTGTCGAAGACGAACTCCAGAATGTGGCTGGGGGTGGCCAAACACTAGGAGAAGTAACTCCCCCACATGAGAGCGAGGCTGAGAGCGAAGCCTCAACTAATCCATCCACTTCCGGCCGTGTCATGACAGTATACATGACCGGGGGTGATCTTGAGGCTGATGCACCGCCACAGGACATTGTCCAGCGCATAGACTCGTTAGAGGGAGGACTCAAAACCCTCTCTGCCTCAATGCAAGCACTGACTCAAGCAGTGTTTGAGATGCGGTCGGCCTTGATCAGGACACCTTCAAATGGTCCCGACCCAGGAGCTAATGGAGAGTCGAGTGTGCCTCTCCAGCGGACACCCTCAGACACAGAAGTACCCCGAACATCGGAGCCCTCAAACGCTCCACTCCAGGTGGTACCTCCTTCCCCGGCTCCTAGCTCCACGGAGGACATGGTCGAAATGATCAAAGATCTGCAGGAGCGCTTCGAGTCCAAGAACAGGCAGGAGGAACGCCAGAAGATGGGCATTCCCCAGCCTTATCCCCTTGAGTGGAACAAGGTGGTTTATCCCCCAAAGTATAAACCACAAACACTCACGCCGTATGACGGGAAGGACTCTCCACGACGGTACCTGACGTACTTCCAGTCGCAGATAGGGCATCTTCCGAAGGAGGACGCACTCCTCACCAGCATCTTTGTTGGGGCCCTGAAAGGGGTGGCGTATGACTGGTACTGCAGCCTCCCCGATAATTCCATATCGTCCTTCAACGACCTGACACGCCTCTTCCTCGACCGCTTCTACGACGGTGGAAAGGACATGACGATGGCGTCTCTCATTGAGATACGCCAGAAGGACAAGGAAACGGTTCGGGCATTCATCGAACGCTTCCGTCAGGCCTGCTTCAGGTTACCTCCAGGCATGCCAGAACATGCGCTTCTCTCCGCTTGCAGTATGAACATGCTGCCTGCAGTAAAGCTCTGGCTTAACTCTACTCCCCCTCCCGATTGGAGCTCCCTAATCATTGAAGCTGAAGCTGCAGAGAAGAAGGCGGCCAATGCACGTCTTCTGGGTGTTAGCTTCCCCGCCTTTGACGATAAGGGGAAAAAGTCCGCAACCAACAATTCCGGACGAGAAACAAAGGGGAAACATGCATTGACAGTTAATGCCTCGAAGGGCGCATCTGCGCCTACTCAAAAGCCTCCACTGGCACCGAGACCCAAGGAAGTTTATTCATTCAATGATGACGACACCCTGCAACTCTTTGAGATACTGAAGCAGGGTGACAAGATCAAGCTTCCGGACCCGAAGCGGCCCGATGAAGTCGAGAAGGTGGACAACCCAAGGTACTGTCACTACCATCGGTTTGTCGGACACCCGACTAAGGACTGCTACGTCCTCAAAAATTATATCCAGCGCATGATCAATACGGATGTAATCTCCGTCGATTACGAAGAGAAAACGGTGTCAGCTAATGTGGTGTCACTTCAGTTCGGTACCTTGCCGCCGACTACCACACAAGATGGCGTCGTCCCCATCCCTAAGACGATAATGGAGGTGGTGAATTTGCCACCCACCCGTGACAATGTGAGTGGACTTGTCCCACTCACCACATCTCGAGGAGAGGTCCTCTGGGTTCACCCCGACCTCGTCTCCGAGGTAACTCAACCGGAGGTACGCCCTACCTCCAAAGCAAAAGGCAGGAAGATCAAGTCTTGCCGCACGGTCTCTTCTTCAACGGAAGAGGCGCTTCCTGTGCAGACGCGTGCACAACAGAACTCCCAGCCCGGTGAAGCTGCCGCCGAAGTGGTGCCTCCTGGCACCATCCCTGAGGAGGGTCCATCCAAGCCCTCAGCAGCCAATAAACAAAAGCAAGTGGAGGCCCGTTTCGACAGACCTCTACGGAAAGAAAATGCTTCGGGGCTAGCCAAGCCCCACAATTTTGACATTCTGGCACAACTGGCCAGTACTCCTGCACGCTTGTCTCTGTTCGAGCTCCTGCGTCTCTCCAAGGACTCCCGAGAAGCTCTTTGCGAAGCTCTGAAGGATGCCGAATCCTTTCTCAGTCAGGTCAAGCAGCCTGAAGACCTCCCAACTACTTGTGCACACTGTCATTGTGCGGATGAAGTTATCCCAAACATAACCTTCACCCAACAAGACATGCTGCTCAAGCATCACCGACATAACCGACCGTTGTATTACACAGGGTACATCGGTTTGGTAAAGGTGAGCAGGATTCAGATCGATCCGGGGTCTTCCCTAAGCATCATTCCAAAGGCGCTGCTATCAAAGATGGGAATCCCAATGTACCGGCTAGCGCCCTCCAATACGACCATCAGCGGCTTCAACGCCAGCAAGAGCGAGCCACTGGGCAAGATCCGGCTGAAGTGTCACATCGGCAGCCTCAAAACTGAGGTGACTTGTTATGTGGTGGATGCCGAGGTCAACTACAACATCTTACTCGGACGACCATGGTTACATGAGTACATGGTAGTGCCCTCCACGCTCCACCAATGCATGAAATATGTATCCACCAACGGCGTCATCCGGACGGAGTTTGCGGATATCGATCCCTTCAAAGGGATTGAGGCCTACTTCACCGATTCCGACTTGTACAAGCCACTTGACGAGGAGGAAGCCAACGACGCCGATGATGAAGCAGAGACGGCAACAGAGCCGGACTTGGAACCCGAAGCAACTCCTGACGCCCCCTTGAAAATCTGTCTGAAAGGGAGACCACCCCAGAAGGCGCCTCCAATGAGCATCAAGCTATCAGGAAAAGCGCCAGCTCGCGAAGCCCCCCTGAAGATACGCCTCAAGGGAAAGCCACCACAAACAGCGGCTCCCCTAGTGGTAAAATTACAAGGGAAGACGCCACTCATCGAAGGCGCAACCGAGGCACCCCTCAAGGTGCGTCTTAAAGGCAAGCCGTCGCAGTCATCCAAGATGCCGGAGAGGGCTCACATAACCCTCTCAGACCCCAAAGTCAGAGCGGTAGAGGACTCTCCTGATCCGGCCCCTGTGCTTACAGACGAGGAGCTTGGCGAATATATCTCTGCTGATGTAGACGCACCCTCCTTCGACAATGTAATCCCACGGGATAAAATCTCGTACTTTATCAATAATAGAGTGTCTTTCAATTATTCTTGTCTTCCACACTGGAATGCCATGTATACATTAGACAACGCTCTACGGTCGTTGCAAACACAAGTAACGACCGTCTACCATAATCAAATAGTCCCGTCTCAAGGAGTCTTCATAGTCCCTCCACGAAGCCGAGACGAAGGCACCATCATCTCGGGCAAAATCGAGCGTCGTCGGAACCTCCCGTCAATCGAGCCCGAACCTGATACCGGCAGAGTACAAGTCTATCGGTACACAGATGCGGCTAAGCACATCATCCAAAAGATGGGCTACGACCTGAAAAGCAATAAAGGCCTAAACTACGGCAAGGGTCGGCATCTCCCTGTCCGGCTCTAGATGCCCAATGGAAAGCCACAGGATTACTATAATCGGACTCGACGGGGGTTAGGCTATGTCACGTCGCCATCAACTCCAGAGAGTTCAGATGCAGAAGACATAGAACATTCCCACTCGTCTGAAGCATCGACGTGGGATTCCGATACCAGTATCGGATCAGTCTTCAGGAAAGTGCTGTCAGCTAACATGACATCGGCGCAACCTCAGAAAGATGAAGGCGAAGACCAACCGCCGGAACCCTTCGAAGAGGAACCCTGGGCTCAACGCCTAGGAGAACAATGGGAGTCTCGTTTTGAGTTACGAGAACCTCCCACCGAAGACGAAGTCGAGCAGATCGACCTCGGGGATGGGTCTTCTTCTAAACCCATCTTTATCAGCAAAAGCTTGGAAGGAGAAGACCGAGAATCTTTAGTCCAACTGGCTAAAGAGTATATTGACGTCTTCGCCTGGAGCTACGAGGACATGCCGGGTCTCGATCCACAAATCGCGATGCATAGGTTAAACATCTTACCAGATGCCAAACCTATCAAACAACAACAGCGACGCTTCCGCCCAGACATCATGAACGCCATCGATCAGGAGGTGGACAAGCTCTTGACCAGTGGCTTCATCCGTGAGGAACAACACCCGGACTGGGTAGCCAACGTCGTCCCTGTCACCAAGAAGAACGAGAAGATACGAGTCTGTATCGACTTCAGGGATCTCAACTCTGCTTGCCCGAAGGATGAATTCCGGCTCCCAATCACCGATGTAATGATCGACAACACATGTGGCTTTAAACGCATGTCCTTCATGGACGGGTATTCAGGCTACAATCAAATCAAGATGTTCCCCGATGACGCAAAACACACGTCATTCAGGACTCCGAAAGGTGTTTTCTGCTACACAGTAATGCCCTTCGGCTTGAAGAATGCCGGTGCAACATACCAACGAGCGATGAGTACCATCTTCCGTCAACATCTTCGCAAGACAGTTGAGTGCTATGTTGACGACATCGCAGTCAAGAGCCGCCTCAAAAGAGATCACCTACAGGACCTGAAGACGGTCTTCGATCTCATGCGGGCACATCAACTCAAAATGAACCCCGCTAAATCCTTCCTGGGGGTTTCTAGCGGCAAATTCTTGGGCTTTGTCATCACGGCAAAAGGCATTCATGTCGATCCCGAGAAGACTAAAGCCATCCTCAACATGGACCCTCCGAAGAACCTTCGAGAACTTCGGGGCTTACAGGGACGTCTGGCATACATCCGGAGGTTCATAGCAAACCTCTCCGGTAAATGTCAACCCTTTACTCAGCTCATGAAGAAGGGAGTCTCTTACGTCTGGACAGAGGAGTGCCAAAAGGCTTTCGACGACATCAAGGCTTACTTGACAAGCTCGCCAGTCCTAGTGGCACCTGTCGCCGGCAAACCATTCCTCCTCTACGTCCGTGCCATGGATCATTCCCTCGGCGCTTTACTCGCTCAAAACAGCGATGTAGGCTACGAGCAAGCAATCTATTACCTCAGTCGAACACTCATCGGGGCCGAACACCGGTACAACCCCGTTGAAAAGGAGTGCTTGGCTTTGGTGTTTGCCATTCAGAAGACTCGTCATTACGTCTCGGGCCAGACAATTCACGTCATCTCCCGAGTCAATCCACTCAGAGTTCTCATGACGAAGCCAGGGTCATTAAACTCCCGGCTGGCTACATGGGCGATCCTACTAACGCCATACAACATGGTGTTTGTCCCGCAGAAGGCGGTCAAGGGTCAGGCTCTGGCTGACTTTTTAGCTGCACACCCCATCCCAGAATCTTCAAAACTCTATGAAGATATCCCGGATGAAGTCCAAGAATCAAACGTCACTGAAGGAAGCCCCGTTTGGCGGATGTTCTTCGATGGCGCTTCAAGAACGGGCCCCAACGGCCAAATCATCGCAGGAGTGGGGGTAGTCTTGGTCTCCCCCGATCAGCTGGTCATCCAGCGCGCATACTCCCTTTCGAAGCCGTGCTCCAACAATGTTGCTGAGTACAATGCACTCGTCATGGGACTCCAGCTAGCACAACAGCTGGGGGTGGATCATCTGGAAGCCTACGGCGACTCGAAACTCGTCGTAAACCAGATTCGGGGGCAATACGAGGTTCGCCATGAAGATTTGATCCCTTACCATGAAGTTGCATTGAACATCATTTCAACCTTCACTGGGTTATTCATCGAACATGTACCCCACCTACAAAACTTGGAGGCTGACGCTCTAGCTGGCCTCGCAGCCTCATTGGCCGCGCCCCTTGGGACTCAACACTATGTCACGGTAACTGGTCGAGACTTGATTTGTCCCAGAAACAACCTATGTTTGCAAATGGCTCACGCCATGCCGACAAATACTGGGGTTAATGTCCGAGACTGGAGGTTCCCGTTCATCGACTTCGCTGTCTACGGAATCCTTCCAGAGGACCCGAAGGAAGCCGTCTCAGTCAGGAGACGCTCTCTTCGATTCTACTACGATACAGCCACTAAAACGCTGTACCGACGCTCCTTCGACGGGCTTCTCCTTCGATGCCTGTCTAACGAAGAAGCGGCCGAAGCTCTTCGAGAAGCTCATGACGGAACTTGCGGAGCTCACCAACCAGGGCCTAAGTTGCAAGATCGACTGCGACGTATGGGCTACTACTGGCCAACCATGGTTGCCGACGCAGTGGAATATGCTAAGAAGTGCCATGCATGCCAACTTCATGCAGACTTCATACATATACCATCTGAACCTCTACATCCTACAGTCGCCTCCTGGCCATTCGAAGCCTGGGGCATGGACATTGTAGGGCCAATCACCCCTCCTTCATCGAGAGGACACCGCTTCATCCTGGCCATCACCGATTACTTCTCCAAATGGGCGGAAGCAGTCCCACTAGCAGAAGTAAAAAGCTCCAGGGTGGTCAGCTTTATCAAACACCATGTCATTTACCGTTTCGGGGTACCCCGACGAATCATCCATGACAATGGTCCTCAGTTTATCAGCCACATTTTCAGCAGGTTCTGTGACAAGAATCGCATTCAAAACGTGGCCTCAACCGCCTACAATCCGGCAGCAAACGGATTGGCCGAGGCATTCAACAAAACTATCGTCAGGCTACTCAAAAAGGTCGTGTCATCCAACAAACACGACTGGGACAAAAAGCTTGGCGAATGCCTTTGGGCCTACTGCACAACGGTACGGACCCCAACAGGCAACACTCCATTCTCTCTGGTCTACGGAAGCGAAGCAGTACTGCCTCTCGAGATACAGATACCTTCGCTCTGCGTGGCAATCACAAACGATCTCACAGAAGAAGACAATCAACGTCGTCGTCTGCGGGAATTGGAGGCACTTGACGAAAAGCGTCTCCTAGCTCAACAACGCATCGAACTTTACCAAGCCCGTATATCACAGGCTTTCAACAAGAAGGTCAAGCAAAGAACTTTCCAAGTTGGCGACCTGGTTTTAGCAGTCAGAAGGCCAATGGTGTTAACTCACAAGACACCAGGGAAGTTCGAGCCCAAATGGGAAGGACCCTTCATCATTGGGACGGTATACTCAAACGGTGCTTACCGGCTCGCCAAACCCAATGGGGACTTGTTCATGATGCCCATCAACGGCAAGTTCCTAAAGAAGTACTACTCTTGACATCCTCCAAGACATGTATTTTCCCAAACAACCTCTTTTCACAAAATCAATCGCTTCCGGAACCCAGCTGTTCCGTGGCATCCTTCCGTAGAAAGATAACCACGTCCACATTACCTCTGAGTTGTCTCTCTACATCCTACAAAGCGGAACCTTACACTTCGTGAGCTTACGCTATCCTTCATGTTTACCACGTCCACATTACCTCTGAGTAAACATCCCGTACAAACAACTCCTACGTTGTCGTACATCGATCGCAGAACTTCCACGTCCACATTACCTCTGAGTTGTTCAGCGTATCCCCCAGGATCATTCCTACCACGTCCATAAACACCTCTGAGTAGGAAGATTCTATCATTTGAACCTAATGATTGCCATGTCCACATTACCTCTGAGCAAACATGTTGGTTCCTTTATACTTATTATCTGTACCTAAAAACCAAGGTGCGCAAAAGATAATAGGTCCACATAAATCATCAAGTTCATGAAATCAAAAATGAACACATCAAAGAGATAGTGTATTTCTTTATTTTTCAAAAGGAGTACAGAAATACGCTATTTCCCCAGCAAGAGTTACAAAAAAAAACACATAAAAAAAAGAGAAGCTACAATCCCCGATCCTCCCCAGGGTGGGATGAGAGTTCTCTGACTCGACGTCTCAGGTCGGCAGTGCGAGTTTCCACAGTCGCCTGGACTCGCAGCTCGGCTTCTTGACGCATTAACCCGACAGCCTCAGCGGAAGTTTTACTCTCATACTTCTCATCAAGCTGTCGTCGCTGTTGAGCCAAAGCAAGGGTCCGCTGAGTAAGAGTCGTTTCCTCCCGTTTGAATGCCACGTGTTCAGCCAGGACGCGCTCAGCCTCTAGTTGAAGTTGGGCCTGCTGGTCTTCAAGACGGCGCATCTGAGCATCAACTTCTGCGATGTTAGCATCCACCGCAGCTCGCTTCTCCGTCGTCTTCTTCGTAGATTGAGACAGCTGCTCCGCCGCAGCCTCAGTCCCAGCCACTTCACGCTCCCAACTGCTCACCTCGGCTCGATGGGAAGCCTCGATCTCAGCCATCGACTTTCCTATCTCTGCATCTATCAAGACCGAGAGGTCATTTCGTTGGATGCGCTACAGTTCCGCGAGCCGCTCGTCTAGCTCCATCACCGAAACCTCCAGAATTTCGGCCATATGGTCATGGCCCTGGTGAATGCGGATCAGCTCGATACAAGGCATTGCTAAAGCTTTTGCCGCCGCAAAGCTCCCCTTGGCATCTACCACTGCAGATACACCTTTCTCCAGCATTTTGTACACTCCCTCGACGAGGAATTTCACATACCCGTCGGCTTCCGCCAGCACCTACGGCGTCATAGCAGGAGTTGAGGGAGCTACTACAGTTTGCGGACCGAAGGAAGATCCGCCGACCTCGATCTGAGAAGTTTGAATCTCAGCAGCAATAGGCTCTTCATCAACAGGGCCCAGACTGCTAGCCCGAGGAGCCGAAGGAACAGAAGGAGCCGGCGCATGCGTCGTGATAGTACCCCAAGTAGAAGGAGCAACAGAGGGTTCCACACCCTTACCCTTCTCAAGCCCGGAGAAATCACCGACGTCAACGGCTACCTCTTCCTCCGACATTCTATCAGCATCAGCCACCTCCCCCGGCAAAATGGGGAGGTCAACATTTATCTCCTGGCCAGCCCCAGGAGACAAGACCGGCAGAAGAGCCTCATTCTTCTCAAGTCCCTCTACAGGGACAGAATCTGTCGCTATCGCCTGATCGGTAGCCATCTCTATGTCCATGGTTGAAGCCAAGGAAGGATCCGGCAATGATTCGGCCGACCTCCTTTCATCATGACCAGGAGGAGAATCAACCCTCTCCTCTATCCTCACTGCTTCTGCTGCCCCCGCAACGGACCCTTGCAACGCTGGAGGGACGTCACCAGAAGGCGACGAACTCCAATCCACTTCATCATCAGGATGCCTCGAGTCGGTAGGACCCTCAGCGTCCAAGGCCTCCACGGCAGATGGTACTATCCCAGAAGTTGTTGCGTCTTCAAAGTCAGGAGATACTAAAACCTCCGCGGGAACATCTTCGGGACCCTCCTCCACAGGAGACATCATCGTTGGTGGAATGCGCTCCTCAGAAGAGCCTGCCACCTCTTTCGGCTTACTGGTGCCCGATTTCGAAGCACGAGACTTCTTCTTCAATCCCTACAAGAAGAAGAGCATAAGTCGCCACAATGACCTAAAAAACTGGAACTATAAAGCACTCCTTACCTCAGCGGGAGCTAAGCCCGTTGGCGTTACAAGTGGCATTTCCGTAATCTTCGGGGTCGACGTCCTTCTCGACCTTTTCAGTACAGAAGAACCAGTTTCTGGGTCAGCCCGTCTTTTCCCGACAGACGGGTCTCTCACTGGTGCCATAGCAGCAGCCCGATACCCCGCCAATTCTGGCGGACGATATGACCGAGCTGCCACCAACATATTCGTTGTTGCCTCCAACTGGGTTCCAATGATGAAACTAGTCTCCCTGTCATAACCAGGAGACATAGTATTCATAGTACAATACAGCTTGGCGGCCGGATATAAGATCGGCGGCCGAGGATTGCGAACTGGTGTGGTAAACTTAACGCTAGTACATCCAGCATTATAATACTGCCAGCCCCGGGCTCCATCCAGCAAACTCCCGATGAAGCCTAGACTGCTACTGGATTCTACAGCATTAGCTGAGTGTAGCCAAATTGACGAGCAAATCGGCTTGGCAAGTACGGTTCCAGATAACACCTGTTCTGATTACGGTAGACCAGATGCGAAGGCCGGATACTCTGCAACCAACGAAAACTCCATTTCGGCAAAGTAACTGCATCCTCGCCAGAATCAACCAAATCCTGGTCGGCCTCGAAATTCTTGAAGATCGGGCCAACCTTCACGATTTCCCACCCCTGAAGGAAGGACAAAACCCTCCTACAAACGGGGACGCCAGTGTAAGACCACTTCCTCTTGTAGAAGCGGCGAATGAAGGCATCTCCTTCAACATGGTCCTCTTCAGGACCAGGACTCATCACATTCGGATGATGTAAGATCAGCCACCCCATAAGATAATGGAAAGGCAGCTCGGCCCGGGGAAAGTTGTCATTATTACCTTTCTCGTGGATCACATCATCAGCAAAAGACCTCAAACCGCGCAGCAGGTTGCACACCATCGCGGGGAGGAGAGCCAGAGGTCGTCCAAAGGCCAACTTCACTGCAGGCAAAATGAGATTCCGATGTACCCTCTCAACAGCACCGGATCCCCCTGCAAATATGCAATCCCGGAGCCATATCATCAAGTAGGCCGTCAACACTGCCTTAGATGACATCCGGTGCCCGCAGTGCCAGAAACAGCTGTACGTGTTCTTTCCGCTCTCATTTGAATGTGGGGTCCTCTCGTCCAGCCGGGTTATTTCAGAACTCACTTCTGCGGGTGTCAAGCCCTGCGGAGTCGCAAACCGGATCCTCGAAGGATCCGCCAAATCCTGCCTGAAGACATAGTCCCTCCAAGCAGTCACGTGAGGTTGGGTCTTACCCTTGTCCCTCCGGTGCATCAGATAATGATGGCTCGTCACCTCCTTGAAAACGGCCATCATCTTCGGGTCCTTATCTTCCAAGACCTGGATCTCTTCATTCGATGGGAAATATTCCTCGTACGGTTCCGAGCCCCAAGGAAGCTTGGACACTTCGTACATCTCATGAAGGGCCAATCCCAACTCCCCCACTGGAGTAAAGAAGCTACCAGTCTGGGCGTTGAAAAGCTCCAATAGTGCAAGGAACATCGGCTTATTGAGGTCCACGCCTGCCTGAGTAGCCCGAATGGCGGCAGTCAGCCCTATCTCTTTAAGCTCAACTTTGAACCTGGAAAGCACCCAGGAAGTCAACTCATCCCACTTTGGGATGTAGTGACACCAACCTTCGACTCTAAAACCAGCTGTCGGATACGTGACCTTCGACGTCAGCATCTGATTTGCAAAAGTCGGGGCACCGAAGGGAAACGTGTCATTTGGGACTTCACTATAGATGCTCCCGGGACGCAAAGCTCGGTAACTGAACGAAGAACCAGTTCGTGAAGCAGTCAAGGTGTCTCGCTGGTTCGAGGTGGTGTCAATCGAAAGGGAGCCCCCCAAGGCACCCCCTTGAGAAGGAGTAAGTTCCCAACCCATCCTTCTCTTCGAAGCTAGACGATAAAAGGCTGTCAATGGCAACTGGCGGTCAATCTGCCGCATGTATAACATCATGCCCTTAGCAGCAAAGAACCAGTCTTCTCTGATCTTCAATATCTTCGCCTCGGAAGAGACTAATCGGTCGCCAAATAGAAAGGCTAGTTTTAAGAAGGTCACACCTTCAGAATCAGCAGACTTCAGTTTACCGCTCTCCATCATACTCTGGAGGAAAAGCGACAACTGGACCTGGATTTGTAGCATCCTCTCACGAGGTTGGTCCTGAAGGATAGCATCCTTTGCAGGGTTGATCACCGCCTCATCAAAATCAACTCCCATCTGGCAAAGAGAAGCGTCCAGGAGGACCTCATTCAACAAAGGGATCGTCATCGACACTGGCACGACAAAAGTGGAAGTCAGGCAAAAAGACAAAATATGTCAAGCAGACTGGCACATTGCCAGGATATGAACCCATGCGCATCTGCTTCGGCGCATCATCAGGGCATAGGCCCATGCGCGTCAGCATGTCTCGGCGCATCATCAGGGCGTAAGCCCATGCGCGTTGGCATTGGAGCTTCGGCGCATTATCAAAGCGTGAGCCCATGCGCGTCAACAAAGGCTTCGACGCATCTTCAGGGAATAAAACCCATGCGCGTCAGCCATTAAAACCTCGGTGCATGATAAAGGTATAAACCTATGCACGTCGGCAGGATAGAACCTCGGCGTATCATTAAAGACCGAAGTCTATACGCGTCGGCAGTTAGGGCACAGAGCCCAAAGCAGAGACGAAACCCACCTGTCACCTCAGGACGAACGTCGGCAAGAGGCGCAAGAGTGATAGGTACATCCTCATCCGCGGACTCCTTCGCTTTCTTCTTCCCCTTGCCGGCAGCGCCGCGAGGAGTCTTGGGAGCCATTCTCTCGAAAAAGGAGAAGTTAGGGTTTTGAAGAAGAAACTCTAAAGAAGCAGAGGCACAGAGAGGAAGAACTCTTTCTCTCTCCGACTCTTACCTATTTATAGGGCATGGTCGCACGCGTGAACAGATGATGTGTGATCTCAGCCGTCGCCTCGGGTTCTGTGCAAGGATAGCAGCAAATAAAACCAAAAGATCATCATTAATCTTTTCGGTTACCGAGGCACCATCATCATTAACTGAGAAGAGCATGCGCCCGAACAGGCATGCGCCCAGAAATCATGCGCCCTGACCTCCATGCTTCTTATTCAAAGTATTCCAAAACTTATTCAAAAGTTTTGAAAACTTTGAAGGGGGTCTTGTAGAAGCATGGAATTTCACAACCAGAAAGCCCATGCGCCAGAACTCAGACGAAGAACTTCACAGCAAAGTCAATAAGTATAGACATTTGAAGAAGGACTTTTCATTTTATATATAAAAGTCTATTACATGTCTAGAAAAGGTTGTACAAAGGAGAATTTCTACAAAGGAAAGATCCTAAGTCTACAGCCAGCGGCCACCATGCGCCTTCAGATAAGCGCAGCGGCCACCATGCGTCTCCAGATAGGCGCAGCATCACTATGCGCCACCAGTGAGGCGCAGCAGATATCATGCACCTCCATCCAGGTGCATCCCATCATCTCTTCAGCACCTCAGTTATGTGCATCCCTTCAGCCAAATTCTTCCAGCCAGGCTCACCTGGCCGAGCAGAGCCCAGTTATGTGCCGTTCTTCCAACCAGGCTCGCCCGATAAATGCTTCGACACAAAGCATTTAACCCTCTGGCTGGAACCAAGGAAGAGAAGAGCACCGCAAATGCTGTGGCCAGGGGAGGCTTCGAAAGAGCCTCCAAAGCCGAAGGAAGACCGTGATCGAAACCACAGCTAAAGGAGCAGCTTTCGACATGATCAAAGTGGAGAAACCCTACTTTGCAGGAAGAGAGAGCCTTGCACCGCCATTCCGATCTACGGCTCTTCCGGAATAACGGAGACGAGGCTCGAGCATCCTTATCTTTGGATGCAACAGGCACCTTCCGCCAGCCTCAGAAGCCCTCGACTCCGTCTTTTGGATGTAACAGTCACCTTCAAGTGCATCAAAGACAACACAGCGTCTCATCTTCACCCTCGGGAGCACTTCGTCAGCAGAATGCACCCGTATGTTCAAGTTCATATTGGAAGTACGTGAGGGAATAAGAAGCAAATCTTCTCTCCATGCACCTATTTATAGGCCGGGCAGATCAAACCCACGCGCCAAGTGGATGGCCCTCCGAATTCCGTGCAATGAATTTACATTAAATGGATGAACCGGACGCCTCGAATTCAGCCAAACGGCTATTTATAGCACTCGAAGAGCGAGACAGCCGCATCATTAAAAGACATGTCCGATGCGCCAGCCAGACAGCGCATCACACGGACGCGCCCTTCGGCGTCAGGCGCATCATACAGACGTGCCCTACAGTACTCGGCGTATTATAGAGGATGCGCCCCCACATATCTCCATACCGAGTGGAACGCCAACCGACGCGCCCACTCAGCTGTCAATCGAACGTCACCAACATTAAATGCTGAACTGACAGAGTTGGCAGCACGCCTCCCAAAGTCTGAACAGTTGACAGCTTTATTCAGAAAATGAAGCGTCGGCAACGTCAGCATCATCATGACTCTATTCCGACGGCTACTGCCACGTGGCCACCCGCATGCGCCTCTACGACCATGCGTCCACACCCGCATGCGCCTCTACGGCCATGCGTCCAAACCAGCATGCGCCTCAAAAGCCATGCGCCTCAGACCCTTCACTGATATACAGAGAAGAGTCTCCAGTTAAAGTCTTGCATGCGCCTCAAAAGCCATGCGCCCCAGACTGATCTCTGATCCCGAAAGACAGAAGGAAAGTCGCCTGCATGCGCCTCAAAAGCCATGCGCCCAATCCAAGGCACAGCCCACCAGATCACTCCTCTCCACCAAATCCGAGATCTTCGAACCATGAGTCGACGACACGTGTCTTTTGACTCAACTCGTCCAAGATTTCAGCAACGGAAAGATCTTCCCCCTGCCACGTGCCGGCTCACAACAGCAGTATGAAGAGTTCTCCCCCTCGATCAGGGCGTAGCATCCATGCGCCTCCATCAGCAACCTCCACGTGGCGTTCCCACACCGGCGCATCCTACATGCGCGCATGAGCAGCCAGCCTACAAAACTATAAATAGAAGGATCATCCCCTTCACACACAGACAGAGACTCAGAACATAAGACTCACAGAGAATCCATAACAGAGAATCATCGGAGAGGCAGTTCTAGACACTCAACGTCTTCCTCCTCTCAGCAAGCTCCAGCACCCAGAGTAATCAACACCTTCAGAGAACCGATAACCGCCGTCAGCCGGTCAACGGAGTCAACGCATTACCACTCGCTCCATTGGCACTAAGGACCCAGCTTAAACAAAAGTGTACTCCTAGGACTACATCTAAGTCCTATATTGTATCACTGTTCTGTTTGTATTAAGATTTCAATCAAAACAATTTTAATGGCAAACAGAGAGTGAGGCCGAAAGCGAAGCCTCGACCGATCCATCCGACTTCAGCCACATCATGACAGTCTACATGACTGGGGGTGACACTGAGTCAGATGCGCCGCCAGCAGACCTCGTCCAGCGCATGGATACCCTGGAGGGAGGACTCAAAACCCTCTCTGCCTCCATGCAAACACTAACTCAAGCAGTGTTTGAAATTCGGTCTGTTTTGGCCAGGGCGCCCTCTACCGGTCCTGATCCAGGGGCCAATGGAGAATCGAGTGTACCTCTTCAACGGATATCCTCGGCTATAGATCGCCACGAAGCACCTCAGACGTCGGAGCCATCAAATGCTCAACTCCAGGCGGTACCACCTTCTCCGACTCCCAGATCCACGGAAGACATGGTCGAGATGATCAAGGACTTGCGCAAACGCTTTGAGTCCAAGAACATGCAAGAGGAGCGCCAAAAGATGGGCATCCCCCAACCTTATCCCCTCCAATGGAACAAGATGGTTTATCCTCCTAAGTATAAACCACAAACATTGACGCCATACGACAGGAAGTACTCTTCACGTCGCTATCTGACATACTTCCAGTCCCAAATGGGACATCTCCCGAAGGAGGAAGCGCTACTCACCAGCATATTTGTCGGAGCATTGAAAGGAGTAGCGTACGACTGGTACTGCAGCCTCCCCGACAATTCCTTATCTTCCTTCGACGACTTGATGTGCCTTTTCTTCGACCGTTTCTACGACGGCGGGAAGGACATGACAATGGCGTCCCTCATAGAGATATGCCAGAAGGAGAAGGAAACAGTTCGAGTGTTCATCGAACGCTTTCGACAGGCCTGCTTCAGACTGCCCCCGGGCGTGCCAGAACATGCACTCCTCTCCTCCTACAGCATGAACATGCTACCTGCAGTCAAACTCTGGCTCAACTCTACTCCTCCTCCCGACTGGATTTCCTTGATCATTGAAGCCGAAGCAGCAAAAAAGAAGGCGACCAATGCTCATCTTCTGGGAGTCAGCTTTCCTGCCTTTGAGGACAAGTGGAAATGACCTACGGCCAACAACCCCGGACGAGAGACGAAGGGGAAACAGGCGTTGACTGTCAATGCCTTAAAAGGTGCAGCAGCGCCTACTCAGAAGCCTCCACTTGCACCAAGGCCAAAGGAGGTCTATTCTTTCAACGATGAAGACATCCTGCAACTCTTTGAGATACTGAAGCAGGATGACAAGATCAAGTTGCCGGACCCAAATCGTCCCGATGAGGTTGGGAAAGTGGACAATCCGAGGTACTGTCACTACCATCGGTTTGTCGGACACCCAACTAAGGACTGCTACGTCCTCAAAAACTACATCCAGCGCATGATCAATGCGGATGTTATCTCCATCGACTACGAGGAGAAGACGATTTCGGCCAACGTGGTGTCACTCCAGTTCGGCACCCTGCCGCCAACCACAATACAAGATGGCGTCGTCCCCATCCCTAAGGCGACAATGGAGGTGGTTAACTTACCACCTACTCGTGACAACGTGAGTGGACTCATCCCACTCACCACATCTCGGGGAGAGATCTTATGGGTTCATCCTGATCTTGTCTCTGAGGTTACTCAACCGGAGGTATGCTCTACCTCCAAATCCAAAGGCAGGAAGATCAAGTCTTATCGCATGGTCTCTTCCTCTGTGAAAGAGGCACTTCTTGTACAGACGCGTTCACAACAGAACGCCCAACCTGACGAAGCTGCCGTCGAGGTTGTGCCTCCTTGCATCGTCACTGCTGCCCAGGAAGAGGGCCCATCTAAGCCCCCAGCAGCCAATAAGCAGAAGCACATAGAGGCTCGTTTCGACAGATCTCTACGAAAGAAGAATGCTTCGGGGCTAGCCAAGCCCCACAACTTCGACATACTGGCACAACTGGCCAGTACCTCTGCATGCCTATCTCTGTTTGAGCTCCTTCGTCTTTCCAAAGACACTCGTGAAGCTCTCTGTGAAGCCCTGAAGGATGCTGAGTCCTTCATCAGTCAGGTCAAGCAGCCTGAGGATCTCCCGACTACATGTGCGCACTGTCATTGTACGGATGAAGTTATTCCCAATATAACCTTCACCCAACAAGACATGCTGTTCAAGCACAACCGACACAACAGGCCGCTGTATTATACAGGGTATATCGGCTCCGTCAAGGTAAAGCAGATTCAGATCGATCCAGGGTCTTCCCTCAGCATCATCCCGAAGATGCTGCTCTCAACACTGGGGATCCCAATGTACCGATTGGCGCCTTCTAACACAACAATCAGTGGCTTCAACGCTAGCAAAAGCGAGCCGCTGGGCAAAATACGACTAAAGTGCCATATCGGTAACCTCAGAACCGAGGTGACTTGCTTTGTTGTGGATGCCGACGTCAACTACAACCTTCTACTGGGTCGTCTGTGGCTGCATGAGTACATGGTGGTGCCATCTACACTCCACCAATGTATGAAGTACGTGTCTACCAATGACATCGTCTGGTCGGAGTTTGCGAACATTGACCCTTTCAAAGGGGTTGAAGCCTACTTCACTGATTCCACCTTGTATAAGTCATCTGACGAGGAGAAAGCCAATGATGCTAACGATGAAGCAGAAACGGAAGCAGAGCCGGACATGGAGCCAGAGATGACTCCTGACGCTCCTTTGAAGATCCGACTCAAAGGCAAACCGCCTCAGAAGTTGCCTCCCATGCACATCAAGCTACCTGGGAAAGCACCAACTGCTCCGGGTAGAACACCAGCTGAAGCCCCCTTGAAGGTTCGGCTCAAAGGAAAGCTGCCTCAAACTTCGGCACCCCTTGTGGCAAAACTACAGGGGAAGGCACTAACTACTGAAGGCACAGTTGAGGCACCTCTGAAGGTGCGTCTTAAAGGCAAGCCGCGGTAATCATCTGTCTCATTCAAGCCACCAGAGAAGGCCCACATAGCCCTCTCGGATCCCAAGATCAAAGCTGTGGTGGACTCTCCAGATCCAATCCCTGTACTCACAGATAAAGAGTTGGGGGAATATATCTCTGCTGATATAGATGCACCCTCTCTGGATAATGTAATCCTGCGGGACAAAATCTCGTGTTTCATCAATAATAGAGTGCCTTTTAATTATTCTAGCCTTCCATATTGGAATGCCATGTATACATTAGATAACGTTCTACGGTCGTTGCAAACACAAATAACGATCGTCCATCATGTAAATCGAGTAGTCCCGTCCCAAGGGGTCTGTTTTGTAGTCCCGCCGCGGAATCGAGACGAAGAATCCATCATCTTCGACAAAGTTGAGCGTCATCAAGACCTCCCGCCACTCGAGCCAGAACCAGATACCGGCAGAATACAAATCTATCGGTACAAGGACATCGCAAAGTACCTCATCCAGAAGATGGGTTATGACCTAAAAAGCAACAAAGGCCTGAACTACGGCAAGGGTCGACGTCTCCCTCTCCAGCTTCCAACACCTAAAGAAAAGCCGCAGGACTACTATAATCGAACTCGACGGGGGGTAGGCTATGTCACGCCACCGTCAACTCCAGAAAGTTCGGAGGCAGAAGAAGTAGAACATTCTGATTCCTCCGAAGCATCAACTTGGGATTCCGATACCAGTATCGGCTCAGTCTTCAAGAGAGTGCTATCAGCCAACATGACATCTGCACGAACTCAAGAAGATGAAGGCGAAGATCAAACGCCAGAATTCTTCGAAGAAGAACCCTGGGCTCAACGCCTGGAAGAACAGTGTGAGTCTCGTTTTGAATTACGCAAACCCCCCACCGAAGACGAAGTCGAGCAGATCGACCTTGGGGACGGATCTTCTTCCAAACCCATCTTCATCAGCAAAAGCCTAAAAGGAGAAGACCGAGAATCTTTAATCCAGCTGGCTAAAGAGTACATCGATATCTTCGCCTGGAGCTACGAAGATATGCCAGGACTTGATCCTCAGATTGCGATGCATAGGCTCAACATCTTACCTGATGCCAAGCCTATCAAACAACAGCAGCGATGCTTTCATCCTGACATCATGAACGCCATCGATCAGGAGGTGGACAAACTCTTGACCAGCGGCTTCATCCGTGAAGAACAGCACCCGGATTGGGTAGCCAATGTCGTCCCTGTCACCAAGAAGAATGGAAAGATACAAGTTTGTATCGACTTCAGGGATCTCAACACTGCTTTCCCGAAGGACGAATTCCCGCTTCCAATTACCGACTTGATGATCGATAACACATGTGGCTTCGAATGCATGTATTTCATGGACGAGTATTCGGGCTACAACCAGATCAAGATGTTCTCCGATGATGCAAAACACTTGTTATTCAGGACTCCAAAGGGTGTTTTCTGCTACACAGTGATGCCCTTTGGCTTGAAGAACGCTGGTGCGACATACCAACGAGCTATGAGCACCATCTTCCGTTAGTATCTTCGCAAGACAGTCGAATGTTATGTTGATGACATCGCAGTCAAGAGCCGTCTCAAAGGAGATCACCTACAAGACCTGAAGACAGTCTTCGATCTCATGCGTGCACACCAACTCAAGATGAACCCCGCTAAATCCTTCCTGGGGGTTTCTAGCGAAAAGTTCTTGGGCTTTGTCATCACGGAAAAAGGTATTCATGTCGATCCCGAAAAGACCAAAGCCATCCTGGACATGGACCCTCCAAAGAACCTCCGAGAACTTCGATGCCTACAGGGACGTCTGGCATACATCCGGAGGTTTATAGCAAACCTGTCCGAAAAATGTCAACCCTTCACTCAGCTCATGAAGAAGGGAGTCTCTTACGTCTGGACAGATGAATGCCAAAAAGCTTTCGACGATATCAAAGCTTACTTGACGAGCCCGCCAGTCCTGGTGGCACCCGTCGCCGGTAAACCATTTCTCCTCTACGTCCGTACCATGGATCATTCCTTCGACGCTCTACTAGCTCAGAATAGCGATGCAGGTTATGAGCAAGCCATCTACTACCTCAGTAGAACACTGATCGAGGCCGAACACCGGTACAACCCCGTTGAAAAGGAGTGTTTGGCTTTAGTATTCGCCATTCAGAAGACTCGCCATTATGTCGCGGGCCAGACAATTCATGTCATCTTCCGAGTCAATCCACTCAGAGTTCTCATGACGAAGCCAGGATCATTGAACTCCCGGCTAACTATATGGGCGATCTTGCTAACGCCATACAACATGGTGTTCGTTCCACAAAAAGCCGTCAAGGGTCAGGCCCTAGTCGACTTTTTAGCTGTGTATCCCATCCCAGAGTCCTCAAGACTCTATGAAGACATCCCGGATGAGGTCCAAGAATTAAACGTCACCGAAGAAAGCTCCGTCTGGCGGGTGTTTTTCGATGGCGCTTTAAGAACAGGCCCTAAAGGCCAAATTATCGCAGGAGTGGAGGTAGTCTTAGTCTCCCCCGATCAGCTAGTCATCCAGCATGCTTACTCCCATTCGAAGCCGTGCTCCAACAATGTTGTCGAGTATAATGCACTCATTGTGGGACTCCAGCTGGCACAACAGCCGGGGGTGGATCATCTGGAAGCCTACGGCGACTCAAAACTCGACGTAAACCAAATCAGAGGGCAATATAAAGTTCGCCATGAAGATCTGATCCCTTACCATAAAGTTGCATTGAATATCATTTCAACCTTTATCAGGTTCTTCATCGAACATGTACCTCGCTTACAAAATCTGGAGGCTGACGCTCTGGCTGGCCTCGCAGCCTCATTGGCAGCACCCCTCGGGACTCAACACTATGTCATGGTAGTTGGTCGAGACTTGGTCTGTCCTAAAAATAACCTATGCTCACAACTGGCCCATGCCATGCCAGCAAGTGCTGGTGTTAATGTTCGAGACTGGAGGTTCCCGTTCATCGACTTCGCTGTCAACGTAATTCTCTCAGAGGACCCGAAAGAAGCCGTCTCAGTCAGGAGGCACTTCCTTCGATTCTACTATGATAGAGCTACTAAAATGTTGTACCGACGCTCTTACAATGGACTTCTCCTTCGATGTTTATCCAACGAAGAAGCAGCCGAAGCCCTTTGAGAAGCTCACGACGGAACTTACGGGGCTCATCAACCTGGCCCTAAGTTGCAGGATCAACTGCGACGCATGGGCTACTACTGGCCAACCACGGCCGCTGACGCTGTCGACTATGCTAAGAAGTGCCATGCGTGCCAGTTTTACGCGGACTTCATCTATACACCGTTAGAACCACTACATCCTACGGTTGCCTCCTGGCCCTTTGAAGCTTGGGGCATGGACATTGTAGGACCGATCACCCCTCCATCATCGAGGGGACACTGCTTCATCCGAGCCATCACCGACTACTTCTCCAAATGGGCAGAAGCAGTTCCCCTGGAAGAAGTAAAAAGCTCCAGGGTGGTCAGTTTCATCAAGCACCATGTTATCTACCGTTTCGGGTACCTCGGAGGATTATCCACGATAACGGTCGTCAGTTCATCAGCCACATTTTCAGCAGATTCGGTGATAAGAATCGCATTCAAAACGTGGCCTTAACCACCTACAATTCGGCAGAAAATGGATTGGCCGAGGCGTTCAACAAGACTATCGTCAGGCTACTCAAAAAGGTCGTGTCATCCAATAAATACGACTGGGACGAAAAGCTCGGCGAATGCCTTTGGGCCTACCGCACAACGGTACGAACCCCGACGGGCAACACACCATTCTCCCTGGTCTACGGGAGCGAAGCGGTACTGCCTTTCGAGATCCAGATACCCTCACTCCATGTAGCCATCATAAATCAACTCACAGAAGAAGACAATCAACGTCGCCGTCTGCGAGAATTGGAGGCACTTGACGAGAAGCGTCTCCTAGCTCAACAACGCATCGAACTTTACCAAGCCCGTATATCACAGGCTTTCAACAAGAAGGTCAAGCAGAGGACTTTCTAAGTAGGCGACCTGGTTCTGGCAGTCAGGAGGCCGATGGTGTTAACTCACAAGACACTAAGAAAGTTCGAGCCCAAGTGGGAAGGACCATTCATCATAGAGACGGTATACTCAAACGGTGCTTACTGCCTCGCTAAATCCAATGGGGACTTGTTCATGATGCCCATCAACGGCAAGTTCCTAAAGAAGTACTACTCTTGACATCTTTCAGACATGTACTTCCATCTCCACCCAACAAGGGAGTCTGTGGACCCAATCATCGGGACTCACACATAATTCCCTTCCACACAAAAAAAATCTTCGCATCCGAAACCCAGCTGTTCCGTGGCATCCACCAGTAGAAGAACAACCATGTCCACATTACCTCTGAGTTGTTCCCCTACGCCCTACAAAGCGGAAGCTTACACTCCGTAAGACTACGCTAACCATCATGTTTACCACGTCCACATTGCCTCTGAGTGAACATCCCGTACAGACAACCCCTGTGTTGCCGTATATTGATCGCAGAACTTCCACGTCCACATTACCTCTTAGTAGTTCCGCGTATCCCCCAGAGTCATTCCTACCACGTCCATAACACCTCTAAGTAGGAAGATTCCATCATTTGAATCCTATATTTGCCACATCCATATTACCTCTGAGCAAACATGTCGATTCTCTCGAACTTATTATCTGTACCTAAAAACCAAGGTGCGCAAAAGATAATAGGTCCACATAAATCATCAAGTTCATGACAGCAAAAATGAACACACCACAAAAAATCGGTATTCTTTATTCAAAAGTAAAGGATTACATCCCCAGCAGAACTTCCATGTCCATATTACCTCTGAGTAGTTCCGTGTATCTCCCTCCAGAGTCATTCCTACCACATCCATATCACCTCTGAGTAGGAAAGCTCTACCATCAATCCCATATTTACCATGTCCATAATACCTCTGAGTAAATATGTTGGTTCTCTCTCTCTTAACTTATTATCTGTACCTAAAACCAAGGTGCGCCAAGGATGATAAGTCCACATAAATTCTCCAGTAGAAGTACCTAAACCTATCACATCCATACTACCTCTGATAGGATCGTCACACCTAAACAGCTCTACTGTCCATGCTTCTTGTTCAAAGTATTTCAAAACTTGTCCAAAAGTTTTAAAAACTTTGAAGGGGGTCTTATAGAAGCATGAAAAAGAAGGGATATTTTTAATCCTACATCGGAAAGGAGAAGAAGAGAGGTCTCATTCTACCCTATATATAGAGCCCTCTTGCCTCCTTTGAAAAGGGCACCAAAATAAATAAAGAAAAGGGAGCCCGTTATCCAGGGAGCCCGTTCGAGCCAGAAAAAGTTGCAGCAGTTCTTCTCTTCATCTGGGTTGGCTGCAAGTTCTTCACTCGCTGTCGTGGCAAGAAGAATTTGGACTCTGAGTACTATGCACCCCAGCGGGCTGGTACGAAGAAGTCCAAGGCGGCACGGGCCATGCGCCTCAAACGTGCTATGCCAACGGCAAACCAGAAGCATACGCTCACAATCATGTGCGCTGCTGATGGTAAACTGTGTAAGGTCGACTCGGGTGCTTCTGCGCCAGGAACGAGCCAACCCTTAAAGTCCTTGTCTCACTTGGGCGCATCTACTGTGTTCGCAACCAAGTCGAGCAAGGCAAACCCTGTGGTCTTGAACTCCCATGCCTCTACTGGTTGTGCGTCTGAGGCTCGTTCAAGTCACTTTAAGTGCTGTACCCCCACTACTGATCTGAGCGCCTGTTTGGCGTTGGATCAGGGGGCGCAGCATTTACTTGACCACCCCGGCGCTTGGCCTTGCCATGCGCCTGATGGGGGTGTAAAGGTGGCACTCTCACTTGACACCCCGGCTCTTGGTCTTGCCATGCGCCTGATGGGGGTGTGAAGGTGGCACTCTCCTCTAACGATTTGCGTAATGTGATCATTCACAAACACCGATCAGGAGAGCCTACCAACAAGCATAATACGCCCCTCACAGGGCACAGTTGTGCTACGGTCGCCATCAACTGCTGCTATCGCAAGACAGTGGCTCCACCACCAAGGCAGTCTGTGTTCCAACAGTTACAACATGTTGTACCTGTCTTCCAGCGCATCACTCTGCCCCGTCAGAGTGAATCACTTCCTCGTTAACGCACAGGCACATCTGCCAGCCTGGGGCTCTTCCATCACCAAACCTAAACAATGCATTCAACTTGGCACACGATGTCGTACCAGCAAGCGGCTCTAACATAAACTGCTATATCTATTCCAACTCGGCGAATCTCAGTCTTCTGAAGAAGTTCACCGTCAAAGCTTCTTCGAACAAGGAGAACCATCATCCACAGTACAACGTCTTGCCAAGAAGGAGGATCAGTCGAATCCATCTTCGTCGAGAAGTCAAGAGAGAGACAACAAAACTCTCTCAAATTGCTGCTATTCATAGGCCAGGGCAAATCAAACCCATGCGCCAAGTGGCAACCTTTCCGAAGTTAGTGCAATAAACTTGTATTCATGATGATGAATTCGCCCCGTCGAATTCAGCTAAGTCAGAGAGCCATTAATGCTCTGAAGAACTCAACAGACGGACCAATGAAGATGCGCCATGCAACAGATACGCCCATCAGCACCAAGCGCCTCATAAGGATGCGCCCCCATGCGTCCCCATGCGCCTAGTAGAATGTCGATCGATGCGTCCACTCAGCAGCCCATCACCAGTCAAGAACATTAAATGCTCAAGTCTTACAGAGTTGGCAGTACGTCCCCCGAGGACTGAACAGTTGACAGATTTTACAGAAGACGAAGCGTCACCTACGTCATCATTACTTTCCTCCGGCGGTTACAGCCACGTGGCCGCCCAACCATCTCGCATGCGCCTCCGCAGCCATGCATCCAAATCTCTGCATGCGCCTCAGACTTTTTTCTGATCCCTAAAGACAGAAGTAAAGTCACTACCGAAGCCTCGCATGTGCCTCAAAAGCCATACGCTCCGAATGGTTCATGACTCCTAAAGGTTACGAGCCCAAGCCTCCTCATGCGTCCAATCCCGGACGCATCCTATCAGATCATTCCCTACCAAATTCGAGATCTTTGAGCCATGGACCTACGACACGTGTCCTTTGACTCAATTCAGCCTTTGAAGGGGTGCTAATCACCCAAGATCTCAGTAACAGAAAGATCCTCTCCCCTGCTACGTGCCAGCCCACAATAGCAGCATGAAGGATTCAACCCAAAAATGACGATGCATCGTCCATGCGCCTTCCACAGCTTCAACCACGTGGCGTCCCCACGTCCAGGCGCATCCTACATTTGTGCGCATGAGCAGCCAGCCTGTAAACTATAAATAAAGGAATCATTTCCTTCTTCTGTACGAACATACATAGACAGACAGAGACATCGTACAACCATCGAGGCAGATACAGACACTCAACATCTTCTTCCTCTCTGCAAGCTCCAGCACCCAGAGCAACTCAAGCCTTCAGAGAACCGAGAACCGTCGTCAGATCGTCAACCGAGTCAACATATTACCACTCGCTCCATCGGCACAAGGGACCCAGATAAACAAAAGTATACTCCTAGGACTACATCTAAGTCCTATATTATAATACTGTTCTGTTTGTATTGAAATTACATCAAAAGATTTTAATGGCAAACAGGTTCTATGGCAATTTTTTTACAGACGTCGACTCAGAAATATCCACCACCTCCGCCTCCTCCCGTGCCCCCCGCAGACGATGTGAGGACGCAGCTTGCGACTCCCGCCACGGTGATCTCGGATTTGCGGTCGATAGTGCTAGGGCATTATCTGCATCCTTCTTCTGCTTCCGATCCGTCTGCTCCTGGTCCGTCTTCTGTCGCTCCGTCTACTGCTACTGCCGGTGCTTCGGATCGACCTGGTCCTTCTTCTACCGGACAACTTTCTTTTGACCGCTCTTCCGAGGCTCGCCTGGTACCGGATGCTGCTATCGTGGCGCTCCTTGACATGATGTCATCAGAGCAGCTACGCTCGCTTCCAGACCATGTCTTATCCCAAGTGCCGCCACATATGGTGGAGCATTATATACGCAGAGCGGAAGCGGCGGAGAGAGCATAAGACGATCCACCTCCTCCTTCTCAGTGATTTTGTTTATGGTTTTGGACATTTAGACATTTGGATATGTGTATATTTTGGATATTTTGTTTATGTTTGGATATTTTGCTATGTATGTTGGGATATTGTGTTAGATATTTTGTTGGTTATTGTGTTGGATATTTTTTGTATATGTTGAGATATATTGGATGTTTGGAGATATTGTGTTGGCAATATGGATATTTGTTGGATATGTTGGATGTCGGATATGTTATATTTGTGTATGGTGGATGCTGGATATGTTATATTATAGGGAATAGTCTATTTCCTGTAAAAAAAATTCAAAAATATTGCAGTTAGCGACGGACTAGCGACAACTTTGCAACGGAATATTGTGGGTAGCGACGTATTGCCGACGGATTATCCGTCAACCTGTTTCTGGAAAACACATAGTGACGGAATGGCGATGGATTGCCCATCGCTCAGGTTCTAGAAATATGGAAGATATCCAAAAGCATGGCGACGGATTATCCGTCGCCAAATTGCCGCTAATCCGATGAGGTACTGTATTTAGCGACGGACTCGCGACAGGATAGCGACGAATAATCTGTCGCTAACTGTATGAATAACAGGATAGCGACGGATGGCCGACGGATTATCCGTCGGCCTGGTTCTGGAAAAACACTGAGTGACGGAATGGCGACAAATTTTTCGTCGCTCAGGTTGTGGAAATATGGAAGATATCCAGAAGCCTATCGACGGATTATCCGTCGCTACTCCGCCGCTAATCCGACGAGATTAGCGACGGATTATCGACGGATGTTGCGTATCAGAAACCCTCTGATACGCGTTTAGCGATGATTTAGCGACGTATTGTCCGTCGCTAATCTTTGCTATATTAAAATTTTAAACTGTCGAAGTTGGCGGAAAGCCTTCGGCTAGCCGTCGCTAACTGTTTTGATTTAGCCAACGGTAATCCGTCGCTAAGTAGTCGCTCAGCGGCGGACTAGGACAGACTAGTTTTAGCGACGAGGTTATTCCCGGCAGATTTTTTCAGCCCGTATCCGTCGGTAATCCGTCGGTAATTTTAATTAGCGACGGATAGGGCCGTCACTAAATTGTTGTATTTTAGTAGTGAGATGATACTTTATGTATCCATCCATTTAAATAATATGTATCTATCTTTACATAAGTATATAAAAATGGATATGAATTACTACTTGTGGTATTATTCATGGATGTACAGCCGTCATCTTACTAACATATGTAGTGTGTTGAAAGAATTTATACAGGAGTAAGCAGTTCCTGCAGTTCACCAAGGCGTTCCTCAAGTATATGGAGAACATCAAAATTAAATGTACATGTGTAAAATATCGCAACTTGACCCATAAGTGGATGTCATATTTTATTTGTACTCGAAGGATTTCACGTTGAATTACTGTTAGTGGACCTCATATGGAGAACTTGTACCTTTAGCATCGGAGCCAGAGCCTTATATCGGGTTGTATATGGATGTCCAAGACCATGCTAATTACGACGACGGGTGGGTGAACATGGTTTTTGATGATGTAGGGCCTAATTTTGATCATAACAATTATCATGCATAGGAGGCACCGAATGATGATGTTACTAAGTTCATAGAGTTGCTAGAGAATGCAAGGACTCCATTATATCCTGATTGTGAGGATAATTTATCGTTGGAGGTGGTTAGAAGACTATTGAGCATCAAATCCAATTTTAACATGTCGTAAGAATGCTACAACCGACTGATAAAGTTGATTATAAAGACCTTGTCGTAGGGAGCCAAGTTACCTAAAGACTTCTGCCTATACAATTGATGTTGAGATCGTTCTGGCTGGGATACAATAAAATTGATGCATGTCGCAACTGGTACATGTTGTACTACAAAGACGACAAGAATGAATAAGTATACAGATCTATTGGTGCTGACTTCTACAAGGCAACTGATACAGGAAGTTTTGTCGGTGTAAGAAAGCCGACCGATTAGATGCACTACTTGCCTTTGATGATGTAGTTGCAGAGGTTGTTTATAGGGAAGGAGACTACCGAAAACATGAGTTGGCATGTTGGACCATTCATCCGATGGAGAAGTACGGAAGCACTTTGATCGAGAGTATCCCAATTTTGTTTTGGATCCGTGTAATATCAGTTTGGGGCTCTCATCTAATGGTTTCACTCCATTCGGACTTTTGGGCTCCTAGTATTTGTATCGGCATGTGATCGTCACTCCATGTAACCTATAATGAGACTCGTCTCACAGTATCAATATTTATATACGGATACGTATTTTGTAGTGTATTTTGTATTTTTCTTGGTTTTCGGAACGCTTTAGAATATTTTCCAAATTATAAATTTTCTCCTTGGCCGGCATACTGTCGGTGTACCGGTATGTACCGATGGTATACCATCCGAAGGATATTTTCCACTTTTAGATTTTTTTGTTTCCCGATATTTTTATGAGTAGTGTTTCCGATATTTTTGTGAATAGTGTTTTCAAAATTTTCGTGAATAATGTTTTGGATATTTTGATGAATAATATTTAAATATTTTCGTGAATAGTATAGATGCATCCTATTATCCATTGGTCCATTGGTTGCCTCACTCTATTATCCAATGGATACTTGGTTTTCTTTGGATAGTTGGGATCGATTTAGATCGTAATCCAACGGTCACAATTAATTTCCCTTATATATACACTTTTACTTTCTCTCTTCTCTCTCTTTTATTTCCTTCTTCCATTCCTCTTCTCTTTCATTCCTCTTCCACAAGCTTAGAAAAGCTTGGCCTTGGGGCCTAGAGTGTGGTTTCATACCCCTCTCGGTGGTGGAGTAAAAGTTTAGGCTTGGAGCTTAACCTTGGCAAGTACATCTTGCCGAATTACTGAAAAAACTTAATTATTGTTCTTTTGTTTTCTTTGGTATGTATAGTTCATTTTATTCCAAAACTTGTTTTGTTAAATATGTTACCCTCATGATTTTAGTTATGTACATGTTTCAGAATTCGGTTTGATCTAGGTTTTAATTTTCTATTAAATCCTAATATTGACTTAGTAGAAAATTAGAGAGTGATACTTGTGTTACCATCATGGATATTGGTCACATATGTTATAGGAGGCCCTCACCTAGCTTATATCCCATGGAGTTTGAGTTTGGTGGAAATTGGAACCCGTTTTGGTTTCCCGAGAACCTATTTTTAAAGTATTTTGAGGTATTGATCTATAAAATCTTTGAATTTTTGAAAATTAATAGTCCCACGTTGTATAAAATTCAATTTCATGCAATTTTGACTTTTGAAGTATTGGATTTCGATTTAAAACGAAGTTTTTATGGCAGAAACAAGTTTTGATGTTTCTAGATTTCGGTTTCTGTGACGCTTCGAAAAATCTGTCAAAAATCTGCAAAAATCCGTCCGAAAATCCAAATGAACAACACAAAACTTGCTATGACAGTTCAAAAAAGCTGTCGATAATTCACAGAAATCTGTCGGTAATTCGAATTAGCTTGTTTTTTTTTCTTTCCATTTTTGCCCATTTTTGATATTTTCTTCGATTGTAATGAATTATTAACATGATTAGATGACCTTGTATAGTTAGAGAATGATTGTACATCCTATATACACTTGACACTAATATATATTCATAAATTGTTTTATGCCATGTACTTATCCTTTATTGATTTCTTCTTACATACCATGATATAGTTTCCTATTTGATTTTTTGACATGCCATGATATGTTTTTCTATTGATTCCTTCTTACATGCCATGATATATTTTTTTATTAATTTTTTCTCACATGCCATGATATGTTTTTCTTATTGATTTCCCCTATATGCCATGATATGTATTGCCACGCCTTTTCAAATTTTATTGTCCAGTACATTTATTGTTTAGCCGTACATTGATTGATAGTGGCCTACCATGGCGTACTCATGATGATCCGTAATGATAATGATTGATAGTAGCCTGTCATGGCGTACTCATGATTACCGTGCATGTCCAGATTGATTTAGCGGCTCTCCGTAGCGCACCCCAGTCTTAATATTGTCATGTCTTATTGTGGCTTATTGTCGTGAACTTTCTTACATTGTTCATTCTTATATCATGTCTAGGATGGATTTTGCGGAATCCCACACCTGGAATCCTAAAAGAAAATGTTAAGGACTAAACACTTAGCTTGATTACCTAGAAGCATTGGGAGGGGAGAATTTTCCGGTTACCTGCACCCTTTTGTTCCGGCCCTTATATATATATATGTCACTACTACTTTTCCGGGTTAGGGTTATTCTCGACCAAATTAAAATTTTCTTTGTGGGCCACTAGATTGATGATTAAACCAAAAAAATTAGAAATTCTCATTTAAGTTGGCCCTAGTCATGGTTATTTAAGTTACAAACACTAATTAGAGCCAAACCACTTAGTTCCCTTAAAGACCTTCCTAATAAAAAGTGTCATGATGAGTTTAGGGCTTGGTAAGACTCTATATAAACTCCCACAAGCCATCAATGGCAGCCACCATAT